>CM035842.1:172218935-172654434 GCA_020510985.1 Pholidichthys leucotaenia
AATTTCCGGCGATTGAACAATGCTATGGCACACGATCGCTACCCTATCCCCCATATACAGGATTTTTCCGTGCACCTGGCCGGAGCACACGTTTTTTCCAAAGTGGCTCTGGTCCGCGGTTATCACCAGGTCCCAGTGCATACAGAAGACGTCCCAAAGACAGCGGTAATAACCCCATTCGACCTTTTCAAATTTTTGTGCATGCCTTTTGGATTAAAAGGCATGCGCCAACAATGAGCGCAAATACAGCACATTCGACAGAGAGTTGCTGGTTCTCCACCTAGTGGTACGCCATTTCCAGTTCTGGCTGGAGGGGCGCAACTTCACCGTGTTTGTAGACCACAAGCCATTAACGTACGCCATATCAAGGTCAAGGTCTCGGAACAATGGTCGGCCCGGCAGCAATAGCAGCTGGCCGCAATCTCAGAGTTTACGACCGACATTCGGCACTTTGACAGTAAACTCAATGTGGTGGCAGACTGCCTCTCGCGCGCATTGGTCGCCCCGGTCTGCGTGGGAATAGATTTCCCCGCCATGGCCGCGAAACAAGCCGGGGATGTGAACATTTTCGCGTTCCAGTCTGAATCAACAGGGTTATAAGGCTGGAGAGCAGGGTACTGAAAGAAGGGTGCCCTCCCCTACTCTGTCACGTCTCCACAGGCCGCCCGCGCCCGGTGGTCCTGTGCTCTTGGCGCTGTCGTGTTTTTGAGTCGTCCACTCCCTTGTGCACCCACCCTTGTGCACCCACCCACCCTTGTGCACGCTTCAGTGAAACTAGTGGGGGCGAAATTCATCTGGCCGCATTTGCGTAAAGAGGTGAAAGAGTGGGCGGCAGCTTGTGTTGCGTGCCAACGAGCCATTCTAAATCCCGGCTAAGAGGTTCGACCATGTCCACGTGGACCTGGTGGGGCCCCTTCCGCCGTTGCAGGGGTTTACGTACCTTTTGATGAGCGTGGACCGCACCATGCGCTGGCCCGAAGCGGTACCGCTAGCTTCTACCACGTCCGCAGAAGTAACACACGCCTTTTTGTCAGCTTGGGTGGCACATTTCAGATCTCCGTCGGACATCACGTCCGACAGAGGCCCACAGTTCGTTTCAGAACTCTGGTCCACGATGGCCGGGGGCCTGGGGGTCAACATTCACCGCACTACTGCGTACAACTCCCAGGCCAACGGGTTATGCAAGCCTTTCCACAGGTCACTTAAAGCAGCGCTCAGGGCTTCACTCAAGGACGCAAATTGGGTAGACTACCTGACTTGGGTTCTTTTAGGGTTGCATTCCGCACTGAAGGAGGATTTGGCAGCCTCCCTGGCAGAACTCGCTTTTTTCCCAACCGCTGCGAATCCCCGGGGAATTTTTACCGGACAACCACGCGCTCAAGGCCGAGCCGCCACGCATTCTCTACATAACACAGAGGTAGGGAGTGTACCGGGCCCAGCCCACCACTGTTTTCCCCACTCATTCGTCCCAAAAAGTTTGCAGAATGCCTCTTTTGTTTTCATCAGACACGATGCACAGCGGACCCCGCTGCGCCCACCATAAGATGGGCCATTCAGAGTGTTGGAACCTGGGGCAAAACATTTCATGTTAGACTTAGGGGGGCGTAGAGAGACCGTCTGCATTGACAGGCTTAAGCCCCCTTTTGTGTTTGCAGATGAGCAGGTGGTGTTGGCCTGGGCTCCCTGGTGCAGACGTCCCTCGTTTTGGGCTCTGCAGGTTAGTGATTCCTCAGCACGGACCAGCACACATGAAGAGGATGTGTTTTCTCCCCCTCCCCTTTTTCCCCCACAGACTGATGTGCCCCCCTGGGGTGCCCCACCAGCAAGGCAGTGCGACGGAACCGGTGACCCCCCGTTACAGGCATTATGGATGCCGGCTTAAGCCCAAAGGACGGGGGGGGGGGGGAGGAGTTAAGGCCCATTCTGGGTGTTCGGGGGGCAGGGCGAAGTGGGGGGCAAGGTGCTAGGCTTCTCCACCCAGAGAGCTATGGACCATGAGAAAAGAGGTCGCCGGGGGGTCCAGACAGAACAGCAATGGTTGGGCACCCCCCGGGGAGAAGAGGAGACGCTGGGCCGCCGGGAGAGGAGTAAGTGCAGCACCAGCGTAATGTTATGTTAATGCACCATACAGGCTTTGTTATGTAATAGTTATGATGTTGGATCCCCGGACCACTATGCAAATGATTAAAGGTACTGTATATACTGTAAGTGAGATGCACTGTGGCCTGGGAGCTCTTATGTGATCCTGACTTGTTAGAGAGAAAATAAAGTGTGTTGATCCAGCTCGTTGCCTCGCCTTGATCATTCTCTCTACAATATCACTGAAACAGTTGTATGTAATTCAAAATCATATAGTAGATCACACACATCATCTGTCTCTGACACACATTAATAGGTCTGATAGGTTTTGGAACTAACTTTTAGTTTCAGCAGTGGTCACTGTATGATTACACATTTCTATTTATTTCATACACGGCGTGATTACATACACTCCCAAAAGATCCCTGATGTGGAGGATGTACGGGAACTTTCCATTAACAGACGCCTAGGAGGACACGCAGCATGACCGTCTCCGGCAGCCGAGGAGCAACATCAGCCTGTGCTGGTTCGGGTCTCCCTTCAGCTCTGCTCTGTGCTCTTTTGTGCATTACCAGCCCTGCATTACTGCTCTGCTCCTTTCTGTGACGGCCCCTCCGGAAAAAAAGTATCCCGCTTTGTGTGGCTGAACACGAAACACGACACAAAAACCGAATAAAAAGTGCAAGCATGCACACACAAACACACATTTTTTTAAAAAACCACACAACTTGTTATGGATCTATGAAGCAAAAAACAGTTCACCTGCATACCAGTCAGAGCACGTGTGGGAGGGGCCATTATGTGTTTGGAGGCAGAGAAGAGAGGAGGTGGAGGAGGGTGTTTGTACTGTAGATGAGGAGGAGCATCCCGCCTGTAGAGATCGCCCATTTACCACAAATAAACTGAGCACAATAAATCTGATTTTTTTCCCCCCTCATTCTTGTGATGCCCCTAGAGAATGCCACCCTGAGTACCTGCCCATGTCGCCCATATCTGAAACCGCCACTGGGTGGGGAGGTGGGGTGGATGGTACTGAATTCAGTATAATTAGATATCTGCATCTAATTATACTGAATGTTGAAAATTTAAATGGCCAGTCAAAAAGGCACTTTGGACAGTACAGTGAAAGGGGCAGGTGCTGAAGCCCCCATACCCCCCCCCCCCCCGCATGTGTATGGCTCTGAGGTTTAGGAGCACACCAGAAAAACTGCTTGAACTTTTTGAAAAGCTATTTGAGTTGGTAAGAAATTACAAATATATTTCTTACAATTTTATTTCACCTGAACACAAATACAGTACCACAGTTGGGAACTGAAAGTCAGCGGGATGGAAGCGGACAAAAAGTGAGATGCACCCTCTAGTGGATGTATTATTTAACATCTATAGCAATGTATGTACAGGTGGAAGTATGGATGGATGTTTAAAACCCGCATCCGTTTTTGTACATAAATGAAGCACAAATGACTGTCAGAGAGTTATAATTATATGCAATATCTCTCTGTGTGTGTGAGGATTTTTGTAATTGGAAAATCAGGAACTAAATTGAACCCTATAATGAACAAAGAATCTGGTGGTTGTGAACATGCTTGAGTGGCCCCTTTGAAGGACTGATTAAGGTTATAATAGTGATCTGCCTTGCCTCAAGCCTTCAGGCTGTGTGTTCTGAGGGGTAGGGGGGCCGATAAGGAGGGAGGGGGTGGTAAGTAGCCCATGCTGTTAGTCTCTTTGTTCTGCCCCAGCTTTGCACATGCCTTCTTTGTCTCCACCCACAGCCTACTGCTGAGAGAGAGAGAGAGAGAGAGAGAGAGAGAGAGAGAGAGAGAGAGCTTTATCTCTCTGTGGTGAAGCCTCGCGCCAAAAAAGGGAAGAGGGCGGCATGTTGCTTTTTCTTTTCCGCTCCCAAGCTTTCTTTCTGTTCCTTTTCCAGTGTGTGTCTGACACGTTTCCAGGACAACAGCAAGTACAGAGCGGTTGCTCCACCGCTCCTTGCGTCCACACAGCCCAGCCCCGGCCTGTTTCTTTCTCCACATTTATCTCCTTCGCCCCGTCGCTTCCCGCCACTGGCCGGTGCGCGGGGAGGGCAGTGCTCTCACAGCCACACGAAGAAAGGCTGAAGCCAAGTGCTGGCATTATTCACGTCAGCTCAGTGGGCGCGGCTCAGCTGTCCCCATGTCCTGTTAACCCCCTCAGAGTTTGACACAAAAAAACACAAAGACTGACACAAGTGAATGCTAAGAGCTGTGCTTCTTTTAAACGATAAATGTATCACTGATGTTTCAGTGTATGTCATTACACAGCGGAAGTGCTTTAATATAATCAGTGTGCATGCTTTTCTTCAGTAAAGAAGGCTTTTAACTAAAACCACGTGTTGATCCCTCTATGTAAACCTACATTAGGCTTCTTTTAAAGATTTTGTGCAAATCATCAAGATCACCGATTCCTATAGGAAATAAAAACAATTGTTGTTGCCACAACTTCCAGTTTAAAGTGTTAAAGCATGCTAAAACACAGAAGTTGTCTCACCAGCTTCCTCCGGCTCACAAAAGTTTTTCTCTCACATCCTCAATTTATAATACTTGAAGAATTGGTGAAAGCAAGGTCTTCAGAGCTGGCCAAAGGACAAAAGTCTTACTAAGTCTCTACTGCACTCTAGTGGTTGTGCACATTAAATACAATTTATGGCTGACGTTGCTGTAAAGGGACAACCGGAGTTTACCAGAGGTGAGAATCTCCAGCCACCTCGTAATTCAATTTGATTACGATTCAGAGGGCTGCGATGCAATGAAATTATTACCTCCCCCAAGGAGGTATTGTGATGGGATGCGGTGGTGTGTGTGTGTGTGTGTGTGTGTGTGGGGGGGGGGTTCTGTTTGCAGGATTATGCAAAAACTACCGGACGGATTTTCATGAAATTTTCACCAGAGGCACCCCTTGATCAAGGTTGAACCCATTAAATTTCGGTGATAATCAGAGAGTGCATACTTCCACCATGTTGTTTGTATTTGTGCATCATTATTACACAAAAACTACTGAATGGATTTGGATGAACTTTTTTTTACCAGAGGTGGTCCTTGGGCTAGAGAGGAACCCATTACATTTTGGTGATGATCCGAGAATGCATACCTCCACCAAGGCTCTTAGCTTCTCACGGTGTGTTAGCAAGAATCCTCCAAAACTACTGGATATACTTTGATGCAGTTTTCACCAGAACTGGCAGGTGGCCTACACACGAACCCATTACATTTTGGAGATGATCGATGAGGGACTTTTTTTTTTTTTTAATTACTTATTTTGTACCCATAGGTAGATTTGTTTTGCAGTCTGGTGACAAGCCACCAGCTGCCGGTCGCTGCGTGCGCAAGCGCCCCGTATCCCTAACCTGCATGTTTTTTGGTATGTGGGAGGAAACCGGAGAAATCCCGGAGTAAACCCACGCAACACGGGGAGAACATGCAAACTCCACACAGATCACTGTTGGTCGGGGGCAGGGATCGAACCCACGATCTCACGATCCCCGCGATCCCCCGGCCGAGGGTAAACTGTGCTGCCACAGTGCTAACCACTGCGCCACCGTGCAGCCCATAACGAAAGGACGAAAGGAGCCTTGGCGGAGGTATGCGATCTCTGAGCTCTTTTCTAGTTATTGATGCATCTTTTTTCCTATATAGGATTTCTTTTTCTCTCTAGCCATGTTTACATGGACACAAGTAACTGGATTAAAAGACTGATTGGAATAAAAATGCTTCATGTAAACACGCCAATCTGAATATTCTGACCCGATCACACTCCTTTGGATCAAAATTTCCTTCCGATTGAGACTGGTGGGTTATGCCAATTGTTAATCTGATTGGTGTACATATAAACACTTATTCTGAAGTTTGGGTAGAAAATATGTTTACTGTGCATGTCTGTATGTCAGCCACACGTCAACGTGACATACTTCCACCTTTATAGCAGCTAGCAGAAGACATGATGGGAGTAAAACAGAACTGGTCTGTATCGTCCTGCTGTCTCCCTTTGTTCGTTATATGCAGAAGTATGAACTGCTGGGCTTATAGCTTCATTACAGAGACCAGCAGAAGCAAAAGTACAGTCTGAATAACACAATACAGGTCCATTTCGAAAAGAGAAAGACATGAAGAGGGGTTTGTTTACATCAGAAGTTGCTTCTTCTACTATTTCCGGAATGTCAGACAATTCTGCGCATGTCGAAATGATTCAGTCCATTCAAACGTGTGACACATGTAAACGCACATCATAATCTGATCAACTTTCTCACGGTCCATGTAAACAGTAAAGTGCTGATCTGAACTGTAATCAGGTTGAAGAAATTCTGCGCATATAAACATGGCTACTGTGTGACTTCTTGGTCCTTTCAGAGCAAAGTATTTGTAATGTCCCATAATGAATTTACTCCCAATATCTTTTATTAATAAAACAAAGGGAAGAGAGGTGTGACAAGGAAAGCTGGGAAATACTGTGTTCATAATTATTTCAGAATCGATTCAATTCCAATTCTTTAGGTTCTGAATCAATTTGATTCCAATTTGATCTGATTCAATATTGATTCACTCAGGGAAATTACCATTATAGCTATTTCACTTGCATAGGAAAAAAAATTCTCAGAGAACTAATGCTCCAAGTTATACCAGGAATACTCTAACTTGGTTAATTAAATACACAAGTTATCACATTAAGAATTAACCCAAAATCATTTAGAATAATGCACTTTTTATTTAAAGGTGTTAGAGACAACATTCTGACCCCCTGGCCAGTAGATGTCAGACCTACTCTTGCACCAGCAACTTGGTAGAGACATGTGACATCAACCCAGTCATGCTATTGTCTGGGACCGACTGCGACATCTTCACCAGCCATAGATAAGTGAAAGAAAAATTACTCAGTCTTGACAGTGCTCACATTTGATATTTTAAAGTGACACTCTAGCAAAAATGAAGTTTTTTCTGTCGTCATCATATCTGTAACATGTTTTTTTTGGTGACTTACAAGACATATCAAGTGCAAAATCTCACCACAGTCCAAAGTCTGCTTTTTTGCTGTGAATTTCCAGTTTGGTAACGCCCCCCTGAAACAGTTGAGTTTGGACAGACCGTTAGTAGCTACGTAATTATTCCTGCTTAGCCTGGTTGGTTATAGCATTAACCAATCAGATGGATACTCGTGGCTACCTCAGTGGAAGAGGGAGGGGTTGAGGAGCAGCAGGACTGAGGCAGAGTGGGTTGGGGTAGCAGCAGAGAGAGAGAGAGAGTGGAGAGGGGCGGGGTGGTGGTGGTCTTGCACAGCCACATTCAAATCGAGCTGCTCTTGGCTCACTTTGCCAGCATGCGGTGCCGCACTGTAACCTGAGAGCAGCCACGTTCAACCCCCCCCCCCCCCCGCATTCAGTCGCCAGCGGATGGGGGACTGGTTGTTAGTAAAAAGTAAACACATATTTGGTAACTACACATTTTTCTCTCACCTCGATTGTTTTCAGAAAAATGTTTCACTTTTTACTTTTGAAGATATCGGCAAAACTTTAACGTCCAGAAGTGTCTTGAACAGACTAGCAGCCTACCCACCAGGAGTTGCGGCGACCAATCACGTGCAAGCCCTGCAGGTCGGGAGCGCAGCAACCAATCATGTGCAAGCCCTGCAGGCCACTAATTAGAATATTCATAGATCCGTGCATACTTAAGTAGGTGCAAGATTTGAAATCTCTTTCCAAGTAATTCTAAGGCAATGAAAGTTTTTTGTGGGTCAAAAGCCACAATATACTATTTTGGACAACACATTTGTTTTTGAGGTGGTTTTAGAGCTGCCAGAGTTAACCTTTAATAGCTCTTACACTGTTTAAGAAAACTTCTTAAACTCAGAAGAAAATACTGAATTTAACAACAAGGTAAAAATAAATTCAGAACAAAGAACCAGTGGAAAAACAATGAATTAATCTTTGTGGCAAGCAAAGAGGTGCACATTGTCAAACAGCATCCTGAATGAGGATATGCACAATGATATATCGTCTCACTCTCCTTTTATACATCTATGAGAATGCACACACAAGCATAAGATAACAATTATCACATGACAAGCTCATGAGTTGGAAGCATTTATCTGTATGACTTCATCACATGTCTTTAGAACATCTTTTGTCAGCAAGCACACTGCCCGTTCGTTCGGGCTACTCTTAATTCAACACATTCAAGCACACTGCAGAAGTCATACAATCAAATAAAATAAAGCAGAACAAGATAAATGGTCTTGTCTCTGGAGTCAGCACATTTCTCATCCTATGGGTCAACATGATTCAGCATAATTGCATAACAGACTTGTGACAAATACAGAAAGAAGTATAAAGTTAAATAAAACCAAAACTGAATAAAAGAATTATTCCTTCATTTCTGACATGATTTAGTGTTCAGACCCAGAAGCAGACAACAAACTCAGCAGATTAATAGTGATTTTATTAGTGCACAGGTAATGATGATGGATAGGGAATATGACAACCCTGTGGAAGGAAGAGGGAGAGATGGATGAGTAAGGGGTGGTGTGGAAATGTGAAAGGATGAGGCAGAGTTTATCTCACGAGTCAGGTTTATTCACATTCTCCAACATCAGCAATACAGAAAAGAGGAAGAAACCCAGACCTTCATCCCTTTTTATACCCCAGGAGCTTCAAAGCTCCAGACACATTGCATTTAATCCCAAGTCACAATGCATCCCTTTCAGATCTTATCACCTCCACCCAAAGTCACTGGCAGCCAGGAAACCCCCCACGGCCATCTCTTTGCATACCAAAGACCACATTTCACATCCTCCTGTTATCTCCAAGGAGGCTCAGTCCTTTGTTCATCTGAGACGTGAAGCATACAGTATGCATACAGTGATATACATATGAAGCATAAGGTGATATACATTTGTGCATATGAAACCCGCATATGTGTCCCACATGACCCCCCCCCCCAAACGTCTAAGATGTAACAACGGAATAACAGTCAGCCTGTCATGATAAAATCATTACACATCAGCCCACGTGTTGCTTGGGACTCAGTCTCCTCCCATATCTGCTGTAAGCCGGCTTCAACACTTCCGTGGCGCCATCCTGCTGGGGGGCTGCTGTCTGAGGGTGAGAATTGTTAGTCAATCCCTGTGGGTGTTCTGGGGGATGTTCTCTAGGGGGTCTGCCGTGCCAAGGAGCCGTGGCCAACAGCACATTGTCATCCGCCACCACAAAGGCGGGTTTGAGCCTTTTAATGCCAATCTTCTCCTTCCTGCCCCCCAAATCTAGCAAAAAATGCTTACCCCCCGGATTGTACGCGGTTGTGTGGTGGATCGTTACCCCCAGGCTGCGGGCCATTGCTGACCAAAGTTCTGAAACAAATTGAGGGCCTCTGTCAGACGTAACGTCCGACGGGACTCCAAAACGCGCTACCCATGCTGTTAAAAACAGTTTCTCAGCATCTTGTCTCAGAGTGATGCTGAGAAACTGATCCACGCTTTTGTTAGCTCGAGATTAGATTATTGTAATTCTTTATTATCAGGCTGTCCTAAAACATCTTTAAAAAGTCTTCAGCTGATCCAAAATGCTGCAGCAAGAGTTTTAACAGGTACTAGAAAGAGAGATCATATCTTTCCAGTTCTGGCCTCGCTTCATTGGCTTCCCATAGAGTTTAGAATTAAGTTTAAAATCCTTCTTCTTACTTACAAAGCTCTAAACAATCAGGCTCCTTTTTATTTAAAAGATCTGATACTACCGTATTATCCTAACAGAGCACTACGCTCCCAAAATGCAGGATTACTTGTAATACGATCGATCCAAGATGGCGCCCACAGCGGTCGACATGGTGCTTCGCTGCGCTCTTTGTTTGTTTTTGTTTGTCAATTGTGTGTCTCCTTGCACTTATACCCGTGAAGAACTTTTAAATATCAGGACTTTGACCCCCACGGACCTCCTCCCAGTTTTTCTAGCCCCTGCCGCCGATCTGGTTTATTGTTTGGCTCGGAAAGTGAGACGGCGGAAGAGAGGAAGACGAGCGGGCGCTCTCGTACGACTTCGCAGGAGAGGCTCGCGAACGGCGCTGCCTGGCATATTTCTGTCCAATACCAACTCTCTCTCTAACAAGGTGGATGAACTGAGACTGCTGATGCGTTTTAAGGACCTCGCCTCCTCAGCTGTCCTCTGCTTTACTGAGACCTGGCTCCGGGAAAATATACCGGACAGCGCGCTGCGCCTCGACGGCTTCCAGCTCTTCCGTGCTGATCGTGACACAGAGCTTTCCGGCAAGACCACAGGAGGCGGTGTCTGCTTCTACATCAACTGTAGCTGGTGCTCTGATGTAACGGTAATTTCCAAACACTGTTCTCCTGCCTTGGAATTTCTTGTTATCAATTGCAAGCCCTTCTATTCCCCGCGGGAGTTTGCTTCTTTCATAATGATCGCTGTGTACGCCCCTCCCGACGCGGACACGCGCGAAGCTCAGCGCGTGCTCGCGGATCACATTCAACACACAGAGCGGAGTTTTCCAGACTCGCTGATTATTGTGGCTGGCGACTTTAATCAGTGCAATCTGAGCCACGATCTCCCCCGCTACAAACAGTTTATTAAATGCCCCACCAGAGGATTAAACACACTGGATCACTGTTACACCACAGTGAAAGACGCATATCGCGCTGTCCCTCGAGCTGCGCTGGGATTATCTGATCACGTGATGGTTCACCTCATTCCCACATACAGACAGAGATTGAAGCTCACTAAACCTGTTGTGAGCACTACGAAGATACGGACCAGTGATGCTGAGGAGAAGCTGGAAACGTGCATGGAAATATCTGACTGGGGCATGCTTAAAGGAGCCACGCATGATCTGGATGAGTACACGGACACTGTGAACTCATATATCCACTTTTGTGAAGAGAACATTCTTCCATCACGCACCAGGGTGAGTTACTCTAATGACAAACCCTGGTTCACAGCTAAGCTCAGACAGATCAGGAAGGAGAAGGAAGCAGCGCTGAAAAGTGGAGACAGGGACTGCTACAGGGAGGTTAAATACCGGTTTAACAGAGAGCTGAAGAGGGCTAAATCTGTGTACTCAGAGAGACTCCAGCAGCAGTTCACTGCTAATGATTCGGCTTCCGTGTGGAGAGGACTGAGGCAGATCACCAACTATCGGCCTCAGGCTCCTAAAGGTCAGGATGACAAAGCCCTTTGTCAGAGACTGTCCCAACACTATGCCCGTTTTGACACCTCGTCATCTGTGTCCAACTCCCCCCCTCCCTCCAGCTCCACAGCCTCCACATTCCCTACTTCATTTAAGGCACCCCCCCCCACCTCCCCCCCTCCCCTTATCATCAGTGAGCAGGATGTGCTCAAACAGTTCTCCAGACTGAACCCGCGCAAGGCCCCCGGCCCAGACGGCGTGTCTCCCTCCACCCTGAGACTCTGTGCGAAACAGCTGGCTCCTGTATTCACAGACATTTTTAACACCTCCCTTAAGTTATGCCACGTGCCATCCTGCCTCAAATCCTCCACCATCATCCCTGTCCCCAAGAAGCCACGGATCACTGGACTTAATGACTACAGACCTGTAGCGCTCACCTCTGTAGTCATGAAGTCCTTTGAGCGCCTGGTCCTGTCCCACCTCAAGTCCATCACCACCCCTCTCCTGGACCCGCTGCAGTTTGCCTACCGAGCCAACAGGTCTGTAGACGATGCAGTCAACCTGGCCCTCCACTCCATCCTGCAGCACCTGGACTCCCCGGGAACCTACGCCAGGATCCTGTTTGTGGACTTCAGCTCCGCATTCAACACCATCCGCCCCGCTCTGCTCCGGGACAAGCTGTCCCTGCTCAACGTGCCTGACTCCCTCTGCAGGTGGATCATCGACTTCCTGACGGACCGGAGGCAGCATGTGCGGCTGGGAAAGACTGTCTCAGACTATACTAGCATCAGCACCGGATCACCCCAGGGCTGTGTACTTTCCCCCCTACTCTTCTCCCTTTACACCAACTCCTGCACCTCCAGCCACCAGTCTGTCAAGTTGATCAAGTTTGCGGACGACACCACCCTCATCGGGCTCATCTCCAACGGCGACGAGTCCGCCTACAGGAGAGAGGTGGCCCAGCTGGCGTCCTGGTGCAGCAATAACAACCTGCAGCTGAACGCTCTGAAGACAGTGGAGATGATTGTAGACTTCAGGAAAGTCACTACTCCTCTGCCCCCCCTCACCCTCTCAGGCTCTCCCATCACCACTGCTGATTCCTTCCGCTTCCTAGGCACTACCATCACCAGGGACCTCAAATGGGAGCTGACCATCAGCTCACTCATCAAAAAAGCCCAGCAGAGGATGTTCTTCCTGCGGCAGCTGAGGAAGCTCAAGCTACCCACCAAGATGTTAGTGCAGTTCTACACAGCCATCATCGAGTCCATCCTCACCACCTCCATAACCGTGTGGTACGCAGGAGCCACTGCCAGGGACAGACTAAGGCTGCAGCGCGTCGTGCGCACTGCTGAGAAGGTGATCGGCTGCAAGCTCCCATCTCTCCAGGATCTGTACATCTCCAGGACCCGGAGGCGTGCTGGCCGGATCATAGCCGATCCCTCACACCCTGGTCACGTACTGTTTGCCCCCCTCCCCTCTGGTAGAAGACTTCGGTCCATCCAGACTAAAACCTCCCGTCACATGAACAGCTTCTTCCCCTCTGCCATTAGACTGCTGAACACTAAGTGACTCTCGTGCACCATGTACAGCAGCTCAACCAGACTCATGTCAATCATCACTGTTTTCTTCCTGCATTACCGACTGCACTATATAGTTCTCCACAGTATCTGCTGCTGGCTAATATATATTTTAACTGTTGACCAGTATCACTTAATCTTATCCTACACTTTATTACATGTATAGTTTATTTCTCTTATCTTATCATGTTTAATGTTGCAGCATTGTACCGAGACAAATTCCTAGTTTGTGTACTACATGAACAATGGCAATAAACCTGATTCTGATTCTGATTCTGATTCTGATTCTGAATACCTAGAATCTCCAAAAGTACAATGGGAGGCAGAGCCTTCAGTTATCAAGCTCCTCTCCTGTGGAATCAGCTGCCAATCTGGATTCGGGAGTCAGACTCGATCTCTGTTTTTAAGAATAGGGCTAAAACCTACCTTTTTGATATAGCCTACAATTAGGGAGGGATCATGTGTTTCTGAACCCTCCCTTACTTAGTTATGCTGCTAATAGGTTTAGTCAGCCGGGGGACCTCCAGTAATGCACTGGGCCTCACTCCTTTTCTCACTCTCAATGAAATATTTTTTTTGCTGGTCATTAACATTTGTTTGTTCTCTCCCATAGATTGAGTCCCCATCGTGCTGTTTGCTCTCTACATGTCTGTTCTTTTCTTCTTCTCTATCCCCTCACCCCCCAGCCAGTCGCAGCAGATGACTGCCCCTCCCTGAGCCTGGTTCTGCTGGAGGTTTCTTCCTGTTAAAAGGGAGTTTTTCCTCTCCACCATCGCCAAGTGCTTGCTCACAGGGGATCGCCTGATTGCTGGGGTCTTTCTGCAACTGTGGGGGTTCCCCCTACAGTTGATAGTGCTATGAGATGACTGCTGTTGTGAAATGGCGCTATATAAATAAAGTTGAATTGAATTGAATTGAATTGAAGTCTATCTTAGAAAAAACGCGCGCCCCCGCCAAATGAACTGAAAAGTCTTGGATATGCGGGATTGGGTAGCGGTCGTGCGCTGTAGCGTTGTTCAACCTGCGGAAATCTCCGCAAGGTCGCCACGAGCCATCAGCTTTCGGGACCATGTGAAGCGGTGAAGCCCATGGGCTTTTCGAACGCCTGATGATGCCCAACTTTTCCAGGTTGGCGAACTCCTCGCGCGCTATGGTCAGTTTAGCTGAATCCAAGCGCCGGGCTTTTGCAAAAACGGGCAGTCCAGTGGTAGTAATAAAATGTTCCACCCCGTGTTTAGCCACGGCCGCCGAAAATGTTGGGACCGTGAGTGCTGGGAACTGAGTGAGCAGTGTGTGGAACTTACCACCTGCAGCTGTGACGTTGGCTTGTGCTGTTAGCGGGGCCACTCGAGCAAAGGTCTTAATCGCCGAGCCGTTCGCTGCTGACACCCCGGGACCACTGGAAGGCGCCAGCCGGTCAGTGGAGGAAGGTGTGATGAAACTCAACTGGGAGCCTGTGTCCACGAGGAAATGCCTCCCCGAGCGCACATCCTTCAAGTAGAGCAGCTTGTTCTCCTCCCCGAGGGCCGCAGCTGCTACCGACCCCCGGTCTTGTCGTTTTCCGAGCGCTTGAAATGGCACGGTGGTATACATTTGCGTGCCTTCTCTGCAAAGCGGCGATGGTAGAAATAGAGGGTGTCTCCTCCGCGATCCTTGGCCCCCGCCGTTGTCGGTGGGTCTGTCGGTGGGTCTACCGCCGTCTCTGGCCCCTCGCCGTCTACGGCCGTCGCGCCGCACTCTGTCGCTGCTGCGGTTGCCGCGCGCTGTTTGCTGGCGTTGAGAATCCGGTGCGCCTCCTGGGCCAGCGCGCGGAAGTCCCGCTGGGCCAACAACGGCGAACTGGCCAGGGTCGCTCTCGTGGCTGACGGTAGGGTTCTCAGGAAAATGTGGGTGAAGAGGAAGTCGTCGCCATCTGAGCCCCTCAAACTCAGCATGTCCTCCATCAGGTCAACGGGCGTGCCATCTCCCAAGTCGTTCAGAGCCAGGAGTCTCTCCGCTGTCTCCTGGACTGAGAGAGTAAAGCTCTGGATGAGCGCAGCCTTCAACACGCCGTATTTGTCGTCGGCCGGTGGCTTCTCCAAAAGGCTCTGCACATGCCGAGCCGTGCGGTTGTCGAGCTTGGCAATTACATGGTAGAATTTCGTCTCATCTACCGTTATCCCCCGGAGGGCGAACTGTGCTTCGACCAAGAGGAACCAGGAGCACGGGTTGTCTCGCCAAAAGTCCGGTAGCTGGACGGTAGCGGCATACACCTGGCTGGGAGCTCCTGACCCAGCTGGTTCGGGGGAATTTCTTTCACTCATCGTCTTAGGGTCACCAGTGTGGAAATGTGAAAGGACGAGGCAGAGTTTATCTCACGAGTCAGGTTTATTCACATTCTCCAACATCAGCAATACAGAAAAGAGGAAGAAACCCAGACCTTCATCCCTTTTTATACCCCAGGAGCTTCAAAGCTCCAGACACATTGCATTTAATCCCAAGTCACAATGCATCCCTTTCAGATCTTATCACCTCCACCCAAAGTCACTGGCAGCCAGGAAACCCCCCACGGCCATCTCTTTGCATACCAAAGACCACATTTCACATCCTCCTGTTATCTCCGAGGAGGCTCAGTCCTTTGTTCATCTGAGACGTGAAGCATACATTAAGCATACAGTGATATACATATGAAGCATAAGGTGATATACATTTGTGCATATGAAACCCACATATGTGTCCCACAGTGGCACGCTATATGACTACTAATTTATATTAGTAGTGGCCTTACAGGTTGGAGAGCTGCAGGCTGAGGAAACTGCAGGTGGTTCAATGTCTCTTCCCAGCTGTCATCATCAGTGAAGGCAGGTGAACTTCTAGTGCTGATATATACAGTGATTGTGCAGAAGAAAGCCTTCGCCAAGGCAATTTGGGGCATAGTTCAGAGGGATAATGCAGTCCACTTAGAGGAGGAGGAATGAGCTGAAGGGAATCCCTCCACCGGGAGGAATTGGTTCTTGTCTGCCGAGAGGGGTAATCCTGGTCCGCCTGGAGGATGGTCCACCTGTGCACAGGAAATCCTGGAGAACAAACAGAGGAAAAGAGCAGAGTTGAGGTGGAATGGGTTGCTTACATTAGAGGAGAGGATCAAGCATGAAAGCTGCACACAATGTGGAGAGACACTCTGTTGCATGTTATAGTCAACATCTGCTGCACTGAAGCTTCTGCCCTCTGTCTAAAGGATGCCTTGATTAGGAGTGGCTGGTGTGGAGCTGCAGCGGCTGTGAAGCATAAGAGTAGTTAGAGGGGAAAAAAAACAAGTGTTCAGCCCGGATCACTACAATTTCCCCCTTTTATGCTAAAAAGCACAATTTCTTTATTACTCATGAAGGAATAAATTGTTTTACAATTCTAAACAAATAAAATAAATAGCAACCAATGATTTATCGAAAATAATCAAAAATAAAACATTAGCAATTTCCAAATATAAAATAAAATATTTTAAATTTTTTTTGAACTTGTAAGTTGAAGCAAATGACAGAAATAATTAAGGAAAAAGAATGTTGTAACTGTTAGGTTTTGTTAAGCAAAAATACTTAAAGGAAATGTGACTGTTGTATTTTCATAAATGAGACCTATTTTCTTGTCCAAATATCTGGTCGTTTTTAACTAGAATTATTAAAATATAAATATCTAAAAAAGGATACCTAAAAAGAAACTATCGTGGATCAGTAAAACCTATTAGTTATTGTTAAGCTTAGGATAATTAGGGATCAAAATTAGGCTTAATGAAAAATAAAGAACTATAAATTTAAGTTATATGACTAGATATACAGTCAAGTAAGACATACTGTTTTCGTCAATCGTCGCAATTTACAGCATCTAATTCATGTACAATTCTTCTTTTGGGGCTCACTGTAATTTCATCAATAAATATCTGTTAAGAGCAACAGTTGTTTCTGATACCTGCTTCCCTAATTATTAATTTGACACATGGCAATACTGCCCATAGTGAATGTGAAGGATCATATAAGTTGGAATTTTTTTGTGTTAGACACTTAAAACCTATCATATAAAGCAACTTCTTTAAAGTACTATCTATATTTATGAAGAACAGTTCATAAAGTTCATAAAAGCTGCCCACTCAGTATCTTCAGATACTGAGAGGGCAGCTTTTTCTGCACCCTCCTTCTCTGCCTGAAAGATGGACAAATGTGACACTCACAGGCACAGTAGCTTATAGCATTCACCTTTGAAACCCAAACTTCTTCAGACCAAAGATGAAAAGCAAGGTAAGACTAGTTATTTCATCTCCTCCTCAAGTGAGTCTGGAAGACAGCGGCTGCAGAGAGAAATAGGAGGGCCGCTCAGTAGGTGGGAGATAACATACTGTATATCATAGCCACATTAAGTCAGTCTGAAGATGGGTATCCATTACAGCTGCAGAATGTAAAACTGAGGACCAAGAAGTCAGGTTATCATTAAAGATGAACTTATCTTATTAGTAGTTTGCATTTACTTTATTAGTCTAATTTGAGGTTAACAGTAGTTGGCCTTAACTAAATTTAGATGGTTCAATTGTAGCTCCAGTATTTTTTTTTATAAAACAAGAGAATAGTCCCTTCTGAATGTACCCAGTTACATGGCTATTGCTAAGCACCTCAATGAGCATAATATAGAAAAGGATAGGCCTACTGTAATTTCACACCTATCCAAATTCAATACTGTCCAGTGCAGAAGTCAGCGTTTATGGATCATGTGCAATGCCCCCTGGTCAGAGGTCAACTTATCATCATGTAGGCATGGCCAAATGAAGCTTGTGTCGAGGCTCGTATCATATGTCAGAAGATCATGTGACCCAACACAAACGAGGGCCCATCTCCTTAGAAATTACGTGACTGCCTCATTGTGTGACTTATTTGCTGAAAAAGGCTCGGGAAATACAGGAAGTGTTCTGCTTGATAGGTGATGCTGAGGATCTTTATGTGCAGAAGACTGACAACATTTCTTAGAAAATGGAGCCACCAAAAACATAAAGAACATCTGCTGATTTGGAGCATTTTGACTTGATATCTCCAAATACGTCCTGGGCATGACATTAAACTGCATCTGGTGGTGAGACTTTCTAGGGTGTTGGAGTGACCACTAATCACCACTACTCCCTGGAGAAGGCAACGGGAAACCACTTCAGTATCTTCCCAAGACAATTATGGGTAGACTTAGTAGTAGTCTAGAGAACAACATGAATGGGTCCCTGTTTTGGCGGGAAACCTCATCCGGCAGGGCAGGAAGCAAAGCCTTTCTGGTCGTCAACCTGTAAAACCCTTGCAACACCAAAGTCCACAAGATTGGGACATGGAATGTTCGTAGCATGTTGAGGCCAGAAAAACTAGAAAACATCATGAGAGAAATGGACAGAATACAGCTGAACATCCTTGGACTGACGGAGACCAGATGGAAAGAGAAAGGTGGCAGGTATAGAGTGATCCATTCCGGAGGAGATCAAAGTCAGCGTGGAGTGGCGTTTTGATGGATCGAACAACAAGCAAGAGTGTGACTGAAGTGGAGTGTGTAAATGACCAGGAAACACACACGCAGGCTCAGGTAGATTTGATAAGCTTTATTGAACAACAGGGAGAGTGTATGGATGCGTGTGTGAGAGATTAGTGTGTGATGTGGGTGGAGGATGCAAGCCAGGACAGAGCAGCACGTCGTGCGGCCAGACAACCCTATGGGAGAGAGGAGAAAAGGGATTAGCTAGGCAACCACACGGGAACGTGATCAAGAGCTGTGCTTACTTGCAGAGATGTGGTGGCTGGCGTTGGCAGGTCCCAAGCCTGGAAGACAGCGTCCTGCTGTGCGTCCGGGAGAAGCGGCGAGGCGGCGGAGCGATGGGAGGTGAGTCCGCCGCCGGGTTATCCACCTGTGCACAGGGGAGGCTGAGAGAAGAAGGTGAGAGGACAATAGTGACAGCTTACGTGTCCGTTAGTGGAGATCAGCAGGCCTGATGAGAAGGAAGCTGCTGGGAGATTCCGATGTTGGAAGACAGACGGCTCCAGGCTGTAGCTTAGGGCAGGATGGAATAAATAGCTGCGCGCTAACGAGGAGCAGGTGTGCGCGCAGCTGAGGTGGAAGCCCGTGAGCCGCGAGTGATGACAATGACAGACTGATGAGAGTGAGACTGACTGACTAGATCACTGGTTGACATTATGGTGATTGTGGTCTTCATGCCAACAACAGACTATAAGGACGAAGAGGTGGAAGCAATTTATGAGCAAGTGAAGAACTCCATTTAATGTGGAAGAGGGGATGACTATATGATAGGGATGGGTGACCTGAACGTGGTAGTGGGAAACTAAAGTGAAGACAACGTGACTGGCAAGTATGGCCTGGGAAACAGAAATGAGCGAGGGTAAATACTGGTAGAACTCTGCAAGATGAATAAGCTCTGCATCACAAACACATGGCACAAGCATCATAAACGCAGGGTCTACACCTGGTTAGCACTTGGAGACTTGAGAAGGATGCAGCTGGATTACATCATGGTGAAACAATGTTACCAAAACAGTGTCAAGAATGCGCATGCCTTCCCTGGTACAGATGCTGACTCAGACCATAACCTCATCACCATGAAAACCAGACTGAAGCTGAAACGCTTGAAGAAGCCAAACCCCTGCCACCAATGGAAGCTGGATGCATTGAGAGGAGAGATGAAGGAGAAACTAAGTGATGGTGTGAGAACTTGAATGGCATACATTGTGCACCATCAGACAGATGTCAGTGCACAATGAAACCACCTGAAGAGAGCAGTAATTGAGAATGCAGAGGAGAACATTGGAAGCGAATAGAGAAGATCAGCAAAGAAACCCTGGATCACAGACCTCATGATAAGAAAAACGGATGAAAGGAGAGAATGGAAGAAAGAAAACATAGCAGATGGAAGAAAAATGTATAAGAAACGGAACAATGAACTGTGGAGAGAAACAGATAAGGCCAGAGAGAAGTACTGGGAAGAGCAATGCAAAGATATCGAATACCTGGAGAAAACAGGAAAGATGGACCAACTGTATCGAAAAGTGAAGGAGCTGATGTGGAAGAACAGCTCAAGACAGAAAACAAAGAGCATCATGAGCAAGCAAGGCAAACTGCAGACAGACCCTGAGCAAGTCAACTGCAGGTCAAAGGAATACATAGAGGAGCTTTACAACAAGGAAGGGAAGCCAGAAGAGATCAACCTAGAAGATGAGACAGTGGTGGAGGATGACCAGCCGGACATTTTGGACAGAGAAATAGAGCAAGCAATGGACGAGCTGAAGACAGGTAAAGCCGAAGGTGATGATGACATTCCAGCAGAGCTGCTCAAGGCACTGAGCCCAGAAGTGATGAAATACCTGGTGAACCTTTGCAAGACCATGTACAATACCGGAGAATGGCCTGCAGACTTCTTGCAGAGTATTATCGTTCCGCTACAAAAGAAACCAAATGCACAGAGGTGTGAAGACCATCGGACAATCAGCCTCATATCCCACGCATCTAAAGTCATGCTGAGGGTGCTGAACAACAGACTGAGAGCCAAAACATTTGAATACATCAGAAGTCATCAGTTCAGTTTCAGGAAAGGTATGGGCACCCAAGAGGTAATAGCGATGATGAGAACAATAGGAGAACACAGTATAGAGCACAATCAAGATGTATATGTATGCTTTGTTGACTTTGAAAGTGTCTGACAGGGTCGATTGGACAAAACTGACGAGGATTCTAAGAGATCTGGGAGTGGACTAGAGAGATAGATGTCTAATCGCAACCTTGTACATGGGACAGACAGCAACAGTAATCACAGATCGAGTGGCAGGACCACTCATCATTGGAAGAGGAGTATGTCAAGGTTGTTTGCTGTCACTTAGGGCTGCAACTAATGACTATTTTGGTAGTCGACTAATCTAATGACTATTTTTTCGATTAGTTGACTAATCATGATTATTTTTTCATGCCCATTACCTGCTTCTTGTTGGCATGACTCTTGTTCAGGGCTCCAGTGCATGTTTTACCTCATCTGTTTAGGTCTGCTAAAAACAACAACAAAAAAAGTGGTGCCCAACCTTTTTTGAAACAAGATCTACTTTTAAAGTTGTGAATCTGTTGAGATCTACCAGTTCACACAGGCCGTATCCATTGCCTAGCTACACATTTAATATGCACACATATTAAATGTGTACATATTATTAATATGCACACAACAAACAGAAAACCCATTCAGATATAATAAAAAGTAGTTTGTGAGTTGCAAAGCAGTTGCACTAAATGTATTTCCCTACTTCAGTGGGACCTCTGGCATTGGGAGGAGGCAGCTAGTTTCTAATAATCAGGACAGTAGGAGCTGGCTGCAAGCCTTAGGCAGGCCACAAGGTGAATGTCTGTCATTGTGGATCTGTACTTCGACTTGATGATTTTCATGTGAGTGAAAGCAGTCTCACCAGATACGTTGATCTGAAAAGTGCAGTCAAGTTCAAGGCACATCTTCTGAGGCTGGGATATTTTCGTTCCAGCAGAAGGTTCCAGAAGTCTCCTTTCATGCCAAGTGTTGCCCTAGATTTGATCTCAGTGTCATTTTGCAGTGTGAGAATTTCACTCTCAACAGCAGAGCTATCGAGTTGAAACAGTGATGCTACTTTAGAAGCAGTGTAATCCACATCGATGCCCTCCCCAAATGGAAAACACAGATAGCTGGCAACAGGCTCAGTGGATGTAAAGTCAGTAAAATGCTTCTCAGATTCTGAAAAGATGCTCTGAACTTGCTCCTCATATCGTGCACCGCCCAGCTGTGCAGAATCTTTGCCATGACGCTGGAGTTCTGCTTGCATGTGAGGAAAGTTTTGCAAGTCATGGTGTTGCAGCCTACTTGAAAGCAGTTGCAGCTTGCTTTTAAATGTATTCACTGAACTAATCATGTTGATCACATGTTTATCCTGACCCTGGAGCTGTAAATTCAGATCATTGAGCATGTTAGTCAGATCTGTCAGGAATGCTAAGTCCAAAAGCCACTGGCAGTCCTCAAGCTGTGCATATTCTGCTTGTTCTGAAAGTTTCAGAAAATCTTTGATTTCAGGCAACAACTCACTGAACCTCCCCAAAAAATTACCTCTGCTATGCCATCTTGCATCTGGGTGAAGGAGTAGGTCTGTGTGTTCAGCTTCTGTCTCTTCCAAGTGAGCCGTGAAAAACCTTCTCTGTAGACTCCTGGCATGAACAGAGCACACTATTTTCATAGCAACATCCATCATTTCATGTTTAAAATCTTCCCACACAGTGCTTGCTGATGAATAATACAATGATAATTAAGGATTCACTTTGCTTGCACAATGCAATGCAATGAACCCATTAGTGTGGCCTATCATTGCTGGAGCACCATTAGTTGTGATGGAGATGAGCTTGAAAAGAGGTAGTTGGCTCTTGTTAACAAACTCCATGAAAGCAATGAAAATATCTTCACCTCTTGTATATCCTTTCAATGGCAAAACTGTGAGCAGCTCTTTTTTGCGGTCATGCCGTCAAAAAATATTCTAATGAAAAACCATTCTAGGCTCACATCATGCCGGTTTTAAAATCACTGCATATGCTCCCCGTGTCCTTCAGGATCGATTTTAAGTGTCATGTGTCTGAGCACAGAGACACTTTATATATTTTTGAAGTATTCCATGTCTGTTATTATTTTCTTGTTTGTTTTCTGTAATTTTGGCTGTTTTCTTTCAGAGCCTCCTTCCTCATTTTCTCAGTCACTCGCTTTTCACCCACAGTCTGCTCCCCAGTTCCCAGCTGTGGGTGATTGCCTAATTAGGTCACTTTGCCAGTCTCAGCTCTCACACCTGCAGCTCATTTCTGTGTACATTTAAGCACTGCTGGTTCACCAGGGCAGTGCGGCTGTTTTGTGTTTGCTACCCTCCCCTTCACTGGAGCACTGCCTGCTCTGGTGAAATCTCTCTTTGTAAGTAATCCTGGATGCCTACCAGTTTTGGAGCACTTAGTGTTACTCTTATCTGTTCCTCGCTCACCAGTTGGTTTGGGAGCGCTTGATGTTTATTGTCTTTTTCTGTAATAAATTGCACTGACACTATCCTGCATGTGGGTCTGTCCATCTGCTCCGTAGGGGCATCCATGACATAAGGTTCTTTTACTGGTTTATAAATGTCTGCATGGTCTTGGGCCTTCTTCCATCCATCCATCCATCCATCTTCTACCGCTTTTCCGGAGGTCCGGGTCACGGAGGCAGCAGTTCAAGCAGAGAAGCCCAGACTTCCCTCTCCCCAGCCACCTGCTCCAGCTCTTCAGAGGGGATACCAAGGCGTTCCCAGACCAGCTGGGAGACAGTCTCTCCATCGAGTCCTGGGTCTGCCCCGGGGTCTCCTCCCAGTGGGACGTGCCTGAAACACCTCAAGTGGGAGGCGTCCAGGAGGCATCCTAATCAGATGCCCATACCACCTCAACTGACTCCTTTCAATGTGGAGGAGCAGCGGTTCTACTCTGAGCCTCTCCCGGAAGACTGAGCTCCTCACCCTATCTCTGAGGGTGAGTCCAGCAATCCTACGGAGAAAGCTCATTTCAGCCGCTTGTATCCGCGATCTCGTTCTTTTGGTCATTACCCAAAGCTCGTGACCATAGGTGAGAGTAGGAACGTAGATTGACTGGTAAATCGACAGCTTTGCCTTAGAACTAAGCTCCCTCTTCACCACAACAGACCGGTACAACGTCCGCATCACTGCAGATGCTGCTCCAATCCGTCTGTTGATCTCTCGCTCCATTTTCCCCTCACTCGTGAACAAGACCCCAAGATACTTAAACTCCTCCACTTGGGGCAGGAGCCTGTCCCCAACCCGGAGAGGACAATCCACCTTTTTCCGGCTGAGGACCATGGACTCGGACTTGGAGGTGCTGATTCTCATCCCAGCCGCTTCACACTCAGTGGCAAACTGTCCCAGCAAGAGCTGTAGGTCATTGCTGGATGAAGCCAACAGGACAACATCATCTGCAAACAACAGAGATGAGATCCTGTGGCCACCAAGCATGACACCCTCCATTCCCTGGCTGCGCCTAGAAATCCTGTCCATAAAAATTATGAACAGGATCGGTGACAAAGGGCAGCCCTGGCGGAGTCCAACTCTCACTGGGAATGACTCTGACCGAGTGTTGGCAATACGAACTAAACTCTCACAATGGTCGTACAGAGACCGAATAGCTCGTAACAACAAGCCCGATACCCCATACTCCCGAAGCACCCCCCACAAAAATCCACGAGGGACGCGGTCAAATGCCTTCTCCAAGTCCACAAAACACATGTAAACTGGTTGGGCAAACTCCCACGAACCCTCAAGAATTCTCGAGAGGGTAAAGAGCTGGTCCGATGTGCCACGGCCAGGACGAAAACCACATTGCTCCTCCTGAATCCGAGGTTCGACCAACGGCCGGACTCTCCTCTCCAGTACCTTGGCATAGACCTTCCCAGGGAGGCTGAGGAGTGTGATCCCTCTAAAGTTGGAGCACACCCTCTGGTCCCCTTTTTTGAAGAGAGGAACCACCACCCTGGTTTGCCATGCCAAAGGCACTGCCCCCGACCTCCACGCAATGTTGCAGAGGCGTGTCAACCATGACAACCCAACAACATCCAGGGCCTTGAGGTACTCGGGGCGAATCTCGTTCACCCCCGGGGCCCGGCCACCAAGGAGATTTTTAACCACCTTGGCGACCTCAGCCCCTGTGATAGGCGAGTCATCCCCCTCGTCCCCAAACCCTGCTTCCTCTGTGGAAGGCGTATCAGTGGGATTGAGGAGATCCTCGAAGTATTCCTTCCACTGCCCGACAATATCCCCAGTTGAAGTCAACAGTGTCCCATCCGCACCATACACAGTGTGGACGGGGAGCTGCTTTCCCCTCCTGAGCCGCCGAACAGTTTGCCAGAATCTCTTTGAAGCCGACCGAAAGTCTTGTTCCATGGCCTCACCGAACTCCTCCCATACCCGGGTTTTTGCTTCAGCAACCACCCGAGCTGCACTCCGCTTGGCCTGCCGGTACACCTCAGCTGCTTCGGGAGTCCCACAAGCCAACCAAGCTTGATAGGACTCCTTCTTCAGCTTAATGGCCCCCCTCACCACTGGTGTCCACCAGTTGGTTCGGGGGTTGCCACCACGAGATGCACCGACCACCTTGCGGCCGCAGCTCTGGGCCGCCGCTTCAACAACAGAGGTGGAGAACATGGCCCATTCAGACTCCATGTCTCCAGACTCCCTCGGAATGTGGCTGAAGTTCTTCCGGAGGTGGGAGTTGAAGACCTCCCGGACAGGGGCCTCAGCCAGACGCTCCCAGCACACCCTCACTATATGTTTGGGTCTACCAGGTCTGAATGGCTTCCTCCCCTGCCATCGGATCCAACTCACCACCAGGTGGGGATCAGTTGACAGCTCTGCACCTCTCTTTACTCGGGTGTCCAAGACATACAGTCGCAGGTCTGATGATACGATAACAAAATCGATCATCGACCTGCGACCTAGGGTGTCCTGGTGCCAGGTGCACATATGGACACCCTTATGCTTGAACATGGTGTTCGTTATGGACAGACTGTGGTTAGCACAGAAGTCCAATAACTGAACACCACTCGGGTTCAGATGGGGCAGGCCGTTCCTCCCAATCACCCCCCTCCAGGTTTCACTGTCGTTGCCCACGTGCGCATTGAAGTCCCCCAGTAGGACAATGGAGTCTCCAGGAGGAGCACCCTCCAGCACCCCAGTCACAGACTCCAAAAAGGGTGGGTACTCTGAAACATCATTTGGTGCATAGGCACAAATGATGGTCAGGACCCGTTTCCCAACCCGAAGGCGCAGGGAAGCAACCCTTTCGTCCACCGGGGAAAACTCCAATATAGAGGCAGCAAGGTGGGGCGATACAAGAATACCCACCCCTGCTCGTCGCCTCTCGCCCGGGGCAACTCCAGAAAAGGCCAAGCTCCAGCCCCTCTCCAGGAGACTGGTTCCGGAACCGGAGCTGTGTGTTGAGGTGAGGCCGACTATATCTAGCCGGTATCGCTCAACCTCGTACACCAGCTCAGGCTCCTTCCCCACCAGAGAGGTGACCTTCCACGTACCAAAAGCCAGTTTAGAAAGCTTGGGATCAGTCCGCCAAGGTCTCCGCCTTTGACCGCCACCTAATCCACATAGCACCGGACCCCCATGATCCCTCCTGCAGGTGGTGAACCCACTGGAGGGCAGACCCATGTAACTCCTTCGGGCTGAGCCCGGCCGGGTAACCCGGCCACCAGACGCTAGCCTTCGAGCCCCTCCCCCAGGCCTGGCTCCAGGGTGGGGCCCCGGTAACCCCATACCGGGCGGGGTACACTGAATCCTTGATATACAATTTATTATGAGAGTCTGTTGGATCGTTCTTAGTCTGGCCCTTCACCCAGGACCAGTTTGTCTTGGGAGACCCTATCAGAGGCAAATTGCCCCGGACAACATAGCTCCTGGGATCACTGGGGCACGCAAACCCCCCCACCACGATAAGGTGACGATCCATGAGGGGGCCAAGGGGGTCTTGGGCCTTCTTATTTATCAAAATTGCTTTTGGCATATGAGCCACCGCGGTCCCTGAAGTCCTTTGGCACTGGCCTTTTAACTATTCCTACTATCAGAATACGCACCCATGGTGAGGCGGCTTTTAGTTACTACTGCTCATGTCTGTGGAACAGCCTGCCAGAGAACATCAGGGCTGCCGAGAATGTTCATGTTTTTAAAAGTAGGCTGAAAACCTACTATTTTAACCTTGCTTTTGATTAGTTTTCTATTTTAATTCTCTTAATTTCTGATTTAAAATCTATTTTATGTCACAATTACTTATCTTATGAATATATGTCAGTTTGACTGTATTTAGAGGTTTTATTTTTCTAGTTATCTTAACTGCCTAGTCTTTTTTTTTTTATCAGCAAACTATCTTATTATTTATCAGTGTCTTTTTATCACCCTGTCCAAGCTTTGGCATTTCCTCATGGGGGGCCCTACTATGGGGGTTGTGCTTGTTTTCTGGCTGCGGCGTGCTGGCCTGTGATTGCTTTGGTCTGCCCGGCTGAGGGGGTCATGCGCTGTGGCGCTACACCTGCGGTGTCGACCCCTCGGGTTGGGCTTGGGTGGTCTCAGAGGTGGTCTTCCTGTAGCCGTGGACTTGGTACCTTCCCTGCTGGTGATGGCTCCCTAGTGATGGTGCTTCCACACTTGGATCCTCGGTGCCCAGCCATAAGCCTTAAGCCATAAGTTTTACACTGATGAAAGTTTCTTTGTGTGTGGGGGAGGGGGGTAAATTGTGTTTTATTACAATGTGTGAAGCACTTTGTGTTGCATCTTTTTGTATGAAAAGTGCTATAAATAAAAACTTTTACTGACTGATAATGACAACACATAACTGAGGCACATCCACCATATTAGTCGACTCGTCGAACTGGAGGAAGAAACACTCACATGCAGCGTCAATGTCCTTCTTCAATTGCTTCTTGACATCCTCTGCCATCACCTCACATTGCCGTGTAATCAAATTTTGGGATAATTGCATGTCCTTAATAGCAGCAATGATCTCCCTTTTGTTCTTAAAATCACTAAAGAGTGGACTTCCGGTCTGGACACCATGGTGATAGCAGCTTAACGCTGAAGCTCCCAGACCCGATCCAGGAATATACCTTGAAAATCTGATTTAACGGATTTTTGGAAGAGTGAAAATCAAAAGACAAAGTCATCATGCCTAAAGGAAACAGAAGAAATCGACATTTACCAGGCCAGGACATGCATCGGCCAGAGAATCTGATCCGGAGGATTTCCATTCAGATGACGAGGAGCTGAATGAAGCTAGCAAAAAGGTTAGCTTAAAAATGGTACCTAAAGAATTAAGATGATTTCGCCGAGAGAGTTGGGCCGAATTTCGTGAAATCAAAGACAAAATAAAAAGGACAAACAGCAGAGTGGACCAGGCCAAGGACCGAATCTTGGAAGCAGAGGAAAGAATAAAAGGGCTGGAAGATACCGTGCTGGATCTACACAAAAGGCAGTCAAGACTGGAGGCTAAGCTAACCGACCAAGAAGGAAGACTAAGAAGAGATAACATAAGAATTCATGGTCTGAAAGAAGGAGTCGAGGATGGTTTCACCACAATGGCGGCATGCGTGGGATCCTTACTGAGAGAGAAGATGGATATTCCCCAAACCACCGACTTGAAGATAGAAAGGGCGGACCGTACATTAGCCCCTAGGCCGGCGGCGGAAGCGCCTCCACGATCGGTGGTGGTGAAGTTTTCCAACTCCAGAATAAAAGAAGAGGTTGTAAGACTGGCTTGGCAGAAAAAAGGATTTATGCACCAAGAGAGAAAAGTTTTCGTGGAACACGATTACGCCCCGGAGGTCCTTAAAAAGCGTTGGGAATACAACAATGCTAAAAAGGTATTACGAGAGAAAAAACTGCGCTTCCAGACACCATTTCCGGCGAAGCTGCGGGTTTTCTACAGGGATGAGACGTGTCTCTACAACTCGGCGGAAGAAGCAACCACGGATATGGCGAGAAGAGGGCTCCCGGTAACGGTGTATAAACCCGCAGCAGACCCGATCGAAAGAATCAAGGCTCAAACGTGGTCCACACAGAGACCCTCAAAATCCACGGGCCAGCAGCGGGAAACCCAGCGCCAGAGCTATAAGGAAAAACTGGCCGTTTACAGGAGGGAATAACGATATTTTTAGTCAATCTGCACATCCAACCCCCCTCCTACAAGGTAACAAACATTAAAGGAGATGCAGAATCAGCAAGTGGTAAAACATTTCATGGAACAGACTATTTTTTCCGGTTCCGGTTCCGCCGGACCGGCGGCGCCACACGAGTTGGCTGCCTTTTGCAACTGCCTTTTTTTTTTTTTTATCTTCCTTCTTCTTTCTACACCTTTCACTCTATATATATATATATCACGGACGCACAGATCGCCCCAAAGGTCTCCCGAGTCGGCGGACGGAGCCTCTGTTTACAGCAGGAGACGATACAGCAGGGAAGAGCTAGCAAGCACTCAACCGCCACCCGGTGCTAACGGAGAAACTCGACATACCGAGGAACTGTAGCGAAAACGACGCGGGTGCCGGGCTGGAGTTTAGGCGGTGTGCAAGGAATATAAGACAGAATAATAAAGAGCGATGGCAACAACCAAGCAGACCGCCCGTAAATCTACTGGAGGAAAAAGCCCCCCAGGAAGCAGCTGGCCACCAAGGCTGCTCGGAAAAAGCGCTCCGGCCACTGGCGGAGTGAAGAAGCCTCACCGTTACAGGCCCGGTACCGTGGCTCTGAGAGAGATCCGTCGCTACCAGAAATCCACGGAGCTGCTCATCCGTAAGCTGCCCTTCCAGCGCCTGGTGAGGGAGATCGCTCAGGAACTTCAAGACCGACCTGCGCCTCCAGAGCTCCGCCGTCATGGCTCTGCAGGAGGCCAGCGAGGCCTACCTGGTGGGTCTCTTCGTGGACATCAACCTGTGCGCCATCCACGCCAAGAGGGTCACCATCATGCCCAAAGACATCCAGCTGGCCCGCCACATGCGCGGAGAGAGAGCTTAGACTTTCTGCTGCACATCCACCAACCACAATGCTCCGCACTGTGTGTCTATACATATACTGTATATATATATATATATATATATATATATATATATATATATATAGTAATATGTACATATGTATACTAGCTGTTCTTGTTTTTTCTTGCCTTCTGATTGTTGCTCTGAGTGTTGCTATCCCTGTGCTGTTGCAATCCTGGAATTTCCCCATTGTGGGACTAATAAAGGCTTATCTTATCTTATTAGAAACAAATAAGTCTTTTAAAAAAAAACAACCAAAAAACCCCCCAACTTGTTAAAATAGAAATGTGGCAATGAACCACATGATCTCTCCACACTAACAAATACTGTATTAACATGACTGTTTGCTATGATGGAGGTGGGAGGGTGCGCACAATTTCATAGGGTATAGGCATAAAAAAAAAAAAAATCATTACAAGTTCGGATTGGGATCTGAAATTCACGTTAAAAACATGGAACAACTTACAGGGGTAAGAGAGGGCCCTCAGCACGTAACTGTATCTGAGGAATTTCCCTCAGAGCCAACACACCATCATGGCTCTTCTAAGGTCACTAAAAAGACCTCAGCTCAGGAAGATCTTTTGTCAGTTTTTTGTTTTAAAGTTTTATATACTATGTTCCTAATGTTTTTTACGTTCTTAATGTTCTTTGAGTTTCTGAGTAGCATAAAAGAGGGCCACCACACTGTTATACTAAATAAGACAACACAATGGAGAAACAGGGTGTAACCAAAATAATCTCATATAATGTAAAAGGGATCCTGAATCCAGTTAAAAGATCCAAGATTCTAGGCAAAATGAAAAAAGACAAAGCAGGAATAATATTTTTACAGGAAACCCACCTAACAGACGTGGAGCACACTAAACTCAATAGACAAGGGTTTAAAATGATCTCTTCATCCTCATATAAGTCAGGGAGGAGGAGGGGAGTAGCGACATTGATCTCAACCAAAATTATATTTGAAAAAAAATCAGAACACAAAGATAAAGAAGGGAGATACAGTATGGTACTTGGGCGGCTAGAGGGAGAAGATATCACCCTGCTGAATGTATATGCACCTCCAGGGGCTAACTGGAAATTTTATAAAAATGTATTTGACCTAATGATAACTAAAGCCCAAGGTTTAGTGATGTGTGGTGGAGACTTCAATCTAAGACTGAATCCATACTGGGATGCATCAGGTAATTCTCCACATCAAAATAACACTCAAAGTAGGAAAACTCGGCTGCTACTAAAAGAAATGGGAATCTGTGACGTGTGGAGGGAATTCAACCCCAGTGTAAAAGATTATACATTTTACTCAGCACCACATTCATCATACTCAAGGATTGACTATTTTTTTATGTTTAATAGAGACATTGGAAGAGTAAAAACATGTAAAATAGGACTGATGGATCTCTCTGACCACAGTCCGATCTATATGGACTTAAAGTATCCAAAAATACACAAATAATACATTTTCTTGGAGGTTAAATTCAAATGTCCTGAAAGGACCACTGAAAGATGAATTGGAATCAGATATTCTCAGATATTTGGAAGAAAATGATAATGGAGAAGTATCCCCTTTAATACTGTGGGACGCATGCAAAGCTGTAATAAGGGGAAAGATTATTGCAAAACTGGCAATCCAAAAGAAATTGAGACAAGAAAAACTAACCACATTAGAGTCAGAACTTAAGAACCTAGAAAAAGAACACAAAGACAACACTCATTCTAATGACTCGCTCAAAATTAAAGAAATTAAAAAACAAATAAATGACATCTACACAATAGAAATCCAGAAGAAACTTACATTTCTGAAACAAAAATACTATGAAGCAGGCAGCAAATCGGCAAAATTACAAGCCTATAAATTGAGGAAACAACAAACGGAGAGAGCAATCTACAAAATCAGAGACCCAGTATCAAAGGAAATAAAATTTAGAATTCAGGATATTCTTAAAAGCTTCGAGAACTACTACAAGAACTTGTACTCCCTCAAAAAACATAAAAACCCATCCGAAGCATTCCTAAACACATTAAACCTTCCCCAACTTACTGAGTCACAAAATAAAACACTACTGTCAGAAATACAACCTAAAGAATTAGAAAAAGCAATTATGAAACTTAAAGCTAACAAATCCCCAGGAGCAGATAGCTATACAGCAGAGTGGTACAAAACCTTTAAACAGCAACTATCTCCTCTCCTCCTGAAAACATTTAACTATTGACATAACGTTCGGCTCAGGAGACGCACACACACAGGCTCAGAGTAGTTCAAACTGTTTATTAACAACAGGGATGTATGGGTGTGTGTCAGCGGAATGTAAATGTATTGGTGGTGGCGTCTGCTTCGGGCACAGAGGCAGGAGACCATTCAGCCGGCAACCCTATGGGAAAGAACAGACACAGGGTGACGGGCACACACCAATACAGGAGGAGAATAGGCGAGGGAGAGAAGCTTACTTGTGTTTGACTGATGGCAGGCACTTCAAGGACGGAACCCCGGGAGACAGTCACCTGCAGGACTCGGTGCAGCAGCGAGGAAGGACGAGGGACGGAGTTGTCCGCCGCCGAGGAATCCACCTGTGCACAGGGGAGCAGACTGGGAAAGGTAAGGTAAGGAATCTTCTTACCGCTTAGCGAGATGCTGAAGAGAGAGTTGATGCTTCACATGGAAGGGCGATGAAGTCTAACGGCTTCAGGCCGAAGCTCAGGGCGAGGCGGCTTTTATCCCTCGCCGCTGATGATTAGCAGGTGTGTGAGCAGGTGGCGCCGCTGATGAATGGTGCGGCGTGACAGTACTCCCCCCTCTAGCAGCGCCTCCTGGCGATGGCTTATCCGGGTGCGCTCGGTGGAAGTCCGCGATGAGCGATGGGTCCAACACAAACGACGGGGGCACCCACTGTCGATGCTCGGGCCCATAGCCCTCCCAGTCTACCAAGTATTGCAACCCACGACCCCGGCGCCGGGAGTCCAGGATGGAGGAGACAGGCCAGGCCGGATGGCCACCAATCATCCGGGGCGCGGGTTGCGCTGCAGGAGGAGGGCAAAGGGGGTCGGTGACTGCCAGCTTCACCTTCGACACGTGGAAAGTGGGATGAATGCGGAGGGAGGGGGGAATAGCCACGCGCACAGCCACCGGGTTGATGATCCGGATGATGGGATAGGGACCCATGAAGCGCTGTGCCAGCTTTCTCCTCTCGCCTTTTAAAGTGACGTCCTGGGTGGAAACGTAAACAAGTTGCCCAACTCTGTACGTCGGGGCAGGTCTTCTACGCCGGTCCGCCACAGTCCTGTTGCGCTCCGCTGTGCGTAAGAGCGCATTGCGCGCGGCAGTCCAGGTGGAGCGGAACTGCCTGAGATGGGCCCTAACTGACGGGACAGTTACCTCACTCTCCTGCTCCGGAAACAGCGGGGGGTCGTAACCCAGGGACGCTTTGAAGGGGGACATCCCTGTAGCAGAAGAGCGAGCGGTGTTGTGGGCATATTCAACCCAGGCAAGATGGTTCCTCCAGGACGTGGGTTTGGATCTGGACACACAGCGGAGCGCAGCCTCCAGCTCCTGGTTGGTCCTCTCACACTGCCCGTTGGATTGGGGGTGATGGCCGGAGGAGAGGCTCACCTTGGCTCCTAAGGCTTTGCAGAAAGACCTCCAAACCTCAGATGAAAACTGGGGGCCCCGGTCCGAGACCACGTCCACCGGAATCCCGTGCAGCCTGACCACGTGTTGGACGAGGAGGTCCGCCGTCTCCAGGGCAGTAGGGAGGCCTCGCAGGGGAACGAAGTGCACGGCCTTGGAGAAGCGGTCCACGATGGTCAGGATGGTGTCATAGGAGTTGGAGACAGGGAGTCCGGTGACGAAATCCAACGCGATGTGCGACCAGGGCCTGCCAGGGACGGGCAGGGGCTGGAGCAGACCCGCTGGAGGGGCATTTCCCCACTTGCAGGTGGCACAGATTGGGCAAGCCCAGGCGTAGTGGGCTGCATCCCTCCGCAGGCCTGGCCACCAAAAGGACCGTTGGAGGAGATCTATCATCCGGGAGGTGCCAGGGTGACAGGTGAGCTTGGAGGTGTGTAGCCAGTGGATGACCTCTCCTCGGACCGCGGATGGCACGAACAGCCTCCCCTCCGGTCCGCCGCCAGGATCAGGTTCCACCTCCTGTGCCTTCCGGATCTTGCTCTTGATGTCCCACGAGATGGCTCCCACGACGCACGACCTGGGCAGGATGGAGTGGGGCGTCTCCTCCGACTCCACGGGAGTGAACTGCCTGGAGAAGGCGTCAGGCAGGCCGTTCTTAGAGCCAGGCCTGAAGGTGATTGAAAATTGGAACCTGGCGAAGAACAAAGACCAACGCGCCTGGCGGGCGTTCAGGCGCTTGGCAGATCGTAGATATTCTAAGTTCTTGTGGTCCGTAAGGACCACAAACGGCAGGTTCGCCCCCTCCAGCCAGTGACGCCATTCCTGCAGGGCGAGTTTGATGGCCAGGAGCTCTCTGTCTCCCACATCGTAGTTCCTCTCCGCCGGGGACAAGCACCGGAAGAAGAAGGCGCAGGGTCGTTTGGCGCCATCGTCCGGCGACCGCTGGGACAGCACTGCTCCCACTCCCGTGTCCGAAGCGTCTACCTCTACGATGCACTGCAGCGCGGGGTCAACCTGGCGAAGGACCCGGGAGGAGGAGAATTCCGCCTTCAGCGCCTCAAAGGCGGCAGCGACCTCTTCGGTCCACCGGAACGGGACCTTCGGGGATGTGAGGCGGGTCAGTGGTCCAACGATGGTACTGAAGTTGGGGACAAAGCGGCGAAAGAAATTGGCGAAGCCAACAAATTGCTGCACCTGCTTCCGGGATGCAGGTGTAGGCCATTCCACCACCGCCTTTACCTTCTCTGGGTCTGGGAGCACCTTATCGTGGGCGATGATAAACCCCAGGAAGGACGTAGTCCTGGCGTAAAATTCACACTTTTCTGCCTTTACGTACAGACGATTCTCCAGCAGCCTTTGGAGGACCCGCCTCACGTGGACCTGGTGCTCATCCCTGGACTTGGAGAAGATGAGGATATCGTCCAGGTAGACAAACACGAAAAGGCCGATGAAGTCCCGGAGGACGTCATTAATGAGGCGCTGGAAGACTGCAGGAGCGTTGGTCAACCCGAACGGCATCACCAGGTATTCAAAGTGGCCGTTCGGGGTACGGAAGGCTGTTTTCCACTCATCTCCCTCCCGGATCCGGACGAGGTGGTAAGCGCTGCGTAGGTCCAGCTTGGTGAACCAGGTCGCCCCCTGGAGGGAGTGGAAAGCAGTGTCCATGAGAGGCAGGGTGTAACGGTCCTTCTCCGTGATATCGTTGAGGGCCCGGTAGTCAATACAAGGGCGGAGGGACCCATCCTTTTTTCCCACGAAGAAGAACCCTGCCCCCACGGGTGATGATGATGGGTGGATTATCCCAGCACTTAATGACTCCTTCAGGTAGGCGTTCATCGTCTCCTTCTCCGGCGCAGACAGGCTGTAAAGGCGACCAGAAGGTAAGGGAGCCCCCTGGCGGAGGTTGATGGCACAGTCATAGGGCCGATGAGGGGGGAGAGACATAGCTTTCGCTTTGCTGAACACCATACCCAGGTCGTGAAACTCCGGAGGCACCAGAGACAGGTCCGGGGGTGCAGTGTCCGTCGCAGGGGGAGGAGCGGACGGAGAGCAGGCAGCGGACTGAAGGCAGGTGCCCATGCAGAATGTACTCCATGCCGATACCCCAGCTGACCTCCAATCCAGGACCGGGTTGTGAAGGCGAAGCCAGGGATACCCCAGGATGACGGGCGACACAGAGTTGGGAAGGACATAGAAGGTCATCTCCTCCCGGTGATTTCCCGAGATGATGACCGGAACGGGGATGGTTTGGTGTGATACTCTCCCAAGGGAGGCACGGGAGAGGTTAACAAGGGAGATGGGATTCTTCAGTCCCTGACAGCGAATGCCCAAACGGGTTGCCAGGCTTTGTGAAATAAAGCTGCCTTCTGCACCCGAATCCACCAGTGCGTGGGTGAGATGCCCAGTGGGATTGTGGCAGAAACGGATGGGCAGCTTCAATTGGGTAAGGGGACTTAACCAATTGACGTCCGCGAGGCCCCCTACAGTGACTCGCGGACCCCGCCGTTTGGCTTTTGTGGACAAAGCTCCACCGTGTGTTGATTGTCTCTGCAATACATGCAGAGATTCAACTCACGGCGGCGTTGTCTCTCTGCCGGGGAGAGCTTTGTCCAGCCCGTCACCATCGGCTCCGACTCCTCGGGGCGCGATGGCGGCGGCGTCGCCAGGGGGCGAGCTTGGGGCAGGCGCAACGAGGCTCCCCGAGGGCGAGAAGTAGATGACTTCCGTCCAGAGGAGCGCTCACGCAGCCTGTTATCCAAGCTGATGGCGAGTGCAGTTAGCTCTGCTAGCGTCCCAGGGATATCCCGCCCAGCCAGTTCATCCCTCAGATCATCATTCAGGCTGCGGAGGAACAGGCCACAGAGGGAACGTTCGTCCCACCCCAATTCCTCCGCCGCTACCCGGTAGTCGACCGCATAGTCCGCTGCCAACCAGCTTCCCTGCTGGAGAGCGAGAAGCCGATCGACTTGGACCGTCTCGGTTCGGGAATGGTCAAAAACCTCCAGGAAGCGTGCCACGAACTGGTCATAGGTGAGGGTGGCGTAACTGGGCTTCGCCATTATGGCGTAGGTCCAAGTTAACGCGCGCCCCTCCAGGAGATTCCCTATGTAGCCAATTCGGCTGTGATCCGAGGGAAAGTCTCCGGGCACACGGTGGAACACGGACTCACACTGCATAATGAACCCCCGCGCTCCGCCGAGCTTTCCGCTAAAGCCGGCGGGGGTCGGAATCGGCATGAGCCGAGCCGGTGCCACTGGAGCCGGCTGGACGGCCGCTGGAACAGCAGGAGCTGCGCCACCCTGGTGAGCCGGGGGGAACGGCTGTTGGGGGTCCAGGCGGTCCAATCGGTTAGTGATGTTAATAAGTTGATTTAGAATCACCTGCTGCTGATAAGCAATTTGATCCACCCGAACCTCGAGAGTGGTAAGCCGGTGCGCGAGCCCGCCGTCTGCCGAGCCGCTCTGCTGAAGCCGTACTGACATAACGTTCGGCTCAGGAGACGCACACACGCAGGCTCAGAGTAGTTCAAACTGTTTATTAACAACAGGGATGTATGGGTGTGTGTCAGCGGAATGTAAATGTATTGGTGGTGGCGTCTGCTTTGGGCACAGAGGCAGGAAACCGTTCAGCCGGCAACCCTATGGGAAAGAACAGACACAGGGTGACGGGCACACACCAATACAGGAGGAGAATAGGCGAGGGAGAGAAGCTTACTTGTGTTTGACTGATGGCAGGCACTTCAAGGACGGAACCCCGGGAGACAGTCACCTGCAGGACTCGGTGCAGCAGCGAGGAAGGACGAGGGACGGAGTTGTCCGCCGCCGAGGAATCCACCTGTGCACAGGGGAGCAGACTGGGAAAGGTAAGGTAAGGAATCTTCTTACCGCTTAGCGAGATGCTGAAGAGAGAGTTGATGCTTCGCATGGAAGGGCGATGAAGTCTAACGGCTTCAGGCCGAAGCTCAGGGCGAGGCGGCTTTTATCCCTCGCCGCTGATGATTAGCAGGTGTGTGAGCAGGTGGCGCCGCTGATGAATGGCGCGGCGTGACAACTATGTCCTCCACACAGGGGAAATCCCCCCTCCTGGAGAGAAGGGGTCATTGCAGTCATACCTAAACCTGAAAAGGATAAACTACACTGCTCCAACTACAGACCAATCAGTGTGTTAAATCAGGACTATAAGCTTTTTACCACTATCCTTGCCAAAAGGTTAGAAAATATACTGACAGACTTAATTCATTTAGACCAAACAGGTTTTATAAGACAAAGACAGACACAAGACAACATTAGACACACTTTACACATAATTCATCATATAAAAAAATATAACTTAAATGCAGCCATATTGGGATTAGATGCTGAAAAAGCATTTGATTCGGTTGACTGGTCTTTCCTATATAGAATCTTATCCAGTTTCAATTTCCATAACAACTTCATTAGAACTATCCAGGCATTATATAAAAAACCAACAGCTAAAATAAGGATTAACGGTAAATTATCATCATCGTTTGAGCTGGAAAGAGGATGTCGTCAGGGCTGCCCCTTGTCTCCACTGCTCTTTGCAATCTTCATAGAACCTCTGAGCCAATGGATAAGACAGAATCAAAAAATTCAAGGTATTACACTTGGTCAGAAGGAACATAAAATAGCACTCTTTGCTGATGACATTTTAATATACCTGGGGCAGCCGGACACCTCTTTTCCAGAACTAATCTCAGTTTTTTCAGAGTATTGAGATTTATCGGGGTATGAATTAAACATGCATAAAACCCAAGTTTTAACATTCAACTATGACCCAAATCAATATTTACTAAGCAAACTCAAAACTAACTGGGAGATGGAATCTATGAAATATCTGGGGGTCAATATCCTGAAACAACTCAACAAAATTATAACACTAAACTATGATCCACTGGTGGCAAAAATAAAATCTGATCTAGCAAGATGGAATATGATACCATTCTTGGGTACTGCACAAAGAATTGAAGCAGTCAAAATGAATATACTTCCACATCTTCTATTCCTTTTCCAAACAATACCGGTAGAACCTCCCAAAAAAACATGGCAAGAACTGGACAGAAGGATCTCAAGATTCATATGGCAGGGCAAGAGACCTAGAATCAGATATAGAACCCTACAGCTAAACAAAGACAAAGGTGGGCTTACGCTGCCAAATATCAGGGACTATTTTAAAGCTGCACAAATTAAAACTTTAGTAGAGATATGTAACCCAGTCTACACTGCACAATGGAAGGAGATGGAATGCCAAATAACAAGTGACATCCCCCTACAGGCGATAATAGGGAACAATGCCTTACCTAAACTTTTGAATAACACTAACCCGTGGATAGAGACCTCACTAAAAATTTGGTTTAAGATAGTCAGAGAGAATCAAACTAAAGAACCCTATCGATTTCTGCAATGGATAGCCTATGATCAAGACTTTACTCCTAATAAAACAGACACTAGATTTAAAAAGTGGAAAGAGAACAGACTAATAAAATATTACGATTTTTTTAAAGGGCAAACTTTAAGAAGTTTTGAAGATTTGAAAAAACAAGGTCTAATAAATCAAGACCTTTACAGGTTCTTTCAGCTTAGACACCACATAAACAAAATACTTAAAAAGGAGGATTTGGAAAGGGCCCAGTCAGGTGTTCTGAAGGTCTTCTTAATGGCATATAAAGGGATCCCAGGGATCAGATACATTTCTAAAATATACCAAGGTCTTCAAGACTTAAAAGGAGACAACACATCATATATAAAAGAGAGATGGGGAAAAAGAGGGGAATTTCACTTTACAACTGGAAATATGGAAAAAGCTAAATAAACAACAATGGAAAAGTACCTCATCCCTGCAGTGGAGAGAATTTGGATGGAAAAATTTGGTAAGATTTTTCAGAACACCTGCACAACACAAATTTACTCGTAAGGGGTTGAATTGTTGGCGCTTGTGTGGTGAAGAGACTGCAAATCATTTTCATGTGTTTTGGTCATGCCCAGTTATCCACCAATATTGGACCAATGTACAGACAATATTGGGGAAAATATTCAAAATAACAGTTCCCTTTTCTTTTGTAACTTTGTATTTGGGTTTACTACCGGATTCACTGGAAAGACGAGGAGAAAAATATTTATTCACTGTTTTAATATTGGCAAGTAAAAAAGCCCTAACTAAAAAATGGATGTTGAAAGACTGTCCTACACCTGAAGATTGGATTAACGTGATTCAAGACATTTACTCGATGGAAAAGTTGACATTCGCACTGAGACAGGACATGGATGGGTTCTTGAACTTTTGGCAACCCTGGATCGCATATGTGTCTTCCATTAGATCTAATCTTTGACAAATACCATTTCAATAATGGCACCTCTCTTTGTTCCAGTGCTACTCAGATGCTCTTTTATTTTTATTTATTTATTTTTATTTATTTTTATTTTTTTGTTTTTTGCTCTTTTGTTTTTTTGTTTTTTCTTGTTTTGTTTTTGTATGTTTTTTTTGTTCTTTCTTTAAATTCTCTTTTTCTTTCACTTAAAAAAGGGGTGTTGTAATAATTATTCTTCCAATGTTGTCAAAAAACAAAAAAAAGGGAACATGTGATGAAAATGTAAACAATGCAATGCTGTAATGATGTGTATACCCTTTACAAAAACTTAAATTTGTGGTATATATGACTCTTATATCCCATATCTACATATGTTAGAACAAGCGGAAATGTTTTGTGACAGCATATGTAAAGAGCTTCACACCTAGTAAGGACAGAGCATCCCCCGCGCCGGGGTAAAGACAATGGACCTCCCAGGACGCGGCAGTGGAGACGGACTCGACACCTTTACCCCCTAAAGCGAGAGGGGGAGTTCCCATCACCTCCCAAGACAGGGAGAGGGGATGGCAGGACAATGGGGATTAAGATAACGGGGAGATGTTACCTTTTTCAATGAGTGGCTCTGACGTCAGCTGTTTCAATGAGTGGTGCTATGCGTGCTTGTATTTAACCAGCGAGCGAAGCAGAGTTCTGTCTCTTGCCTTCTGCCAAGCTCTACACCTAATGAGATTTGATAGCGGAGCTGTTCATTAAAAACCCTGTTTTTAATACAAAAACCGCCTCGTTATTTCAGCTCCACTACAAATTAAAAAAAAAAAAAATCACCAAAGAGCACATCTGCAGCCTCAACGAATGCTTCTTTCACAACTTTGCCATCCTTGAAAGACTTTTTATGTTTAGCAAGAACGTGACTGACTCGATATGATGCGATGGTTGCCGCCTTACCCTTGGTGTTGGGCTTCATAAAAATGGACTGCCATGCTGCAAGCTGACTCTTCAATTCCTGTACTTTACAAGTGCGTAGAGCAGTTTTAGCAGGGAAAGCCGTCTCATAGTTTTTGTGCACTGTTGTGAAATGCCGTTCCAGACTGTCCTTCTTCAGTATGGCCACGCCAACATTGCAAATGAGACAAATAAACTTTGAATTTAAATAAACAAAAAATAATCCTCCTCCCACTCTGAATGAAATTGGTACGTTTTTGTCTTTTAGCTTCTGCCATCTTCGTGGGCTGCTAGCGTACTTTAATGTCGGCCAGTCTGGCACTTGTAAATCTGTGACCTGGGATGCTGCACGTGCACGTCAGTACGCATGTATGGTACGTACTTCGTTACGCATTTACGGTCGCGGACTCTTCACCCAGCGGCTCAGCCATGGCTTCAGTAAACTGGTGCTGAGCAAGGATTCTGAAGCAGTCCGGTTCTCATTTTCGTCTGGTGCTGGTTTAGATCAGGGTGATGTGTCACTGTGGTTGGTAATGGGACATGCGCCGGGCCATCTTCGGTCACTGGGGTCCCCTTTCTCCACGGCAGCTGTCTGAAGCTCATGCCTGGTGAGGATCTGAGGCAAGTCTGGCCGCTGTCCCTTCTCTGGGCAGCGCTCCTCCTGTGCGCACGGGAGGGCTGTACTCTCCTCGTCGCCGTTCCCAATAGACATGGGTTCTCTCTCCTGTAGCTCCACAGCGGCTCCTGGAGGCTTACGCTGGGCAAGGAACTGTGGCGAGTCTGGTCGCTGTTCTCTCTCCGTGTTGTGTTTGTTCTTTGCGTCGTGTTTACCCTCTGTGCTGTGGTCACTCTCTGTGTTGAATTCTCCTTTTGTGCTGTGTTCACTCTCTGTGATGTGCTCTTTGGTTAGCTTGTCACGGATTAGCTCTGTGGTTAGCAATAGCTTTTCCTTTAGCCACTCACTGTTCGTGCTGCACATTAGCTTGTCATGGACTAGCTTGTCTTCTAAGGGCCGGAAGGCGCACATGCTTGCCAAGACTCAGAGTTCCATGGCATAATGTTGAGTTGACTCACCCGCTCTTTGATAGCGGCTGAAGAATCTGAATCTTTGTACCGTCACGTTGCACTTTTCGCCATAGAATTTTTCCATTAAGCTCACACAGTCACTGAATGAGTCTGCTTGGCCCAGGGTACAGAGCACACGCTGTCCTTCTTCACCTAGACTGAGAACCAGTACGCTCTTCGGCTTCTCGTCGTCAGCGTCACTCAGGCCAACCGCACCAACATAATCCTTAAACATGTCGAACCAGTGGCGCCAAGGGATGAACGGTTCACCTGGGGTCTCCAGAAACGGTTGTGGTGGCCTCAAGCACACCTCCATGGTTTAACTTTTGTCGAGAAATGTTATGTCTGGAAACCTGGAGAGATGCACAGAGAGTGGTGCTGTTGTGAACACAAACTTTATTACACAAAGTAATATAACATACAGGCAGGTTAGCTGAGCACTGAGCTCCTATGCTGTGAATGTCGAGAGAGAGCCTAAGATGGCCGACTCCTCTGTTATATAGGTCAGCGTGATGACGACACGTCATCATGCTGCTACCTGTGATTAACCCCTTACATCACACAGAATTTGTAGTCAACATTGCATATCTGGTGAATGCACCCATTTAAGCTTCTATTAGATTGGAAAGTTTAAATTTACCCCCTTCAGTGTAAGGTTGAGTATCCACAGAGCAAGTTTTTTTTCATGTTAGACTAAACAACAAACAGGACAAAACAGGACACCAAACGCCCAAATAATAAATTAAATCATTTTTATTTTAATGTTTAAGGCCAAATGGGCATTGTTGTAGTAACGAACTGGACACAAAATGCCCAAATAAGGGCAATAAATCATACTGAAGAGACCAAATGGAACATCAAGTCAACAAATGGGACACTTTCACAAGTATCTGAAACCCATTCTAATATATTCCTTTTATAATTTAGCAATATGTTGTTTTTAAAAGCTTTTTGAAATTATAATCAAAGTAATGACATAACTGTCAGTGATGCCCATTTGTCAGTAAATATTAAAATAAAAAATGATTTATTTTCTGTTAATTTTCTATGTAATCCAGCCATTTAATGTGCTCACTGCCCTCAGTGCAAAAGTGCTCTCATCTGTGTGTTTTTTGTTGCTGCATACATGGTGCTGAAAGTTTAAAAAAGTTCAACTTTTTGAAGCTCATCAGCAGCACATTTCACTAATCAGCCGATCAGAATCAGGCTGAAAGGGTACCATGATCAATATTTAACAGCAAAAGCTTGAGGTAATGCATGTTTTCTTACCTATTTGATCCTGTTTAGTCCATTTAGTGCAATGCTTCAGGGCAAGCTGTAAAACCAGAAGGCAAGCTTTGATTGACAGGTCAAGTGGTTGCTAGGATACAAGGTGAAGACCTTTTTATTACGAGGGCCAGTGAAATGCCCAGAACAACAGGTTTAGAGTATTTTCATGCACTCCAGGGACAAGCAGCCTAAACAAAGTTGCCAGGAAACTTCTGTAGCGTGATACCCAAAATGACTAATGAACAAAGTCACGTGAGCAGTGACCTGATGTGAATGTGGTCAGATACAATAGAGTTCATGATCACACAGGTGTTATGGTTGGCTAATGAAGACAATAAATCCAACTCTAGCTTGTCTTTTTGTCATGGTTGGCTCTCACGGGCAGAAGCACAGACTCACTCGCGAGGTGAAGTTGCAGCATGATTTAATGAAGGAAACTGTAGCATGGCAGAGACAATGATACTCACGACCGGAGGTAAAGACAGGGAAATAATAATGATGAATAACAATGATCACAACAAGGATCCAACAAAGGAATGAGGAAGTCACACCCAATAAATAGGAATACACAATGAGACTAATGAGCTACAGCCCTGACCACTAATGACTGACATAGGGAGAAGCTGTGCTCAAAGGGAAGTAAGCAAATGTTGTCAAAATAAAAGTCCAACCAGAAACAAAAGATGACCAGGGAAAAACCAAACATACAAATGTAGCTTTGATGGAAGACAATAACAGTAAAGACAACAACAACAACAACAACAACAACAACAACAACAACAACAACAACAATAATAATAATAATAATAATAATAATAATAATAATAATAATAATAACGATAATAATGAGACCAGGATGTAAATAAAACCCCAAAGATGATAATAATGAAGGCAGAATAATAAATACTGACAATCACAAAGTGTGGCCTGGTCAGACCCAGCCCAAACCACCACACTTTTTTGTTCTAAACAGACGTGAAACATCTCACGAATGTTTACAGGCATGGGACTTCCTCGTTATTGTGATCTGATTTTTAGCCTGTCTGTTTCAAACAGCATCACACTGTAGAAGTTAAGGTATCCAATGCAGTATTACAATTCCCACATATTATTGATATTAACTATAATTTAAAGATTATTAAAACACAGCTGAAGCAGAGTGATACATAATTAGTGCAACGTCCCAGTGCGATTATCAGGGAATATAGTAACTCCTGGAAACCCTATTGTCCAATCAGATTGTTCAGCTGGAACTAACTTGTATATCTTACACATCGACTTTCAGTGCAAAATCAAAAAAATACATAAATTTAAGAGATGAAATTCAAAATACACAACATTCAACAGTTGTTCTCAATCAATAAAACCAATCAATCAACGCTTTTTGTGTCTCACATGGGAGAGCAGTGAATCATAAATCTGATCCTTTACAGAAGCGGGAATCATGTGTACTGCAGTATTGTGTCAGTGAGTGCCTCTGACCCAAATATCCTGATGCGATTTTGTTTAGTTTGTAGGTGAGTGGCTGCTGAACAACATAAAGAAATAACCCTACTCTTACCAGGTACAGTGCAGTTGCATACAGTACACAGCTTTAGATGGTGTCTGTTTTTGTCCCCTGTCCCTGAGTCCTTCCAGTGGATGCCTGCTCGGTGTTTCCAGAGACCCTCTGCAGCAGATCCGTTGCCTGTTTCCATGATAAAAGCACAGCTAATGACATTAATAATGCATTTTTGTTCTTCAGAGGACAACACAGACTTTAATGTTTGCTCCCTGAATCACCTGCCCGTCTCTGCTACTGAAGCCCTGTTTGGGATCGGTAGGCTGCCTTGTGTCTTCTGTCCACACAACCAATCAGATGTTGTTTTGGGACTCCCAGCCAGTCTGAATCCCTGGCTGTTGCCTGGAAACTGAGACTGCGGCTGTGTAATTCAAGTCATGGAAACATTCTCATGGGGCTACCATGGGAAAAAGTAATTAGTAGTGGGGTTAGCTAATGGTCCAGCATGGACTCCATTTCCCACACTGCCGGGTAGACATAAGAAATGGAGGCATATGTGGGGAGTACTTTGGATGCAATACACCTAATATGCTCATACCAAAATAATCATAACCCATTTTTTGAGCTGGAAATTGCTTATCATACGCTGTGAGAATAAGGCTCAGCATCCCTGTTTATAGAGCTGAAGCATGAATGCATTTCAAGCATTGTGACGCAATAGTGCTTTAACATAGGAGGCTGCTCTGTCCAATAGGATGCAGTCATGGATGCAACATGCAGTTGTCACACATACTGTCACGTGTACCGGGAAGTTAGACCTTGATAGGGTTAAAAAGGGGAGGAGGAAGAGGATGCAGAATGGCCTCAAGTCACAAGTGTGTCTGAGAAAGGCACACACAAGAAGACAAGCAAGGTTAAACGGAGCAAGGACCTAAAGGCTCATGATGCTGCCGATAAGATGAAGCTTGAATTCGGTCCATTTCTGAATTTCTCTGCATCTTTGCTCTGCTCTGCAATATCTTCCTCCTCTGTTATTACAGCATTTATTTAAGTGCCTCTGCACCAGACAGATTGCTCATCTCATCAGTGAATGGATGTTATTCTGAGCTCCTGCCAAAGAGAGAGAGGAAATTGAGCCACCAGGAGGAGGGAGCAGTGGGACTTAGAGTGGTCCTGGAACAAGAGCGGTGAGCCATACGAGGTAAAATGAGTCTAAACAACGGTCACACTCTGACCGTCAGTGGACAGGACTTCATCAAGAATGGCAGTCAAGCACCCTGGGAAGATGCCAGACCAGTTTTGAGGCCCACCACCCCCACCAGGAAACCCCAACCAGTGAGTATGTTTGGAGGCTTGCTCAAGTTTGAAAGTATCTGCGATTATTTTTCAATAATATGAGGTTCAAAGGAGCAGGGATAATGTCACTGTTACTTGCTCTCTGCACTATTCAAGGTAACAAAAGCTGATAACATGTGACAGAATGCAGATCAGCTGACTGCTTGATTTTATCAAAAACAAGAGGAGGGGTCATCTGTTGTTATCCTGCATCATTTATAGCCTTTCATTGACAGTACATACAGTAGCAATGTAGTTGGATGAAACAGGATAGTGAGTCTGTTAAGTCTTTATTGTGTTACCTGGAGACTGAGGAGTCCTGTTACCGATCAAGTGGAAAATTCTCCATAAAGTGACCTCATCTGGACTTTTATTTTCCTAGGATGCTCAAATAGAAAAAAAAATATACCAAAGGCATGGGATGAAATGTGACATGTCTTCTCACTGTAAAGTAGAAACGATTTTTAGAGAATATTGTGCATTGTCCATGGATTAATTTCAAGTTTCGACATTTTCAAGGACATATTTATGCAGTTTTTAGAACAAAAAATCTGGTATTGTAGCAGAGTCTGCTGAAGGCCAAGTGTCAAGGAGGAGCATAAGGGTATCCTTGGGGAAGGGGGGGAAATCACAAACTGCCATTCAGAATTTAATACTTAAGAGCTTGATAACGTGCTTGCCATGAAAACTGACAATTCAGTTCCAGTTTCAAAATGTGCTTCATTAGAATATAATTTCAAACAGACAACATAGGGCTGTCTACACATCCGGGTACTTGCACGTGAATGCGCAAACCAAAGGTACTAAAAACCAGCAGTTTACCATTGAAACAATACGGCATATCAATATTATGACGAGCTTTCACCACATGATCGGATCAGATATGATCAAATACTTTAAATTTGTGATCTCAAAAACTGTCCCTACCATCTACCAACCAGTTTGCGGAAGCATGATCCAACGGAGTGGCCAGAAACAACATTTATTGATATTTGTAAGTGTGGGATACATGCACCAGCTTCACTATGAATTGGCAGAACACTCTAATAATAGAAAATAAATTGTACCTGCTGTGGAAATCCCCCAAAAGCCATCATGTTTAGGTTTGCAAAATTTATCCACTGGAGCTTACAGGACAAACAATCTCCCGTCTCCAGTTTGGGAGACGCTGTTTGTTTACACTCATTAGCCCTTCTTAATCTGGACACTTCGTTTCAACTGTACAGAGCTTCAGTCCATTTGTCTGCAGGTGAGTTTCAGTTTTATTTTTAAACTAGTTTAATTGCAGTGTTGATACATTTACATTGAGGCTGATTAGCGGCTCAAACTGGAATGAATATTCCTGCCAACCCCACACGTTTCTATGCTAATGTTACTCTAGCTATTAACTCCCTCAGATGGAAATTTGGGTGTTTTTGCATGTTTGCATTAACGTTACGTGTAGGCAAATTACTTTTAATGATAAATAAGAGTCATAGTTTGGTAAACAGACATGTTATAAAGTGGTCAGAACAGATGGAGACGTGGGTCATATCATCCCTTAGCCTCCACATCCCATTAAAGGCATTCTCCTTTGGCAGACATTAGCTCACAATATCCTTCTTCGGTAATCTCTGCTGGCCAATGTGAATTTAAAAAAACTTATATTTCTGATTGCCTCATGCGAACTGAGAGTTTTTGAGGGATTTTATTAATCATACCGCCATCACGAGAACTCACTCCAGCACCGTGCATGCGCGCCGGAGCGAGTCCGGAGGCTATCCTCAGCAGATACAGGCAATGCGTGTAGTCAGAAGTGGTGGTCAGAGAGAGAGTGAGTTACAGAGCATATGCAGTTTTTATACCCCACTAAAGACAATGCATTCACAGCAGTAGGTATGGACATTTGCATTTGAGAGTCACACATAACAATAGGAAGATTACTGGCCGGAATTCACCTCTGCTCCGGAGCTGTAGGACAAAAGAGGTTACAAGGCACATCTACATATTGTTATCAGTCCATAGATCACACTGCTATGTTAATTGCTCCCGCTGAGCGCTCTGCTTGTCCGTGGCTGTTGTGGGGGTTACCCATACTCTAGCTATTAACTCCCTCAGATGGAAATTTGGGTGTTTTTGCATGTTTGCATTAACGTTACGTGTAGGCAAATTACTTTTAATGATAAATAAGAGTCATAGTTTGGTAAACAGACATGTTATAAAGTGGTCAGAACAGATGGAGACGTGGGTCATATCATCCCTTAGCCTCCACATCCCATTAAAGGCATTCTCCTTTGGCAGACATTAGCTCACAATATCCTTCTTCGGTAATCTCTGCTGGCCAATGTGAATTTAAAAAAACTTGTATTTCTGATTGCCTCATGAGCCAATTATGCACTATTTTAACATTTTCTCTGTTTAAATTTAGCTAACATTTCCATTGAAGTACATTGATAACGTTGTTTGTTTATACCTTGCTCTGCCGCAAGGGCTAGTTCATGCGATCGGTGACATAAGCATAGGCAGCCCTATCCTCTTATACATGCCAGCAGAAAAACCTTCCCATAAATCAAAGTTGTCAGATTGCCTATTAAGCATAACCTACACACACAGCCAACAGATCACACATCGGACCTGACAACCCACAAACTGAGGTGCTCAGTTGCTGTTTTTGGAAGCCAGTTGGCTGCTGTGAAAATGTCAGGACAGGACGGTGTTCAGTCACGAAAGAGCAAGAAAACCACACATGAATAGTTAAACCAAGGAGGTTTTATTTCTCTGAGAAATTGCAACCTCCTTGGTCATATTCATTTACACACACACTTAAATTTAACAGAGCTGGGTAGAATCGTCAGAAATTGTAGCCATGTAAAAGTACTGTTATCTTAAGATATTTATTACTCAAGTATAAGAATGACCCCAAAAATTAGGTGAGTAAGATTAAGAAAGTCCATCCTTCCATTTTCTACCGCTTTTCCAGGGATCCGGTCGCAGAAGCCCAGACTTCCCTCTCCCCAGCCACCTCCTCCAGCTCTTCAGAGCGGACACCAAGGTGTTCCCAGGCCAGCTGGGGACATAGTCCCTCCAGCATGTACTGGGTCTGCCCAGGGGTCTCCTTCCAGTGGGAGGAAACACCTCAAGTGGGAGGTGCCCAGGAGGCATCCTAATCAGATGTCCAAACCTCCTCAGCTGGCTCCTTTTGATGTGAAGGAGCAGCAGCTCTACTCTGAGCCTCTCCTGGATAACTGAGCTCCTCACCCTATCTCTAAGCGTGAGTCCAGCAACCCTATGGAGAAAGCTCATCTCAGTCGCTTGTATCTACGGTCTCATTCTGTCATTACCCAAAGTTCATGACCGTAGGAAATCAACAGCTTTGCTTTAGAGCTCAGATTCCTCTTCACCACAAACCAGTACGATGTCCGAATCGCTGCAGATGCTGCTCTGATCCGCCTGTCAATCTCCTGCTCCATTTTCTTGTCATTTGTGAATAAGAACTCCTTGTTCAAGTATCTAGGAATTGGAATGAGTATACTTTAAATACTTAACGAGGATCCATTGGAGGGCAAATCTGGTGCCACAAACCGTGGTAATTCCAGCTCCAATAGTGTATGTTAAAGTTGCTGCAGTTGTTTTTTTTTTTATATGCATCAATGTATTAAACAGATACTTTCTTAATCTTGGAGTTCAAGAAAGTATCTGCTTAAAAAGTTACTTGAGGTGTGTTTTTCTCATTTTTTCAGTTTTCTTGTAAATTTACTACTTCTACCTTGTAAATTTGAAAGATTTTTTCACTTAAATTTGGGACTATTGGACATTTGAAACTTTATTTTCATAAATTTGTGAGGTTTTTCGTAAAAAAAAAACCCCTGATAATTTCCTTGTAAATTTATTACATTTTTTTTCTCATCAATTTATGGATTTTATACTCCTAAATTTATCTCTATATTATAATGAATTTATTAAGTTTTTCTTTAAAAAAAATTGTGGTAAAATTGTCAGTTTTTCCACATATATTTGAATATTAATTTGCAGAGCCAGAACAAAACAATGATTTCAACTCTGACTCCGTATTACTGGGCCAGAGGCAGTGTACACCCTGGACAGATTGCCAGTCTATCACAGGACCGGCACAGACAACCATTCACTCTCACATGCATACTTAAGGAGAATTTATTCCCAGTTGATGCCAAATAACTTAACTTGCAGGTGTACCCAGTGAAAACCCATGCAGCCATAGGGAGAACATGCAAACGTCACATAGAAGGGTCACCACTGGCTGGGGGTGGGACTGAACCCACAACCATCTTGCTGTGCTGCCACAGTGCTAATGACAGATGGACGGACCCATAATCCTCCTTCGGTCTTCGCCCAAAGGGCTCTTCAAACCCTTTGGGCTTCTGTCCCACTGAGCTGCCCGAGTTTATTTATTAATTTTAGAGCTGGGAATCGATTAAAAAACTAATTTTCAAAAATTAATCTTAGTTATGATCAGAGTTAAATTTTTTTTTTATTTTTTAGCTAATTAAGTTGTTGAGTTTGATTAATCACAGGGGAAACTGGGGGGTAGGAGTCGAGTGATTGTGCATAGACACAATGCACATAAAGTTATTTTTTTCCACTACACACACTTCAGAATACCGGAGAATAAGTTTTACAACATGTTCAGTCTGCTTGCCATGGCAATCATCCTTGACCATATCTTGACAGTGCTGCCTTGAGAGCTCTGGTGTAAAAATCTCAAGAAAGTCAACATGATATTGTTGGTATTTTGTTAACTTCATCCATCTTCTTCCGCTTAATCCTTTTCGGGTCACGGTGGGCCTGGAGCCTATCCCAGCATCTTTGGGCGAGAGGCAGGGTACACCCTGGACAGATCACCAGTCCATCGCAGGGCCAACACAGAGAGACAGACAACCATTCACTCTCACAGTCATACCTAAGGACAAGTTAGAATCCCCAGTTTGATGCCAATTAACCTAACCTGCATGTTTTTGGCATGTGGGAGGAAACCGGAGAAATCATGGAGTAAACCCATGCAGACATGGGGAGAACATGCAAACTCCACACAGGTCATTGTTGGTTGGAGGCTGGGATCGAACACAGGATCCCCCGGCCAAGGGTGAGTTGCTGTGCTGTCACAGTGCTAACCACTTTGCCACCGCTTTGGAGTGATAAATAAGATTTGTGGTGTAAGACGGAGGGTAAAAGTGTGAGACTTGGCAACCCTGATGTAATGCTGCTAACTATACATATTATCCTAAGCCTAATATTAAAATCCACAAAAACACAATGTAGCACAATATTGAATGTTTATATCAAAATTACGTTAAGTTTTTCCAAGCTCACAATAAAAACAATTAAAAATGTTTGTTTAAAGTTACACATACAACTAGGGTTGCCAAATTTCTCACAGCCAAATAAGGGACAGAGGGATTTAACTATTGCTTGGTGCCACGATGTTGTGGGCATTACTGTTGTCATAATGCTGGGATTTTTTTTACCTTGATAATATCTTAAAAAATACTGTTATTCAATGTCATGTTTAATACTACAAGGAAAAAAATACTACACTGTATACCTAGAAATTTCAGATTTTACAGAAAACAGAATCTCAGTTTAAAAATGTGTAATAACTGTTTTTATTAATGGATTGCATTTATATAGAACTTTTCATGACACCTAAAGACACTTTACAGTGAGTCCATTATTCATTCACTCCACAGACAATGATAGTGGTAAGCTACCTCTGTAGCCACAGCTGCACTGGGGCAGACTAATGGAAGTATGGCTGCCAATCCATGCCAACAGCCTCTCCGACCACCACCAAGCATTTATTCATTTTCATACACCAGTGTCATAAACCATGAACACACTGGAGGCAAGGTTGGTAAAGTGTCTTGCCCAAGGACACAACAGCAAGGTGGGGGTAGTGGTATTCAAACCGCCAACCCTCCAGTTATTGGGTGACCTGCTCTACCTCCTGAGCCACTACGGCCTCATTTTTGTTTCTCTTTGAGAAATAATGCAACTTTGAGCTAGAAAATACAACTACACTGCAAAAAGTCAAATGAAATAAATTAAGGCTGTTTATGCATATTTTTTGTCTGACGATATTTATTCTTGCTGTACAGTTTATGTGTAAATTTTTTTTTTACATGCTTTCCAATAGTTTTAACTTGTTTTTATCCAATTTGATAAGTCAAATTTTCTTGCCCTGTTGGCAGATAATTTTACTTAAAATAAACAAACAAACAAACAAAATCTGGCAATAGATAATTCTAGTTAAAATCAGAAAAAAAACACTGCCAACAAAGTAAGATTAAATTGCTTAAAACAAGTATAAACTTTTGTAACGCAAGTAAAATCTTACAGAAAACTGCATAACAAAAAGAAATTCCTGTCTTGTCAAAATTATCTTGTGAGAGAAAAACAAGCATAAAGCCTTGATTTAGGATATTTTATCCTACTGAGATTTCCCTTTTTACAATGTGACAGATGGTGCCTTCGGCATAAAATTACATCAGTGAAGTATTCTGGATTCAAACAATGCATAACAACAGTAAATTCAAAAATCTGCACAGGTGTCTGGAAAGCACTGCAAATAGCACGTCTTGTCTTTTTAGAAGTGCTTTCTTCTGGCTTTCTTTAAAGAAAAATCCTTCATTATGTCCTTTAAGTCCAGCTCACGAATATCGTCATACTCTATGGATGCATGATTGAGGGACAGTGGAGTCCACTGTCCCATACACAGCTGTCTGATGTAAGCAATCTTGGCCTTTCTTCTCACTTCGCCCTTCTCCTCCAGGTGAGCACTTAACGGCCCACCTGTCTCCTCCACAGTAATTAGCAGCCTCTTCAACTTGATGCTCTAGCTTAGAAAATCCTATACATTTTGGGATTTTTTTGAGCAATTCGCTTTCCCTAAGATCTTTTCCTCTCAATAATTTTATGAGTGCCACTTTCTTTCTTTTTTTTTTAATTTAAGTTTTTGTAAAGGGTATACAGGTCATTACAGCATTGCATTGTTTACATTTTCATCACATGTTCCCTTATTTTTTGCTATTTGACAACATTGGTAGGATAGTTATTACAACACTCCCCCTTTTTTTTTTAAAGTGAAAGAAAAAGTGAAATTAAGGAGAATTAAATTAAAAAAAACCAAAACAAACAAATAAACAAACAGAACAGCAAAAAACAAACAAACAGAAAATTAAGTAATTAAAAGTAAAAGAGCAACTGAGTAGTGTTGGAACAAAGAGCGGGACCATTATTGAAATGGTATTTGTCAAAGATTAGATCTAATGGAAGACACATATGCGATCCAGGGTTGCCAAAAGTTCATGAACCCATCCATGTCCTGTCTCAGTGCGAATGTCAACTTTTCCATCGAGTAAATGTCTTGAATCACGTTAATCCAATCTTCAGGTGTAGGACAGTCCTTCAGCATCCATTTTTTAGTTAGGGCTTTTTTACTTGCCAATATTAAAACATTGAATAAGTATTTTTCTCCTCGTCTTTCCAGTGAGTCCGGTAGTAAACCCAAATACAAAGTTACAAAAGAAAAGGGAACTGTTATTTTGAATATTTTCCCCAATATTGTCTGTACGTTGGTCCAATATTGGTGGATAACTGGGCATGACCAAAACACATGAAAATGATTTGCAGTCTTTTCACCACACAAGCGCCAACAGTTCAACCCCTTATGGGTGAATTTGTTTTGTGCAGGTGTTCTGAAAAATCTTACCAATTTTTTCCATCCAAATTCTCTCCACTGCAGGGATGAGGTACTTTTCCATTGCTGTTTATTTAGCTTTTCCCATATTTCCAATTGTAAAGTGAAATTCCCCTCTTTTTCCCATCTTTCTTTTATATATGATGTGTTGTCTCCTTTTAAGTCTTGAAGACCTTGGTATATTTTAGAAATGTATCTGATCCCTGGGATCCCTTTATATGCCATTAAGAAGACCTTCAGAACACCTGACTGGGCCCTTTCCAAATCCTCCTTTTTAAGTATATTGTTTATGTGGTGTCTAAGCTGAAGGAACCTGTAAAGATCTTGATTTATTAGACCTTGTTTTTTCAAATCTTCAAAATTTCTTAAAGTTTGCCCCTTAAAAAAATCGTAATATTTTATCAGCCCTTTCTCTTTCCACTCTTTAAATCGAGTGTCTGTTTTATTGGGGGTAAAGTCTTGATCACAGGCAATCCATTGCAGAAGTCGATAGGGCTCTTTAGCTTGATTCTCTCTGACTATCTTAAACCAAATTTTTAGCGGGGTCTCTATCCACGGGTTAGTGTTATTCAAGAGTTTAGTTAAGGCATTGCTCCCTATTATCGCCTGTAGGGGGATGTCACTTGTTATTTGGCATTCCATCTCCTTCCATTGTGCAGTGTAGACTGGGTTACATATCTCTACTAAAGTTTTAATTTGTGCAACTATAAAATAGTCCCTGATATTTGGCAGCGCGAGCCCACCTTTGTCTTTGTTTAGCTGTAGGGTTCTATATCTGATTCTAGGTCTCTTACCCTGCCATATGAATCTTGAGATCCTTCTGTCCAGCTCCTGCCATGTTTTTTTGGGAGGTTCTACCGGTATTGTTTGGAAAAGGTATAGAAGACGTGGAAGTATATTCATTTTGACTGCTTCAATTCTTTGTGCAGTACCTAAGAATGGTATCATATTCCATCTTGCTAGGTCAGATTTTATTTTTGTCACCAGTGGATCATAGTTTAGCGTTATAATTTTGTCGAGTTGTTTCGGGATATTGACCCCCAGATATTTCATAGATTCCAACTCCCAGTTAGTTTTGAGTTCATTTAGTGACAAATGATTTGGGTCATAGTTGAATGTTAAGACTTGGGTTTTATGCATGTTTAATTTGTACCCCGATAAATCTCCATAGTCTGAAAAAACTGAGATTAGTTCTGGTAGAGAAGTGTCTGGCTGCCCTAGGTATATTAAAATGTCATCAGCAAAGAGTGCTATTTTATGTTCCTTCTGACCAAGTGTAATACCTTGAATTTCTTGATTTTGTCTTATCCATTGGCTCAGAGGTTCTATGAAGATTGCAAAGAGCAGTGGAGACAGGGGGCAGCCTTGACGACATCCTCTTTCCAGCTCAAAAGATGATGATAAATTACCGTTAATCCTTATTTTAGCTGTTGGTTTTTTATATAATGCCTGGATAGTTCTAATGAAGTTGTTATGAAAATTGAAACTGGATAAGATTCTATATAGGAAAGACCAGTCAACCGAATCGAATGCTTTTTCAGCATCTAATCCCAATATGACTGCATTTAAGTTATATTTTTTTATATGATGAATATAAAGTGCGTCGAATGTTGTCTTGTGTCTGTCTTTGTCTTATAAAACCTGTTTGGTCTAAGTGAATTAAGTCTGTCAGTATGTTTTCTAACCTTTTGGCAAGGATAGTGGTAAAAAGCTTATAGTCCTGATTTAATACACTGATTGGTCTGTAGTTGGAGCATTCTAGTTTATCCTTTTCAGGTTTAGGTATATCTGCAATGACCCCTTCTCTCCAGGAGGGGGGGATTTCCCCTGTGTGGAGGACGTAGTTAAATGTTTTCAGGAGGAGAGGAGATAGTTGCTGTTTAAAGGTTTTGTACCATTCTGCTGTATAGCCATCTGCTCCTGGGGATTTGTTAGCTTTAAGTTTCATAATTGCTTTTTCCAATTCTTTAGGTTGTATTTCTGACAGTAGGGTTTTATTTTGTGATTCCGTAAGTTGGGGAAGGTTTAATGTGTTTAGGAATGTCTCGGATGCGTTTTTATGTTTTTTGTGGGAGTATAAGTTCTTGTAGTAATTCTCGAAGCTTTTAAGAATATCCTGAATTCTGAATTTTATTTCCTTTGATACTGGGTCTCTGATTTTGTAGATTGCTCTTTCCGTTTGTTGTTTCCTCAATTTATAATGAGTGCCACTTTCAAACGTTTTTCTGGACATTTTAACTGAGATAATTATTTCTTACCTCTCACTGGTGCTTGCACTGTCACATGTCAAAACAATTTCTCTGATAGGCTATAGAGAGCCAAAGTCACGCCCCCTCTACTTCCTCATATGGGACCTTAAATCAACAAAATTCTCCATTGAAATGAATGGCAAGAGCGAAATTATCTTTTGATCGCAATCAAATTTTGCCATGAGTTACACATAGGATGTTTGTCAATTTAAAAGATAATTTTCCACGTAATTAAAGTTGTTGGCTGTCATATAATAACAGAGTAATACTTAGTTTTTGTTTAAATGACTAGCAGACAACAAGGATAAGTCATCTTTATTGTCATTCAAATCCATACAGCCAATCATGTACAGTAGAATGAAATTATGTTTCTCTTATCTACAATGTCAATCACACATATGTAGAATCAGAGGGGTCGCTGCCATGCAAGGCGCCGCTGCAAATTTCCCTCCTCCGTTCCATTACTACTGAGCACCAAGCTGGACGGCAGGAAGTTCCACTTTTTTTATATGGTCTTTGGCATGACCCAGCCGGAATTCGAACACCGGCCTCTCGGGTGTGGGGCGGATGCTCTACCAACCGAGCCACCACTCCAGTAACAACTCCCATCATCACCAGACACAAGTTAGTGATGTGGGATGATGGGAGTTGTCTGCTAGTGTTTTTCTAAGTGTTTCATAATGAGGTTTGGTAAATAATGAAATGCCAAAAAACAACTGATTGCAGTGGACTTCATTGGCAGATTTTTGGCAGTAGTAGTGAGTTTGTATCCCTTTATTTTTTTTTTCCTCATGTATTTGTGTGTGCACACAAACGTGCGTATAGAAGGAGGTGGGGGGGTCGTCATTGGGCCCGACCAAATGTCAAAGCCTTCCACAGTCCCTGCTTCTTATCACATCAGTTGAACCAGTTCACCCACTGCTGGATATCAGCCAGGTGTATTTTTGTCTGCTGGAAACTGTCAGCAAGTTTCTTCAGTACTCCTGTGCCTAAATAATGCACTGCTTCCATACAGCATCGACTTCTCATTCCCCACAAAATGTTTTCAAAATGGTCATATGGTGCATTTTTTCCACATGTTGACATGTTCCCAGAGGTCTTAATGAAATGTCTATGAAAGCTTTGGTCAGAATACATCAGCCTTTAATTATTTCAGCACCATTGATTTTGACCAGCTCCTCAGAATGACTCATTTCAGTGCATGTTTCTTTAAATTCTCATGAGCCCCAGTTCACCCAGTGCTCCCTCCTTCCTCACCACCAGAGGTTTGGTTGAGGCAGGGCAGGCCGTAGATATACTGGGGGGGGGGGGGGGGGTGCTGAAAAGTTCATAGTGGTCAAATTTGACCAAATGTGGTTTATTTTTCAACATAAGGCCCTTTTCCACTAGTACCTACTTAGCCCTACTCATCTCGACTCTACTCGGTTTGCAGGGTTTTCCATTAGTCAGTCCCTCCAGGATTTCTCGGGATGTTTTTATTATTGCTGTGGCCCAAAAAAGTCTGAATTTGCTGGAGCTTTTTTAAAAAGTTGTGATAAAAGTTGCAATGTTTTTACTGTTTTTTGCACTAAAAGTTGTGGGAAGAATTGCAAATTTTAAAGCAGATGATTTTTTCCAGTTTACTACAGTGATATTCTATATAATAATACAAGAAAAGCACAGGATTGTCAAAAAAATGTCCTATTATAGTGATTTGTAAATTAAGCAGAAACTTCTGCTATACAGAAAAACTCTTGTGTAACAGCAAATACAAACATTAACACAATATGCATTACAACAGCTAAATTGCACTGAATGCATGTTAAAGAGTAGAGATTTGGAAATTATTGGCGGCACCTTCAATTGAAAACTCCCTATGGTCCCCAACCGCTCGGTACCGAGAGGAGAGGAAAAAGAAATAATTTATTCTGTTGCACTGTATTGGCTATAGGAGTCTGTGTTTTCCTGGAAAAAAAAAAAAAAAAATTACAAACAATATTCTCTCTCTTTCCGTGCCTAAGTCCTACCTGTCTCTGCCGCACGTCGGTCTTGACACACACACATCTTTCATTTACAGTGGGACGGGGGGGGGGGGGGGTAATTTGTCTGTCCAGACTGGAGATCCACAACTTTGAAGCTCATTGACCAGATGTAGTAATGATTTTACCTCTAAAGATGTATAAAATGTTCAAACACTGGCTGTAGTGTTAGACTTGCTGGCTGTGTTGACTGGTTGAGGACGGAGGTGTGGCGTGACGTCCACCGGCAGGCTGGGGGAGATGGAGGAAGGGACGGTGTTGGAAACCTCCCGGGTGAGTATTTTTTTTTTTTTTTAAATCACACACTGTGTTTGCTGATGTGTCCATTAATATTCCTGTAAACACGGAAGTGAATGCAGTGCAGCAATGCATTTGATTGGTTAGACTGAGCGTTTCAGCGCCAGTCAAAGGCAAATTTGATTGGTGAAAGTTGCAAGGTCACACAATAGTTGCGCTGATTGGCTGATTTTGCGTGAATTGATGTGATCGCATCATTGCGAAATCCTGGAGGGACTGATTAGTACTAGGTACTTTTTTGGGACCTACTTCAGTGAGGTTCCAACCATGCTGAGTCGAGCTGAAAATGTGACATCAACAGATTGCAGGCCACTGATTTGCCAGGGCATAACATCAGTAGATGAGAACGACGTCTTCACAAGGTTGAAAACTGCCATTTGTAAATTCAGCCATGAGTTTTTATTATTTCTGTGATAATCAATGAAATAAATGCCTACACGCAAATCAACACCATCACTAAAACACTCACCATCTTCCCTGTGAGCAGCCATCAGCTCGGAGACCTTCTGGTATTTCATTTCGGAATGCTACACCGGTACCAGGGGTGAAAAGTTCATATAGTGATCAAATTTGACCAAATGTGGTTATTTTTCAACAGTCTGCCCATCGGTGCACACAGTTCTTCCACTGGTGTTGCAGCGCTTGGATCCCTGCACTTGAAACATGAACTACATTTGGCCAAATTTGACAACTACGAACTTTTCAGCTCCATTGGCCCTGCTGTGGCGGTGCGACCCAAAATGAAAAAGTATACCAGGAGGTCTCCGAGCTGATGGCTGCTCACGGGTAAGATGGTGAGTGTTTTGGGAATTTAAGCATCTTTTACGTTATTTATCAGTGAAAACGTCAGCATGTAAACAACATAACGGGATAACGGGCCGCCTTCCTGTAACGAACCCAACCCCACCCACTTGAGGTGGTACTCAGTTGTAATGGAAAACCAACCACACTGTGTCAAACCAAGTAGAGTCGAGGCAAGTAGGGCTGAGCAGGTGCTAGTGGAAAAAGGGCTATAGTCTCCCTTTTGGTCCACACACTTCTTCCGTCGGTGTTGCAGCGCTTGAATCCCTGCAGTTGAAAAATAAATCACATTTGGTCATATTTGACCACTATGAACTTTTCAGTCTATGAACTTTTGAGCCCTCCCCCCCTGGTACTGTTACTAATTACAAGATAGGACATGACAACATTTTCATGACAAATGGAGGCACCATATTCTGTAGGTGAGTAAAATGGTAGACACCATCTACAGCATTGTAGTAACCAGTGTTGGGCAAGTTACTAAAAATTAACTAATTACAGTTACTAGTTACTTCTTTTCAAAAGCAATTGAGTTACTTTACCAATTGCTGCATGATTAAAGTAATTAATTACTTGGAAAAGTAGCTTTCACATTACTTTTAAATGCATACTTAAATCATCTTGCACACATAGCAAGATAATTTAATTAATGGATGACATTACGGGCTTATTAATGTCAGGCTGAAAACAGACCATTTCAGACAGAGCTTTTAGAACATTCAGTCTGCTTTATCCTGCCTTGAGAGCTCTTATTGTGGGAAAAATCTGAAGAAAATCAACATGATATTGCCAGTAATTTCCGCATTTTGGAGGCAATACTGGATAACGCTGTCCATGTTCTCCCTTGAAAAAGAGATGGCAATCTCAAGAGACTTTCTGGTTAAATAAAGATTAAATAAAATAAAAAAATAAAATGATATGGATTTAATCCGATGTGCAGTGATCCAAAGAAAATGTCCATTATCCACAGTCCAAATGCCTGCTGTGACAGAGACATGATCCAGTCCCTCAAATTCCTTTTGGAGATCAAAATCCATTTATGAATAATCTTTATCAGAATCAGAATCAGAATCAGGTTTATTGCCATTGTTCATGTAGTACACAAACTAGGAATTTGTCTCGGTACAATGCTGCAACATTAAACATGATAAGATAAGAGAAATAAACTATACATGTAATAAAGTGTAGGATAAGATTAAGTGATACTGGTCAACAGTTAAAATATATATTAGCCAGCAGCAGATACTGTGGAGAACTATATAGTGCAGTCGGTAATGCAGGAAGAAAACAGTGATGATTGACATGAGTCTGGTTGAGCTGCTGTACATGGTGCACGAGAGTCACTTAGTGTTCAGCAGTCTAATGGCAGAGGGGAAGAAGCTGTTCATGTGACGGGAGGTTTTAGTCTGGATGGACCGAAGTCTTCTACCAGAGGGGAGGGGGGCAAACAGTACATGACCAGGGTGTGAGGGATCGGCTATGATCCGGCCAGCACGCCTCCGGGTCCTGGAGATGTACAGATCCTGGAGAGATGGGAGCTTGCAGCCGATCACCTTCTCAGCAGTGCGCACGACGCGCTGCAGCCTTAGTCTGTCCCTGGCAGTGGCTCCTGCGTACCACACGGTTATGGAGGTGGTGAGGATGGACTCGATGATGGCTGTGTAGAACTGCACTAACATCTTGGTGGGTAGCTTGAGCTTCCTCAGCTGCCACAGGAAGAACATCCTCTGCTGGGCTTTTTTGATGAGTGAGCTGATGGTCAGCTCCCATTTGAGGTCCCTGGTGATGGTAGTGCCTAGGAAGCGGAAGGAATCAGCAGTGGTGATGGGAGAGCCTGAGAGGGTGAGGGGGGGCAGAGGAGTAGTGACTTTCCTGAAGTCTACAATCATCTCCACTGTCTTCAGAGCGTTCAGCTGCAGGTTGTTATTGCTGCACCAGGACGCCAGCTGGGCCACCTCTCTCCTGTAGGCGGACTCGTCGCCGTTGGAGATGAGCCCGATGAGGGTGGTGTCGTCCGCAAACTTGATCAACTTGACAGACTGGTGGCTGGAGGTGCAGGAGTTGGTGTAAAGGGAGAAGAGTAGGGGGGAAAGTACACAGCCCTGGGGTGATCCGGTGCTGATGCTAGTATAGTCTGAGACAGTCTTTCCCAGCCGCACATGCTGCCTCCGGTCCGTCAGGAAGTCGATGATCCACCTGCAGAGGGAGTCAGGCACGTTGAGCAGGGACAGCTTGTCCCGGAGCAGAGCGGGGCGGATGGTGTTGAATGCGGAGCTGAAGTCCACAAACAGGATCCTGGCATAGGTTCCCGGGGAGTCCAGGTGCTGCAGGATGGAGTGGAGGGCCAGGTTGACTGCATCGTCTACAGACTTGTTGGCTCGGTAGGCAAACTGCAGCGGGTCCAGGAGAGGGGTGGTGATGGACTTGAGGTGGGACAGGACCAGGCGCTCAAAGGACTTCATGACTACAGAGGTGAGCGCTACAGGTCTGTAGTCATTAAGTCCAGTGATCCGTGGCTTCTTGGGGACAGGGATGATGGTGGAGGATTTGAGGCAGGACGGCACGTGGCATAACTTAAGGGAGGTGTTAAAAATGTCTGTGAATACAGGAGCCAGCTGTTTCGCACAGAGTCTCAGGGTGGAGGGAGACACGCCGTCTGGGCCGGGGGCCTTGCGCGGGTTCAGTCTGGAGAACTGTTTGAGCACATCCTGCTCACTGATGATAAGGGGAGGGGGGGAGGTGGGGGGGGGTGCCTTAAATGAAGTAGGGAATGTGGAGGCTGTGGAGCTGGAGGGAGGGGGGGAGTTGGACACAGATGACGAGGTGTCAAAACGGGCATAGTGTTGGGACAGTCTCTGACAAAGGGCTTTGTCATCCTGACCTTTAGGAGCCTGAGGCCGATAGTTGGTGATCTGCCTCAGTCCTCTCCACACGGAAGCCGAATCATTAGCAGTGAACTGCTGCTGGAGTCTCTCTGAGTACACAGATTTAGCCCTCTTCAGCCCTCTTTACTTGCTACCTCTATCAAGGTAGCAAGTAAATGTGTTTTAACTTCTGTGGCTCACAGTCTCAGCTGTCTGATGGAAAGTGACTGTTATCATGTCTTCAGTCTGTAATTACATATCTGGCAGTCAATTGGTTTAATTCCTACTGGGTCACAAACTGTCCAGATGCATACCTGTGTAACGGCTAGCTATGCTAACAACACCGTGTTAGTTTGATCTGCGCTATCTGAACAGCCACGGCTGGATGTAAAGTGAAAATACTCTTGTCGCAACAGCCATGGCTGGATTTCAAGCACAGGTATGCATCTGGACAGTTTGTGATCCAGCAAGAATTGAACCGACTGATTGCCAGATACGTCGTTACAGACTGAAGACGTGATATAACCAGTGACTTTTCATCAGACAGCTGAAACTGTGATCCACTGAAATTAAAAAACATTTACTTGCTACCTGGATAAAGATTATTCAAAAATGGATTTTGATCTCCAAAAGGAATTTGAGGGACTGGATCATATCTCTGTCACAGCAGACATTTGGACTGGATAATGGACATTTTCTTTGGATCACTGCACATCGGATGAAATCCATATCATAAAGGTAAGATAAACATGGACAGCGTTATGCAGTGTTGCCAACTCTCACTCCAAAATTAGGAAATTACTGGCAAAATCATGTTGATTTTTATCAGATTTTACCCACAATAAGAGCTCTCAAGGCGGGATAAAGCAGACTGAACATGTTCTAAAAGAGCTGACTGAAACAGTCTGTTTTCAGCCTGACATTAATAAACCCATAATGTAATCCATTAATTAAATTATCTTGCTATGTGTGCAAGATGATTTAAGTACAGTGGTGTGAAAAAGTGTTTGCCCCCTTCCTGATTTCTCTTTTTTTGTATGTTTATCACACTTAAATGTTTCAGATCATCAAACAAATTTAAATATTAGACAAAGATAACACAAGTAAACACAAAATGCAGTTCTTAAATGAAGGTGTTTACTATTAAGGGTAAAAAAATCCAAACCTACATGGCCCTGTGTAAAAAAACGTAAATTAATTGTGGTTTTTCACATCTTTGGAAAGCTGAGTTCAATTTCTCTAGCCACACCAAGGACTGATTACTGCCACACCTGTTCTCAATCAAGAAATCACTTAAATAGGACCTGCCTGACAAAGTGAAGTAGACCAAAAGATCCTCAAAAGCTAGACATCATGCTGTGATCCAAAGAAATTCAGGAACAAATGAGAAACAAAGTAATTGAGATCTATCAGTCTGGAAAAGGTTATAAAGCCATTTCTAAAGCTTTAGGACTCCAGTGAACCACAGTGAGAGCTATTATTTACAAATGGCGAAAACATGGAACAGTAGTGAACCTTCCCAGGAGTGGCTGGCCTAATCAAAGTCCTGACCTGAATCCAATTAAGATGCTGTGGCATGACCTTAAAAAGGCTGTTCATACTCAAAAACCCTCCAATGTGACTGAATTACAACAATTCTGCAAAGATGAGTGGGCCAAAATTCCTCCACAGTGCTGTAAAAGACTCATTGCCAGTTATTACAAACGCTTGATTGCAGTTGTTGCTGCTAGGGGTGGCCCAACCAGTTATTAGGTTTCGGGGGCAATCACTTTTTCACACAGGGCCATGTAGGTTTGGATTTTTTTCCCCTTAATAATAAACACCTTGAATGAATGAATGAATGAATGAATGAATCTTTATTTCGGATAGATTAAAAGTACAGATTAAAAAGAAACAGAATAATATAACAAAGGGGGAAAGAAAATCCAACAAGGTCAAATTAGACAATAACTCCTCTGATTATACAGTTCAACATAAGTTATCCGAAATGGGTGATGGCTGAAGCCGCAGCTTATATTGCCCACCCAGATTCCATCCAAGAATTCAAAAGAAAAACAAAACAGGAGCAATTACAATTCAGAACATAGCTAAGACAAAATGTGACAAAAAAACTCAGCAACAACACAACGCAGACTGGATATGACAATCCTTATGTGATTTTACATGTCATCTTGTTTATATGTTTGGAGTATTTCTTCCTTTAGTTTTTGTTTAAATTGTCCAAGCGTTGTACATGATTTTAATTCAGGTCCAAAATCGTTCCATAATCTGACTCCTTGTACTGAAACACAGTGTTGCTTGGTGGTAGTTCTCACTGAAGGTTTTTGAAATATACATGTTCCTCTGAAATGATATTGTTTCTCCCTTATGTGGAACAACTTTTGGATATTTGTGGGCAGTGATAGATTCTTCACTTTAAACATTATTACTGCAGTTTTAAAGTAAACCAGATCTTTCAACTTGAGAGCTTTTAATTTAAGAAAAAGTGGGTTTGTTGGTTCCCTGTAAGCAGCTTTGTTTATTATTCAAATAGCTCTCTTCTGAAGCATAAAGACTGGATATATGTTTGTTTTATATGTATTTCCCCATACTTCAGAACAATATGTCATGTATGGGAGTATTAATGAATGATACAAGGTATATAGTGTGGGTTGATTCAGCAAATATTTCACTCTGTGCAGAATAAGATAAGATAAGATAAGCCTTTATTAGTCCCACAATGCGGAAATTCCAGGATTGCAACAGCACAGGGATAGCAACACTCAGAGCAACAATCAGAAGGCAAGAAAAAAAAGCAAGAGCAGCTAATATACATATGTACATATTACTATAAATATATATATATATACAGTATATAGTATATATATATATATACACAGACACACAGTGCAGAGCATTGTAGCTGGATGGAATAAATACATGAGTATATAAACACACAGTGCGGAGCATTGTAGCTAGATGGAATAAATATGTAGATATATAAACACCCACAGTACGGAGCATTGCAGCTAGTGTAGAGAATGTGCCCAAGGATGAGGCTGAGTTTATTTCTCAGGTTCAGCTTTATTGTCAGAACACATACTCTAGCAATTTCTCAACAAGAAACGAGACTGATCAATGAAACATCACACTCTTATACTCATGGAGCATCGAAACCTAAGTCACATGGTGCTTTAGCAAACATACAGTCACATGGTACTTAATCCCAGTCACAATGCAACTCTTTGATCTTTCACCATTGTCCCTTATTCTTCGATGATCCGGAAATCCCTCTGGGGCATCTTCTCTGAGACAAAGGACAAATCTCACACCTCCTCGTTATCTCCTGCAGACCTCTGCAGATCCAGACCTTCTTTGTCCCGCGAGACGTGAAGCACCCAATACACATACAGCAATACATTTGTGGAAAATATGAACCCAACATATGTGCCACATAACCCCCCCCCCCAAACGTCTACTAAGGGACAACACATAATCAGAGATGCATGACAGAAAACATTACCACATATCAAAAATCAATCTACCAATTGCCTAGGTCTTAACCTCCTGCCATATCTGCTGTAAGCCGGCTTTGTTCCTTCTGCAGCGTCTTCCTGCACCTGTGGATCAGAACTGTTAGCACATCTCTGTGGGGACTCTGAAGAATGCCTTCTCGGCGGCCTGCCACGGCGGGGGGCCCTCGCCAACTGCACGTGTTCATCAGCCAGAACAAAAGCGGGTTTGAGTCTGTTTATGCAAATCAACTCCTTTCTGCCTCCTAAATCTAGCAAAAAATGCTTCTCCCCTGTTTCCAACACTCTGAAAGGCCCGTCATAAGGCGGCCGCAAACCTGGGCGTTAAGCATCATGTCTAAGAAAAACAAACTCCGCATTTTTTAAAGCCTTCAGCACAAAAACGCGTGGAAAACTGTGATGAACTGGGCCCGGAAGGGTGTTTGATCCCGTGCCGCTCTGCAACAGCTGAGCGGGGGGGGGCAGTTTGGCGCAGGATTATCGGGAAGGAATTCCCCTGGCAAACGGAGGGGTTGTGCAAAAACTAATTCAGCTGGGGAGGCCTGCAAATCCTCCTTAGGTGCAGAACGCAACCCCAGTAAAACCCATGGAAGTTTATCCACCCAATTTGTATCCGTAAGAGACGCTCTGAGGGCTGCTTTCAATGACCTATGAAAGCGTTCGCACAAACCGTTAGCCTGGGGGTTATACGTGGTAGTGCGGTGAATCTTCACCCCTAGGCTGTGGGCCATCGATGACCAGAGTTCGGAAACAAATTGGGGACCTCTGTTGGACGTTATGTCCGACGGAACTCCAAAACGCGCAACCCAAGCTGTTAAAAACGCGCGTGCAACTTCTTCTGCTGTAGTTGACGCCAGAGGAACCACTTCTGGCCAACGCGTGGTGCGGTCTACCATCGTCAAAAGGTGTGTGCACCCCTGCGACAACGGAAGAGGACCCACCAAGTCAACATGCACATGATCAAAACGCTTAGCCGGAATGTGAAAAGGCTCCAAAGGAGCTCTAGTGTGCTTGTGTATTTTGGCTCGCTGACACGCTACGCAGGCTGCTGCCCATTCCTTGACCTGTTTGCACAACCCGGGCCAAACAAATTTCTCCCCCACCATCTTAATCGATGCGCGCACCCCTGGGTGCGCCAGAGAATGGATCGAGTCAAAAACGCGGCGGCGCCACGCAACTGGAACATCGCAGATTAGGGGGGGCATACCTATTTGCTGCACCCTGTGCTCCAGCCTTAACCCTGTTGGTCCAGACTGGAGCGCACGCACATCCGCATCGCTAACCTGCTCCGCGGCCATGGCTGCATAATCTAAACCCACGCGGACCGGGGCTGAGTGCGCTTCCGCACCACAACCCTGGCCCGCAGCCACGGCTGCCAAGTCTGCCCCCACGGGGCCTGGCGCTGCTACCGCATGCGAAAGACAGTCTGCCACTACATTATGCTTGCCCGCGAGATGCTGAATATCGGTGGTGAACTCCGATATCGCGGCCAGCTATCTTTGCTGCAGGCCCGACCAAGGCTCTGAAATCTTGGCCATCGCAAACGTTAGCGGCTTGTGGTCCACAAACGCGGTGAAACGGCGCCCCTCCAGCCAGAACTGGAAATGGCGGATGGCCAAATGCAGGGCCAAAAGCTCCCTGTCGAACGCGCTGTATTTTCGCTCGTTATCGCACACGGTTTTGCTGAAAAATGCGAGTGGCTGCCAGCTCCCTGCTACAAACTGTTCAACGACCGCCCCCACCGCTAAATCGGAAGCGTCCGTGGTGAGCGCCATGCGGGCCATTGGCACTGGATGTGCCAACAAAACCACGTTTGCCAGGGCTGTTTGACTTGGGAGAATGCGCGCTCCCGCTCCGGAGACCATTCGATTTTACTTGTGGGTTTTTGTTTTTTCAGTGCTGCGTACAATGGTTGCATGAGCTGCGCTGCGCTTGGGAGGAAACGGTTATAAAAATTAACCATTCCCAAAAATTCCTGCAATGCTTTGACCGTCTGAGGTTGGGGAAAGTTTGTTATTGCGCGTACTTTATCGGGCAGAGGGACCGCTCCTTCTGGTGAAACGCGATGCCCCAAAAAATCAATTTGCGCCACCCCAAACTGACACTTCGCTGGGTTAATTATTAACCCGTGCTCTGCCAGCCTCCGAAAAACCGCTGTGAGGTGGCTTTCATGTTTGTCTTCGGACGTGCTGGCTACTAAAATGTCATCCAAGTAGACGAACACGAAAGGGAGGTCGCATAAAATTGCATCCATCATGCGCTGGAAAGTCTGTGCGGCACCCTTGAGTCCAAATGGCATGCGCAAAAACTCGAAAAGCCCAATAGGAGTTATTACCACTGTTTTGGGTATATCCTGAACGTGCACTGGGACTTGATGGTACCCGCGCACCAAATCTATTTTAGAAAAAATGCGCGCCCCCACCAAATGAACCGAAAAATCTTGGATGTGTGGAATCGGGTAGCGGTCGTGTGCTGAAGCGTTATTCAACCTGCGGAAATCACCGCAAGGCCGCCACGAGCCATCAGCCTTTGGGACCATGTGTAGCGGTGAAGCCCAGGGGCTTTTAGAGCGTCTAATGATGCCCAGCTTTTCCAGGTTGGCGAATTCCTCGCGCGCTATGGCCCGTTTAGCTGAGTCCAAGTGCCAAGCCTTTGCAAAAACGGGGGGCCCGGTGGTAGTGATAAAATGTTCCACCCCATGTTTAGCCACTGACGCCAAAAACGTTGGGACTGTGAGTGCTGGGAACTGAGTGAGTAGTGCTTGGAACTTACCACCCGCAGCTGTGAAGTTGGCCTGTGCAGTAGGCAAGACCACCCAGGCTGTGCAGGAAATAGAGCGGAAAGACAGTGCATTAACTAGACGTCTATTAGCAAGATCAACCAATAAACCATGCGAGCACAAAAAATCAGCACCTAACATGTTAAAACTGACTGCCGCTATGACGAAAATCCACTCGAATGCTCGGCCGTGAAAAGACAGGGGGAGGGTCTTCTCCCCGAAGGTCTTGATCGTCGAGCCGTTCGCCGCCGACACCAGGGGTCCACTGGAAGGCGCCAGCCGGTCAGCGTAGGAAGGTGTGATGAAACTCAGCTGGGAGCATGTGTCCACAAGGAACTGCCTCCCTGATCGCGCGTCCGTCAGGTAGAACAGCTTGTTCTTCACGCCGAGAGCCACAGCTGCTACCGACTCCCGGTCCTGGCGTTTCCCGAGCGCTTGAACTGGCACGGTGGAATGCGCTTGTGTGCCCTCTCGGCAAAACGGTGATGGTAAAAGCAGAGCGCGTCGCCTGCTCCGTGTCTTCTGGCCTCCGCCGCTGCTGACGTCAGCGAATCTGGTGCTGCAGCCTCAGGCCCCCTGCCGTCTCCAGGTGTTGCGCTCAGCTCCGCTGCTGCCGTCGTGGCCGTGTGTTGCCTATGGACGTCGACGAGTCGCTGCGCCTCCTGGCCCAGCTCGTGGTAATCTCGGTGGGCCAGCAGCTGTGAACTGGCCAGGGTAACTCTCACCGCTGACGGTAGTGTCCTGAGGAAAAGATGGGCGAAGATAAAGCCATCATCTTCGTCGTCTCTTAAACTCAGCATCTTCGCCATCAGGTCTGCAGGCCTGTCTGCCTCGCCTTCAGTCAACACCAGGAGCCTCTCTGCTCGCTCTCCCAGCGAGGGGGTGAAAGCACGGATGAGAGCGGCTTTCAATGTGCCATACTTGTCGTCGTCTGGTGGGTGGTTAGTCAGGCTCTCCACCCGCTGGGCTGTGAGGCTGTCCAGCTTTGTGACTACATGGTAGAATTTCGTGGCATCCACCGAAATTCCCCAAAGATGGAACTGTGCCTCGACAGTGTTAAACCAGGAGCGGGGGCTATGCTGCCAGAAATCAGGCAGCTGGACTGCGGTAGCTGCATTAGCCTGGCTGGCTCCTGAAGAGTCCGGTGTGGGAAGGTCGTCACCGGCCATAATTTGTTGTAGGGTCACCAGTGTAGAGAATGTGCCCAAGGATGAGGCTGAGTTTATTTCTCAGGTTCAGCTTTATTGTCAGAACACATACTCTAGCAATCTCTCAACAAGAAAAGAGACTGATCAATGAAACATCACACTCTAATACTCCTGGAGCATCGAAACCTAAGTCACATGGTGCTTTAGCAAACATACAGTCACATGGTACTTAATCCCAGTCACAATGCAACTCTTTGATCTTTCACCATTGTCTCTTATTCTTCGATGATCCGGAAATCCCTCTGGGGCATCTTCTTTGAGACAAAGGCCAAATCTCACACCTCCTCGTTATCTCCTGCAGATCTCTGCAGATCCAGACCTTCTTTGTCCCGCGAGATGTGAAGCACCCAATACACATACAGCAATACATTTGTGGAAAATATGAACCCAACATATGTGCCACACTAGGTGGAATAAATATGTAAATATATAAACACACACAGTGCGGAGCATTGTAGCTAGATGGAATAATATGTAGATATATAAACACACAGTGCGGAGCATTGTAGCTGGATGGAATAAATATATAGATATATAAATATAAACACACCCAGTGCGGAGCATTGTAGCTAGATGGAATAAATATGTAAATATATAAACACACACAGTGCAGAGCATTGTTGCTAGATGGGATGAAACAGCACAACCGTCTACTTAGTTATCCTACATGGTATGATTATGTGCCCATACATATTCTCACCCTCCATAGCGACCGGTATTTTCCTAGTTGTATGCCGGAGGGGACCATTGTGTAAGTCTATTGCATCTTTTGCATTCAAAACTATTAGGTTGTTATGTCTTTTTGCTATCTCTGCGAGCAGCCCTGCTTAGGTTGTACAGTCTGACAGCCGTTGGTAGGAAGGACCTCCGAAACCTCTCGGTTGTGCACCTAGGATGATGTAGTCTGCTGCTAAATGAGCTCCTCAGTGCATTCAGTATGTCCTGCATAGGGTGGAACTCGGACTCCAGCAGAGATGACAGTTTAGCCACCGTCCTTCTCTCTCCTATTTCCTCCACCGGGTCAAGGCGCTGCCCCAGGACAGAGCTAGCTTTCTTGATCAGTTTGTTCAGTCTCTTCCTATCGGCTGCGGTAACGCCACTGCCCCAGCAGACCACTCCAAAAGTGATGGCTGATGCCACCACCGTGTCATAGAATGTCTTCAGCAGTGCCACTTGTACACCAAAAGACCTGAGTCTCCTCAGTAGGAACAGCCTGCGCTGTCCCTTCTTGTAGAGTGTGTCAGTATTGTGTGACCAGTCTAGTTTATTGATCAGATGAACACCCAGGTACTTGTAGGATGTCACCATCTCGATGTCTGTTCCCTGTATATTTACTGGTGCTGTGAGGGGTTGTCCATGCCTGCGGCAGTCCACCACCAGCTCCTTAGTTTTCCTCGCGTTGATCTGGAGGCAGTTCCGATGGCACCAGTCCACGAAGTCCTGGATAAGCCCTCTGTACTCAGCTTCATCTCCGTTGGAGATGAGGCCAACGATCGCAGAGTCATCAGAGAACTTCTGTAGATGGCAGTGTGTTGTGTTGTGTGAGAAGTCCGCAGTATAAAGAGTGAACAGGAAGGGAGCCAACACCGTTCCCTGGGGGGCCCCCGTGCTACCGATGATCGTGTCAGACACACAGTCCCGGGTTCTCACAAACTGAGGCCGGTTTGTGAGGTAGTCCAGGATCCATGATGACAGGTGCTGGTCCACCCCTGCGCGCAGCAGCTTGTCCTTCAGGATCATCGGTTGGATGGTGTTGAAAGCACTGGAGAAGTCAAAGAACATGATCCTCACCACATTCCGGGGCTTCTCCAGGTGGGACAGAGAACGGTGAAGGAGGAAGATCACCGCATCCTCCACCCCAATGCCATGCTGGTAGGCGAACTGGAGTGGATCCATCGCTGGTCCCACCAGGGGGCAGACGTGAGCAAGGAGCAGCCTCTCCTGGGTCTTCATCAAGTGGGACGTCAAGGCCACCGGTCTGTAGCTGTTCAGGTCTTTGGGGTGGGAAGTTTTTGGTACAGGTACCACACAAGATGTTTTCCACAGCTGTGGTACCCTCCCCAGCTTCAGGCTCAGGTTGAAGATGTACGCCACAATCCCACACAGCTGGTCTGCACAGGACTTGAGGAGCTTTGCGCTGATGCCGTCTGGTCCCGACGCCTTCCTCGCCTTGATCTTCCTCAGCTCCGTCCTCACCTGGGTCTTGGTCAGGGTCAGGTTGGGGGGCTGTGTGTTGGGAGTGGGGGGGGTGTTGGTGGAGTGGGGAGTGGGCAGCAGGACTTGATGTCTTTAGAGGCAGCAGTGGTTGTTGTGCAGTCGGGGGGGAGGGCGGTTGGTCAAACCTATTGAAAAACAGATTGAGATTGTTCGCCCACTCCCTGCCCCCGTGGCCTGGGGGGAGGTATTCTGGAGCCCAGAGATGGTTTTGAGGTTTCTCCAGACCCCACTGATGTCGCTCTGTTGCAGCTTGTCCTCCATCTTCTTCCTGAAGCTGTCCTTGCCTTCTCTGATCTTTCTCCTCAGCTCCCTCTGTACGGACTTCAGCATCTCCCTGTTCCCCGACCTGAAGATCCTCTTCTTCTCTCTCAGAAGTGTTTTTATCTCAGGGTTGATCCAGGGTTTGTTGTTTGAGCAACACCGTATGGTCTTGGTGGGAACGGATTTGTCCACACAGAAGCTGAGGTAGTCCGTGAAGGTGTGAGTGAGGCCATCGATGTCCTCACCATGTGGATCACAGAGCTGCTTCCAGGCGGTGGTTTCAAGACAGCCCTTTAGAGTGTCCATTGCCTCCTCAGACCATAACTTCACTGTGCGCATGGCCGGAGGTTGTCTGTGCACTAGGGGTTTGTACACCGGCCGGAGATGAACCAAGTTGTGATCCAATCTCCCGAGTAGGGGGAGTTGTGATGAGGTGTACGCCTCCTTAGTGTTTGCGTAGAATAAGTCCAGTGTTTTATTGTCTCTTGTGTGGCATGTGACATACTGGGTAAACGTGGGTAGAATGGGAGATAGTGAAACATGGTTGAAATCACCTGAGGTGAGGAGAAAAGCACCTGGGTGTTCTGTCTGCAGCCTGCTGGTTACTGAATGGATGACGTCACACGCTGTCCCAGCGTTCGCCGTCGGATTTGCATAAACAACAATGCAGATCACGTGTGAGTATTCCCTCGGGAGATATGTAGGCCGCATGCTAACAGCTAGCAACTCAATGTCTTTGCTGCAGTGTCGTTGTTTAACAGTGATATGTCCCGGTCTGCACCAGTTGTTGTTAACATACATTATCACTCCACCGCCCCTTGCTTTGCCACTGTCTGGTGTTCGGTCTGCCCGTATCATATGGAAACCCTCCAGCTCAATGTTAGCATCTGCTGCTAGTTCAGTTAGCCACGTCTCAGAAAACAAAAGGAGAGAGCATTCCTGGTATATGCTATCGTAGCGGGAGATAGCCGCTAGCTCATCTATCTTTCCCAGTAACAATTGATTGCAATTGATTTGGATATTTTACCTTTAATATAATTAATATGTGACTTCCAACACAGTTTATTATCAATTATTACTCCAAGAAATTTAGTTTCGGATACCATTTCAATCTCTACACCATTTACACTGAGTTTAGATACTAAGTTGTTGTGATGGTTGTTAAAAACTATAAATTTTGTCTTACTTAAATTGAGCGTTAATTTGTTTGAATCAAACCACAGTTTAAGCTTTCCTAATTCCTTTCCGAGTGTATCCAAAAGTTGTTCCAAATTGCTTCCACTGCATAATAAATTAGTGTCATTGGCAAACAATATTAAATCCACTTTTTCTGAAACTTTACATATATCATTTATATACATATTGAATAACAATGGCCCCAAAACTGAACCCTGTGGGACTCCACAAGTAACCTTCAGTAACTGTGAGTTTTTGTTACCAACACATACATACTGATATCTATTCTTTAAGTAACTACATAACCAGGACAGTGCTACCCCCCTAATACCACAATTTTGTAGTTTCTTTAATAATAAATTATGATCCACTGTATCAAATGCTTTTTTAAGATCCAGGAATACCCCAACTGAATACTCTTTATTTTCAAAGGCAGTTGATATTTTTTCTATAAATTCCATTAGAGCAAATGCAGTTGTCCTCGTGTCTGAACCCATATTGCTGCTCACACAATAAATTATTCTTCAGTATGAAGTTATCAATTCTCTCATAGAATATTTTTTCAAGTATCTTGGAAAATTGCGGCAATAGTGAAATTGGTCTATAGTTTGAGAATTCCCCTCTGTCACCTGTCTTGTATATCGGAATTTAGCTATTTTCATTGCATTGGGAAATATACCTGTTTGGAGAGACAGGTTACAGATGTATGTCAGTGGTTTCACTAAGCATTCAATAATAGTTTTGACTAAGAGCATGTCAATACCATCACAGTCCATAGATGTTTTACTTTTAAACGATTTAACAATTTCAATGACCTCTCTCTCGTCTGTGTTCTTTATGAAAATGGAGTCTTTTATAGCAGTGTTTTTGCTTATTGTATCACCTGTAGGCACCGTAATGGGTATTTCTCGAGCCAAATTAGGACCAATGTTAACATAAAAGTTATTCAATTCATCTGCAGGTGAAGCTGCATTCACACTCTGAGTTGTGTTATTATTTTTTGAAAAATCGGTTGGGTAGCTTGTATTTCTGTTTTTATTTCCAAGAATATTGTTAAGTATTGTCCATGTATTTTTAATATTGTCTCTGTTTTTCTCCAGTTCTTTACTGTAATAGTCTCTTTTATACTGTGTGTGTTTATATATTTATATATTTATTCCATCTAGCTACAATGCTCCGCACTGTGTCTATATATTTATATATTTATATGTACATATGTATACTCGCTGCTCTTGTTTTTTCTTGTCTTCTGATTGTTGCTCTGAGTGTTGCTATTCCTGTGCTGCTGCAATCCTGGAATTTCCCCATTGTGGGACTAATAAAGGCTTATCTTATCTTATCTTATCTTTTACTACATCTTATTATATATGTTAACTTATTTTTGTATGTTTTATACTGCTGCTCTGCTTCTTTTGTCCTTTTCTTTTGAAAAGCTTTATATAATAAATTTTTCTTTTTACACGCCTTTTGTAATCCTTTGGTTAACTATGGCTTATTGGCAAATTTATGTTTAAGCTTTTTCTTTACTAATGGACAATTTTTTTTCATAAAGAGTGGTTACAATGTTTATAAATGTGTCATAGGCTTCATTTACATCTGATACATAGACTTTTGTCCAGTCTTGCTTCAGCAAGTCCTCTGAACTGATTGCATTTTGTGATTTGTATCTGAATGATTTAAAAAAATTTTCTGTATTGGCCCCCGTGTGGCCATGGATAAGTGCAAAGGTTGGCAAATGGTCACTTATATCATTTATCAATAATCTACTTTCTATTTTCTTATCAATAATATTAACAAGAGACACGAGCCACGAGACAGCTTTTGTTGTGATGTGGTGCATTATAAATAAAGCTGAATTGAATTGAATTGAACAAACAGGTTGTCAATAAGTGTAGCAGTGTGAACTGTGATTCTACTGGGATGTGTTATTGTGGGATATAGACTCATGCTGTACATAGAATTCATGAACTCTGTAATTACATTTTGTTGATATGGATTTAGTAAATCAATACTGAAATCTCCACAAATTACTACCATTTTCTTACTAGTAATATTATTGTACAGCTCAACTAATTTATCTCTGAATGTCTCAATGCAAGTTCCCGGCATTCTATATATACAACTTATAATTAGATTTTTTGTTTTATCTTGGTTAATCTCAACAGTAACACATTCCAGAATCCCTGGTAGTGCAAAGGACATTCCATTTACAAGTTTACACCTATACAGGTCATCAATATACAGTGCAACACCACCACCCTTTTTTTGAGATCTGTTAATATGAAACATCTGATATCCCTCTATTGCCATCAGAGGAGCCTGCTCTTCATTAAGCCAAGTTTCAGAGACTGTGATAGCTGTAAATTTTCTGTCTAGCTGTTTTAAATAGTCCTGAATCTGTGGAAAGTTTTTGTTAAGACTTCTGCTGTTGAAGTGTATTATTGATAGTTTACCATCTAGTTGCACTTGACTTTTGAATTGCTTTTCAGTGTAATATTCACAATGATTATGAATATTATTGAAAAAGTGGTTATCAGGATCAATATCATTCTCCATCTCTTGTAGTTTATGTTCAGCATAATGGTACCGCCACCTGCAGCCGACCATGGTACCGCTCCATCTTCCACTTTTCCCTCACCCACCAGTCCGTGACTCCAAGCGGGGCCTTGCACGGCCTGCGGTGTTTCCACCTGGCACTCGCTCCTCCAGTGCCACTCGGTCCTGCCCCGACCGCTTGTAGATCTGCTGCTGACCCCGCCCCTGTGTTGAGCATTGCTTGCCGCCGCAGATCCTCCCCCATGCCACCCAGCGCCCACATCCAGGGCAGTTCGGACACTGGCACCGAGGCCCTCCTGCGGTGACCCTGAGCGCAACACGGCCTGTCCACTTTCTGGAGTGCCAAGCAACTGTTCATCCCACACAGCATCGTCCCTAACTCTTGGAACCGGTCGGTCCCACAGTCCACAGCCCGACCACTCTTCCCCAGCACCACTCTTGATGGAAAATCCAAGGCCATAAAACAGGTTGCAGCCCATGATATTAGAACCAGGCCATCACGATACATCGGCCATCTCCGCCGATTTGTACTGAGCCATCAGTGTGACGGTACCCACTGTGGCTAACCGTCCTCCTCCATAGCCACAAAGTGGCGCTGAGACACATCCAATCCTGTAGTGGGGAAACCATTCTCTAACTGTAGCCCAATTCAGCACCGAACTCTCCGCTCCTGTGTCGGCAAGCATCAGTACCGGAACGCCATCCAGAATCACCGTGCAGCATGTGCACCCACAGGTACTTGGGGACACCGTGTGTATCACTGTCAGGGCGGGGGGAGTTGAATTCCAGCGCGGGCTCTCCTGCTCTGCTGACTGGCATACTCTCGCGAAGTGGTGCAGATGGCCACATTTTCCATTGCGCTTCCCTCTTGCCGCACACTCCCTAGCCTTATAGCAGTGCTTCATGGACCCACAACCCATACACTTGGGCTTCCCCGGGGCAGATCTCATTCATGCAGCATTGGCCTCCTCCACGGCGTCCTCAACGCTCCCATCGCTGTCCAGGTCCACTACCTGCGTGGCCATGGGGGATCTTGAATTTCCCGGTGAAAGGTGCTCACTTAGCTCCCGAGTTAGCTTGTCCACTGCTTCCAGCTGTAGCACCAACTCGACAGCCCTAGCCAGTGTCAACTCACCTGGGAATGAGAGCAGTTTGGAGCGGGCTGCAGCACAGTTGGTGTGTTCTGCCAGCTGGTCGCGAACCATTTCTTCCTCCAACGGCCTGAACCTGCACTCAGCGGCCAACTGTCTTAAGTCCGACATGAACCACTGGATTGATTCGCCTACCTGTTGGCAGCGCTGTCTAAACTTAATCCGTCTGATGATGATGTTGGCTGGTGCCCTAAAATGGTGGGCCATTAACTCGACCACTTGTTTGTAATTGTCCGTGTCTCCAAGCGCACCCAAAATTCTCTGTCCCTCCATTTCTGGGTTGTGTACCAACAACGCACTAGCCCTTAGCTTCTCCATTCATCCCAGGTCCAACGCCACCATGTATGTCTGAAAAGCCTTGTACCACCAAGGCTACAGTACTGGCAGTTCCCCCGGAAGCTCCAGGAATGGCCGAATATGTGTTCCACACGCCTCCATATGTTTACCTCTCCTTGCCAAATGTTATGTTGTAACTTGCAGACAAGTAGCACGCCAAGAATGGAGCTGAACTCTTTTTTATTATAATACTGAATCTCAGTGCAACCTGACCAGGCATGCAGCCGCTGGCAGAGGTAAGGCGGAAGAGATTGCCCCCCTACCTTCTTATACCACCGGAGCTGGCAGAACCGGAATCCAGAGCCGCCACTCCATACCACACAAGTAAGAGCTCCAACATAAATAGTATATGAACCATAAGCAGCTACATAATAGGGCCACTTTAGAGTCTCCAATTAACCTAACTTGCATGTTTTTGGCCTGTGGGAGGAAACCGAAATACCCAGGGTAAACCCACGCAGACATGGGGAGAGCATGCAAAGTCCACACAGAAGGGTCACCAGTGGTCAGGAGGTGAGATGAAACCCACGATGGTCAGGGGTGGAATCGATTCCGTGACCTTCTTGCTGTGCTCCCACAGTGCTAACCACTGCTCCACCGAGCACTTTTTAAAAAAAAATTTTTTTTAGATTTTTTTTTTAATTACTTTTGCACTTGACAATATGACAATAGACGTCTTCATGCTGATTGAGATGTTTAACAGTTACTGGCTACATTTAGAAGGGACTATTTTTTTTCCTCAGCTGCTCAAAATAACTGGTTAAACAAACAAATCATAAAACAAATCACCACCGGAGTGGTGGACTAGAGGAAGAGCATCCGCCCCACAACCGGGAGGTTGGGGTTCAAGTCCCGGCCGGGTCATGCCAAAGACCATATAAAAAATCGAACTTCCTGCCAAGACACTTTACCCACCTTTCCTCCAGTTTCCATGATGCTGACCATGAATGTGCATAAATGTTCAGTCGTGGTCGGACAGGTTGTTGGCGTGGATTGGCAGCCACGTTTCTGTCAGTCTGGCTCAGGGCAGCTGTGACTACAGCAGTAACTTACCACTACCATTGTCGATCTGTGGAGTGAATGAATAATGTATCCATTGTAGAATGTCTTTGAGTGTCCAAGAAAAGCGCTATATAAATCTGATGTATTATTATTATATTTTGTTCAGTATTTCTGTCATTTAATAAATTGTGCTTGCCTGAACTGTTGTGTTAAAGCAATGTTACACTCCACGGTGTTAAGGGATCATGAATGTACTAACTCCAGGTGTGATACTCATTAGATATTCCACACCCGCAGTTACTATGTTCATGACACTGTACTTCGCCTTGTGTAATATTGCTTAACTACCAGTCAAAAGTTTGGACAGATCTACACATTCATTTTCAAAGGGTAGATGTCGCCACACTTTTGACTGGTACTGCACATTCACCTATAAGTGAATAATAATAAGTACTAGTACATTTTAATAAATCGTCCGCAAACGTTATATCACTAGTGCGGTGTGAGCGGTTGAAAGGATATATGACAAGTGCCGGGTACAAAGTAAGCAGAAAAGCAATCCTGAATGAGTGAATGGCTAACTCTACTGACACTAAACAGCGTAATGTATCATCCTCGATATCAAAATATGCCAGAATGACACAAGATATATATTACTCACTGTGGATTAATGAACCAAATGGGAATAGTCTTGTGGGGTGACTAGAATTTAAAGAATTAACAATATAAACTGTGGTCACCAAGAAAACTCTGTAGCAGGCTAGCAGCGATAGTGCTGTCAGTGTGGGTGTGGACATTCATGGGGGTCCTCCTACCATCATTAAAATAGATGGCAATGAAGCTGAGACAGTGGTATTATTCTAATGAGCTCTGGGTCCCATGTCATACTCAGAGCCAAATCAAAAGTGCTTATTTAGAGAGAGGTACTGAGACAAAGGCTGACCATAAAGTCAAGGGTTGTGTTTTTGTTGGTAGCCACTCCAGATACCCAAATAGATGTGCAAAAACACCAGAAAGGTGAAATTTTCATCACATATCCCTTTAATCCCTTATCCTCCAGCCGAAGCCAGAGCATGCTATCACCATTGCTGTGTCGTCTCGAGTGCTCTTCAACATGGAGAAGGAGCAGCAGATCTATGAGCAGCAAGGAGTGGAGGAGTACATGAAGTACCAGCTGGAACATGAGACGGAGCCTTTCAGCCCCGGACCCGCGTTCTCCTTTGTCAAGGTCAGACGCTGTCACGATAAAGAGGTGGAGAGATGAGGATGCACATGCTCTGTCACGCCAAATGCAGACTGAGTGCCTGTTGTCACTGTTAGGTCGTGACTCAGGAGGCGGTGTGTGGATACCAGCCCCCTCAAACACAGTCATGCTTATTTCCATCCTACTGCAGTGCTATAGTGTTCTCCTTATCTGTAACTATAAATCTGTGTGTGGTTGTGTTCCCAGGCTCTGGAGGCAGTAAACACTCAGCTGAGGGAGCTTTACCCTGACAGTGAGGAGCTGTTTGATGTAGTGCTTATGACTAACAACCACGCAAACATCGGCCTGAGACTCATCAATACAATAAACTATCACCGTGAGTAATGAGAGCAAAGGTATAATGATCCATTTGTTCTGCCCTCACTTGATTATCCTCACTTTTATTTCACTTTGTTAAAATATCTAACCAAACGCAGTATTTTTCAAATACAGTAGTTTGATTTTAATTTTATGAAAAATAACAGTCCTAAGTCTGTAAGAGGTGCATTTCTGTCAGTTACTGTGTGTGCTGTGTGATAGTATCAATCCAATATCTCTATGGAAAATTCAACCACAAAACTATTGCAAAAGATGCATAAAACTCTCCTATTGGGAACTGGTAGTACACTGCAGCCTCATTCACTCCGATTATGTCTAGGGACTGCAGGTTGAGGCTGTGGTGTGCATGGATTAAATGGATGGTGGTGTAGTTCACTATGTGACCACAAGATGACACTAAAATAATATTGAATACAAATTAGGGCGCAGTAGAACAGACTTCTTACACTGAGTAAATTATAAATCAACTCATAACAAACGGCTGAAGTTACTCACAAAGCTGATTTGTTGAACATCATGTCAACAGAACAAAACCACACACAATGAAAATGAGTCATATACACCCAATAATGGATTGTTTTCTTTTGGTCTACTACCTGTGACAGTTGCAAAGACAAAAAAGTTTAAATATGCTATAGTCTTCTCATTGAATTTCATCAGGAATATCAATCACACCTGCAGAGGCTGTTTTGTTGAATACTGGCAAAAACAGAAGCTAGCATTTGTTTAAAATAGTCTGACTTTTATTTGTCATGTTTCTGACAGTTATAGTAGTGAATATACAGTATAATGGCTTATTATTCCAGTGGAAATTAGAGATGTTTCATTTTGTCAGCTTCTCATTCACAGCCAGTGTAGTAGAGCCATATTGCCTAAATCATGTAAGTTGATGGAGAAACTTGGCTACAGTGTTCAAGGGTTGCATAGAGCAGCTTTAAGTGTGTTTTGTATTTTTTTCCCTTTTATTGAGCAAATCATATTATTAAAAAATCCAATGTATTGATTGACACAATAAAGTCACGTGTAATTAAGATAAGATAAGATAAGCCTTTATTAGTCCCACAATGGGGAAATCCTGGATAGGCTATGAGCGTTTTTCAAAAAGCTATAAAACACATCACTGAGCTACTCTGTTATGCATACTGTTATGCATACTGAGGTTGTTTATTTTTTTGTTTGATTCCATATAGGCCTATTTCAGCTCTCAACATCCTCCCTCAGAATGTATATCAGTCCACCCCTGAGCAGTGGATTGATATACATATACAGAAGCAGCTTTGCAAAATGGCTGAACATCTATTAAGAAAATAAAACTGATATTAACTGCAGCAATAATAAGCTTTGTCTTGAAGGATGTAAGCCAACATCTGTCGAGTAAGTGTAGGGTAAGGTCAATGGTGAAACTTGGCTGGGATGGGCTGAAATCAGCACAGTCATATTTTGTAATCTTTCACCCTTCTCTTTCCTTACCGTTCCCACATGCCAAAGTCCTCCTGAAGGTCACACGCATGAAGTCTACCAAACATATCATTGTATCTGTGATTAAATAAGAGCAAGACATATTGGACATTCTGTAACAGAGAAGAGGGGAGGAACTCACTGTCTCCATTCACCGCTCACTTTAAAGGGAAACTCTCTTCCCAGTGGATCACTCACTGCTGACAAGTTCTTCTTCTGGGATCTTTCTCATGATCCCAAACCATAAAAGACCCCTTAAAGTGAGTGATGGGAGTTTGGCTCCCAGGGGTTTTACAGTCTTATAGCTTGTAATCAAGTCAACTGGAAAAATCAACACTGCTCAAGACAGCATCCTTCTTTTCTTTTCTGTTTTGGCCGTTTCTCTTCTCTTACAGTGATCTACTAATCTGTACTTTTATATCTGGTAGGCTTTACTATCTGGCCTCCCCATGTTATTAATCATCTACAGCTTGTCAACATTGCTGACTCTCGATGTATCTTGATGCATTTTTTTCTATTCAGTATTTTTTTCCTAGCATCGGTGTCATGGTCCTTCAGTCAAAAAGGGTCAGGGGGGTGATCTAGTATCCCACACCATAATCGTGCATCTCTGCTTAGTGTCACACCATAAACTGTCTGGACATTTTTCTGTCAAAATTATTTAAATTATTAATTTATACCTAAAAATCAAAAACTTGTCATTTGTGCATTGATTCAGAATTGTCCATGTCACCATCATGATGCATCGTAAAACTGATTATTTCCCCTCGTTAATAAGGTGAATATCGGCAAATCTGGGTATCCGTAGTTGTCAACTCTGGTTGTGGAAGCTCAACAAGGATAAACCCATTAAAAAGTGGGAATCAGGAAGGTTGTCATAATGAGTGAGCAATCCTTAATTGTCTGTGATTACCTTCAGCTGTGTCTCATCAGGCCATCTGCTGCTCATTACTCCACCCCATTCATTCAGTGGAAGCAGCATCACTTGTAGGATTGTTACAATGACCAGATGCTTTGTTGTATCCTCCATGTTCTTCTGCTCAATGTGTATTTGCTCCCTACTGCTCACTTGCCTCCCAGCTCTGTGTTCCTTCCATTGTTTCCCTGTGGATTCCTCACATAAGGTCTTCTGCAAATCAAAGCATTACACTAGCCTTGTCTCCAGGATTCCTCTGCCCTCACCATGCTGGTTAACCCACAAACTCCCATGCCACCGGATATGTCTCTATTCTCTGGATCATCAAGTAAACAAACTTGCTAAATTGTGAAAATCATTCAATTAATGGCACCATAGGAAAAAAAAAGTCCCCGGCATGATAAAGTACAATCATTATTCTCTGTTCAACTCTAAATACCCTCAGTCTCTGCAAGAAATACAGTCTCTGTTGTACCCTTCTACAGATAGAGTTCACATGGACATCCCACGTCTTCTTGGAATAAATATGGACACCCAAGTATTTGTATGAATGAACCTGAGTGCCCTTGGTGTCATGGATGGAGGATGGGGTGTGATCTCCCAAATGCCCTGGATCAAAAACAATTTCTTCAGTTTTTTTATCCCCCGCCAGTTGAATCCCAAAGGGGTCAAAGAGCCAAAGGGGGATTATGTTATGGGTCAGTCTGTCCATCCATCCGTCCACCCCACTTTTGTGAAATCAACTTCTCCTATAGTTTTGTTCCGATTGTTTTGAAACTTCATACCAGGGGTTGATATACACTGAGGATGTGCATATTGCAATTTGGTTCTGATCGGATAATTTTTGTAGGAGTTGTAGTCCCTGACCTATGACCTCCTATTTCACCTCACTTCATAGACAGTAACTGTTTTGTGAAATCAACTCCTCCTACAGTTTTGTTCCAACTGTTTTGAAACTTGGTACTGTGGTTTGATATATTCTGATGATGCAGATATTGCAGTTTCACTCTCATCCGATAACCCTGAGGTCAAAGGTCAGAGTCAGATTTTCCCTAAAGCTTCTAAACACAACTACAGAAAGAAATTATGTAGCCTTTTCAAATTGATACAGTAGTTGTATCTATGACCTCACTATGGGTTTGGGATCAAAAGATCAAAGGTCAAAGTTAACATTCCATTTGTACTATGGTAAATGCTAAATTTGCTATTACTAAAAAACAAGTAAAGCAAGGGCCACCAAACCTACAGGGACACAGGTTCATCTTGGGATCCTGACCTCTGACTATGGGTTTGGGGTCAAAAGGTCACAAGGTTAAAGGTCAACATCAAAATGGCTTATAAACTATATTTCAACAAAGAAAGCTAGGGTCACCAAACTTGCTATGCAGGTTCACCATGGGATCATGACCTCTGAATATAGGCTTGGGATCAGAAGGTCAAAGGTCAAGGTTAGCATTCCATTTGCACTACTTCTATAAAAGAAGTAAAGCTAGGGACATCAAACCTGGCACACATGTTCACCTTGGGATCTTGACCTCTGACTATGGGTTTGGGCTCAAAAGATCAAAGGTCAACTTCAAAATAGCTTATAAACTGGGGTTTTGGCAGCAGTGGCTCAGGAGGTAGAGCAGGTCGTCCAATGACCGGATGGTTGGTGGTTTGAATCCCATTCTCCCCAGATATCCTGCCATTGTGTCCCTGGGCAAGACACTTTACCCACCTTGCCTCCAGTGTCCATAACACTGGGTATGAATGTGTATAAATGTTCAGTGGTGGCCGGAGAGGCCGTTGGCGTGGATTGGCAGCCACGTTTCCGTCAGCCTGCTCCAGGGCAGCTGTGACTACAGTAGTAGCTTACCACTACCATTGTCTCTCTGGAGTGAATGAATAATGTATCTGTTTGTAAAGCGTCTATGATAAAGTGCTATATAAATCTGATGCATTATTATTAAACCATCTCAACAACAAAGAAAGCTAGGGTCACCAAACCTGGTACACAGGTTCACTCTGAGACCATGACCTCTGACTACAGGTTTGGGGTCAAAAGGTCAAAGGTCAAGGTTGTCAATCCTGTTGCCCTCTTACTATAGAACGTGTAAAGCTCCCTATTGTCACCAAATTTGCTACACAGGTTCACCTCAGGATTCTGCCCTTCAACTATGGGTTGTATACTTTGTTGTATATTCATGGATGATGGGTTTATCATAATTTGGTTCTGCCACAGTAAATATATTGAAAAGTCAGTTAGTATTGGGATCTTCAAAGGAAATGGAGGCAGGAGATATTGCACTTGCCTTAGAGAGTACTCTTGTTTCACATTGACAATGAGATGGTGGATGTCCCACCACTGTGCAGAGTGCTCCTCTTCTGATTTGTACACTGAAGACAATACACAGGCAAGATGAAATAAAAGTGGCCAGAATTAAAGTGATGCGTACTATATCTTGTAAAATAAAACTACGAGCAGTCATTGACAGCACTGCCATTAATGTTTTTGGAATTCTGTTGCTCAGCTTTTATTTTTTCACTTCTCTGCAGAGTTGTTCATCGAACGCTTCTGCATGACAGGAGGAAACAGTCCCATAGGATACCTTAAAGCTTACCACACCAATCTTTACTTATCTGCTGACCCAGTCAAGGTTCGAGAGGCCCTGGAGGAAGGTGAGCACCAAGAAAGGTAAACAAAAAGTAAACCAAATGATTTATTAAAACTTACGTCTGTGTTTGCATGTGTGAACCAGGCATAGCAGCAGCCACAATGTTCACGCCAGAGAAGATGAAGGAAGTTTCAGAGACTCAGCTGCGTGTTGCCTTTGATGGAGATGCGGTTCTCTTCTCAGATGAATCTGAGCGTATTTACAAAGCCCACGGATTGGACAAGTTCTTCGAGCATGAGAAGGCACATGAAAACAAACCTCTGGACCATGTACAGTAAACCCTTTATCACATTTTTTAGTTGTAAATACAATGGTGCATTAAGAATATTAAATACTAAGATAAATAGGATGAGTGCAATTATTGTAATACTCTATACTATGCATATTATTGTAATAATTGTGATTCAATTCAGTTTCCTTCTGGATCTTGGTGGAAAAATCACTTTTATTTGATACATTTTTCACATTTTCATCAACATTTTCATCACCATTATTTACTCTAGGATATACACCTTCATTACCCTGATCTACAGCGGGGAAATAAATATTGAACACATCAACATTTTTCTCATTAAACAATTCTGATGGAGAAATTGACCTGAGACTTTCACCAGATATCAGTAACAACCCAAGTAATCCATGCATACAAAGAAATCAAGGCAACTGTGTTCACAACACAAGTTATATTTAATAAAGTGGAATGACACAGAGAATAAGTATTGAACACATGAAGAAAAACTGGTGCAAAAAGGCATAGAAAGCCAAGAAACCAGCTGAAATCCATCAGAATTTAGAAAGCCATCCCATTCCCCATCAGTGCAAATTAATTTCAGCTGGTTAAGTTCTGAATGAAAGGCTTTAAAAGGGTCTGTGAATAACAGATTGTCACACCATGAAGAACTCTGTCATGGGCAGCGAGAGCGCGCCCCTCCAGTCCCGTCTCACCTTTGTAAATTCATTCTCGCCCATTTCCCCTTACCCCGTTCCTCCTCTGACAGCTCTCGTCTTCTCTCCTCAGGTGATTCAGAATCAGAATCAGATTTATTGCCATTGTTCATGTAGTACACAAACTAGGAATTTTTCTCAGTGCCATGCTGCAACATTAAAAACATGATGAGATAAAGAGATAAACTAAAAAACTAAAAGACTAAAAACATGCAATAAGTGTAGAATAATAAGTAATAATAATAATAATAATAATGAGTAATACTAGTCAAGGCAGTTTTAAATAAATTAGCAAGTAGCAGATAATATGGGGTACCACAGTGCAGTCGATAATGCAACAGAAAAACAGTGATGAACGACATGAGCTGCTGTATATAGTGCACAAGAGTCAATAAGTCACTTAATGTTCAGCAGTCTGATGGCAGAGGGGAAAAAGCTGTTCATGTGCCGGGAGGTTTTAGTCTGAATGGACCGAAGTCTTCTACCTGAGGGGAGGGGGGCAAACAGTACGTGACCAGGGTGTGAAGGATCGGCTATGATCCGGCCTGCACGCCTCAGGGTCCTGGAGATGTACAGGTCCTGGAGAGATGGGAGCTTGCAGTTGATCACCTTCTCAGCAGTGCGCACGACGCGCTGCAGCCTTAGTCTGTCCCTGGCAGTGGCTCCTGCGTACCACACGGTTATGGAGGAGGTGAGGATGGACTCGATGATGGCCGTGTAGAACTGCACTAACATCTTGGTGGGTAGCTTGAGCTTCCTCAGCTGCCACAGAAAGAACATCCTCTGCTGGGCCTTTTTGATGAGGGAGCTGATGGTTGGCTCCCATTTGAGGTCCCGGGTGATGGTGCCCAAGAAGCGGAAGGAATCTGCAATGGTGATGGGAGAGCCTGTGATGGTGAGGGGGGGCAGGGGGGTTGTGACTTTCCTGAAGTCCACAATCATCTCCGCTGTCTTCAGAGCGTTCAGCTGCAGGTTGTTGTAGCTGCACCAGGACACCAGCTGGGCCACCTCTTTCCTGTAGACGGACTCGTCGCCGTTGGAGATGAGCCCGATGAGGGTGGTGTCGTCCGCAAACTTGATCAGCTTAACAGACTGGTGGGAGGAGGTGCAGGAGTTGGTATAAAGGGAAAAGAGTAGGGGGGAAAGTACACAGCCCTGGGGTGATCCGATGCTGATGCTAACAGAGTCCGAGACAGACTTCCCCAGCCGCACATGCTGCCTCTGGTCCGTCAGGAAGTCGGTGATCCACCTGCAGAGGGAGTCAGGCACGCCGAGCAGGGACAGCTTGTCCTGGAGCAGAGCGGGGCGGATGGTGTTGAATGCAGAGCTGAAGTCCACAAACAGGATCCTGGCGTAGGTTCCCGGGGAGTCCAGGTGCTGCAGGATGGAGTGGAGGGCCAGGTTGACTGCGTCGTCCACAGACCTGTTGGCACGGTAGGCAAACTGCAGCGGGTCCAGGAGGGGAGTGGTGATGGACTTGAGGTGAGACAGGACCAGGCGCTCAAAGGACTTCATGACTACAGAGGTGAGCGCTACAGGTCTGTAGTCGTTAAGTCCAGTAATCCGTGGCTTCTTGGGGACAGGGATGATGGTGGAGGATTTGAGGCAGGTCGGCACGTGGCATAGCTTAAGGGAGGTGTTAAAAATGTCTGTGAAGACAGGAGCCAGCTCTTTCGCACAGTGTCTCAGGGTGGAGGGAGACACACCGTCCGGCCCGGGGGCCTTGCGCGGGTTCAGTCTGGAGAATTGTCTGTGCACGTCCTGCTCACTGATGACAAGGGCAGGGGGGGAGGAGGAGGAGGGGGGGACCGCTTTTGATGAATTAGGGGCCGAGGAGGCAGTGGAGCTGGGTGGAGTGGGGGAGTTGGACACAGCTGACGAGGTGTCAAAACGGGCGTAATGTTGGGACAGTTTTTGACAAAGGGCTTTGTCATCCTGACCTTTAGAAGCCTGAGGCTGATAGTTGGTGATTTGCCTCAGTCCTCTCCACACAGAAGTCGAGTCATTAGCAGTGAACTGCTGCTGGAGTCTCTCAGAATATACAGATTTAGCTCTCCTCAGCTCTCTGTTAAACCGATATTTAACCTCCCTGTAGCAGTCTCTGTCTCCACTTTACAACGCAGCTTCCTTCTCCTTTCTGATCTGTCTGAGCTTAGCAGTGAACCAGGGCTTATCATTAGAGTACCTCACCCTGGTGCGCGATGGGAGAATGCTCTCCTCACAAAAGTTGATATAGGAGTTCACAGTGTCTGTGTACTCATTAAGATCATGTGTGGCTCCTTTAAACATGTCCCAGTCAGTTATTTCCATGCATGTGTTCAGTTTCTCTCCAGCTTCACTGGTCAATTTCTTCGTGGTGGTCACAACAGGTTTAGTGAGTTTCAGTCTCTGTCTGTATGTGGGAATGAGGTGGACCATCACGTGATCAGATAGTCCGAGCGCAGCGCGGGGAACAGCGCGATATGCGTCCTTCACTGTAGTGTAACAGTGATCCAGCGTGTTATTTCCTCTGGTTGGACATTTAATAAACTGTCTGTATCGGGGGAGCTCGTGACTCAGATTGCTCTGGTTAAAGTCGCCAACCACAATAACCAGGGAGTCTGGAAAATTCCGCTCCGCATGTAGGACGTGATCTGCGAGCGCGCGCTGGGCCTCGCGCGCGTCCGCGTCGGGAGGAGCGTACACAGCGATCAAAACAAATGATGCGAACTCCCGCGGGGAATAAAATGGCTTGCAGTTAACAGAGAGAAATTCTAGATCGGTAGAACAGTGTTGTGAAACCACCGTTACATCAGAGCACCAGCTGCTGTTAATGTAGAAGCACACTCCTCCTCCAATAGACTTACAGGAGAGCTCTGTGACGCGATCAGCACGAAACAGCTGAAATCCCTCGAGGCTGATCGCGCTGTCCGGTATGCTCCTTTTAAGCCAGGTCTCAGAGAAACAGATGACAGACGAGGAAGCGAGGTCCTTAAATCGCATCAGCAGTCTTAATTCTTCTACCTTGTTCAAGAGAGAATTGGCATTGGATAGAAATATGCCAGGCAAGGCTGTTCGCGTGCCTCTCCTTCGCAGCCAAGCGAGAATCCCCCCTCGCTTTCCTCTTTTTCGCCGTCTTACTCTTTGAGCCAAACAATGAATCAGATCGGCGGCAGGAGCTAAAAAAACTGGGAGAAGGTCCGTGGGACTAAGAGTCCTGATATTTAATAACTCTTCACGAGTATAAGAGCTGGCAGACACACAATTGACGAACAAAAACAAACAAATTAAACAAATTAAAGGGCAGCGTAGCACCATGTTGACCACTGTGGGCGCCATCTTGGGGAAAAAAAAAAAAAAAAAAAGATTCCTCTGGCAAGTTGCTGTTTCTCTAGCAGTGCGGTCTTTTACTATTTAATAAACTGTCAAACGTGCCCCCTTGTGTGGTTCCTTCCTGTGCTGTTGCATTGTGCACTGAAGCTGTCAATTTATAACTATGACAGAACGAGCCAGCCAGGACGGTAGCTTAGCCGACGCTGCAGCACGCGAGGTGTCTGCTCTGGAGCACTTGTCGGCGACCGAGCACCAGCTCGCTGTGCTTACGCAACAGGTGTCAAACATGATGAAACTTTGGTCTACAGTGCCTCCTCCGGCCACTCCCCCTCAGCCTGCTCCGCGCACCACGGTGCACCATACTACCTCTGTTCCCACGCCTACCCTGTATGCGGGGGAGGTGGGGAAATGTAAAGGGGTCTTGATTCAAGTCCGTATGTGCTTGGACCAGGTTGGGGAGGAGTACCCGGGGGACATGGCCAAAACTAAATTTTTTTACCCTGCTGCTTAAGGACCGAGCCCTGGAGTGGGCACAGTCCATGTTAGATAACCCCGAGGGGCATCAGTATACGTTCGACCAATTTGTGCACGCCTTCTCTTGCGCGTTTGGCCGCACCGAGAGTCAAGGCAATGTGACGAGCCACCTGACGATGCTCTGCCAGGGCACTCGGTCTGCAGCCGAGTACTCGGTGGAGTTCCGGGTTGTAGCGTCGGATATGGGGTGGAATGATGTTGCCTTGCGCAGCGCATTCCTCCACGGATTAAACGCTCATCTCCGTGATGATTTGGCGGTTCATCCTGTCCCAGAGACTCTTGACGGCCTCATAGATCAGGCCGTAGGGTTGGACAACCGATACCGTGAGCGCGCGAAGGAACGCGAGTCCTCCTCTCGTCCGCGTGCTGAGCGTGCACCCACCACGGGTACTGACACTGGCGGTGCCAGCTCTTCTCCCGAGCCGATGGAGCTCTCTCGGCATCTCTCTGAAGACAAGCAAAGGCGAAGGGCTCGCGCGTGCACGTGGACGATTGCCGCCAGCGGCCAAAAGACACAGCCCGTCAGTAACCATGGGGAGTCTGGCAGGCGGGACCAAATCAACTCTCCCCGGTAATTTTTCAATCTCGGCCCTCGTGCAATTGCCGGGGGTCGAGAGGAGGACTATGGCACTGGTAGATTCGGGGTCAGAGGGTAATTTTGTCTCTGGCCAGTTCATGCGGCAGGTGGGCATTCCCACACACAAATTGCCCCACAACCAGAGAATTACTACCATCTCTGGCCGGGAGGTCGCGGTAGTCACTGAATGCACGGCACCGATCTCATCCTCCTTTCCGGGAACCACCGGGAGGAACTCACATTCCTAGTTATTCCTGTTTCGACTTCCCCTGTGGTTCTTGGCTACCCATGGCTCCGGAGGCACAATCCAATAATTAACTGGGGACAAAATACCATCTCCTCCTGGAGCCCATTCTGCATGGCAAATTGCTTGCATTCAGCGGAATGTTCCCCAGCTCTGTCCGTCTCCCTCTCTCCAATCGAGCCACCAGACCTCAGCCTCGTCCCCCGGGCATACCACGATTTGGGAGAGGTCTTTAGCAAGTCAAGGGCGTTGTCGCTACCGCCTCACCACTCCTATGATTGTGCTATTGACCTTGTCACGGGGGCAAAGCCGCCGTCCAGTTGGCTGTATAGCATTTCTGGCCCAGAGAGGGAGGTGATGGAGAAATATGTTAAGGAGTCGCTGAACGCCAGCCTCATTCAGCCATCTTCAACCCCACTCGGGGCCGGATTCTTCTTCATGGGAAAGAAGGATGGCTCACTGCGCCTGTGAATAGACTACCGAGAGCTCAATGTGATCACTGTCAAAGACAAGTATCCTGGCATCGCCTGAACTGTGGACTTCATCCAGCGAGCATTCTGGTAGCCCACGCTGCAGCGGAATGTACGGGAATATGTTAAGGCCTGCCAAACCTGCGTCCGGGGAAAATCGGACTCCTCTCCCCCATCAGGCCTCCTCCATCCCCTCCCCACCCCTGGTCGTCTGTGGTCCCACATTGCCATGGACTTTATCACTGGACTTCCCCCTTCTCTTGGTAAAACAATTATTCTCACTATCGTGGATCGCTTCTCCAAGGCTGTGCACCTGGTTGCCCTCCCGAAGCTCCCCTCAGCCTTGGAGACGCCAGTCCTTCTGACTGACCACGTAATCAGGATCCACAGCATCCTGATGGACATCGTATCAGACCGGAGCCCACAATTCACATCCCAGGTTTGGAAGGCCTTTTGCCAGACGCCGGTCACCATCGTGAGCCTTTCCTCGGGGAATCACCCACAGAGTAATGGGCAGGCTGAGTGCGCCAATCAGTCTTTGGAAGCCACCCTGCAGTGTGAAACAGCCGACAATCCATCCTCTTGGAGCTCACACCTGACCTGGGTGGACTACTCTGCCAACTCAGCCGTCTCCGCGGCCACTGGACTCACCCCATTTGAGGCATCCCTGCGGTACATGCTGCCTCTCCTTCCTATGACTGAGAGGGAGGTTGCGGTTCCATCCATGGGGGTCCATGCCCGCTGCTACTGGCGCGTCTAGAGAGCCACTCGGACCGCCCTTGCCCGCTCCACTGAGCACACCCTGGCCGCAGCTGAGAGGAAGCGGGTGCCCATGCCCAAGTACGTCGTGGGCCAACAGGTCTTGTTAGCAGTGAGCCAGATCCCGCTTAAAGAAAAATCCAAGAAGCTGTACCCCCGCTTCTTGGGCCCCTACGTCATCACTCGGGTGATCAATGACGCGTCGGTTCAGCTCAAGCTGCCACTGACCCTGCTGGTGAACCCGACCTTTCACCTCTCTAAAATCAAGCCCCTTTCGGTCAGTCCCCCCCCCCCCCCCCCCCAAGCCGCGTGCCCCTCCCCAGATCATCAACGGTCACCCTGCCTACACAGTCCGCTGAATCCTGGATGTTCACTGTCACGGTCAGGGCCAGCAGTACTCAGTGGACTGGGAGGGTTACGGTCTGGAGGAACGCTCCTGGGTGTCCTCTGCTCGGGTCCTGGATAAGGAGATGCTCCGGGCATTCCCCCAAGCTCACCCGGAGAAGCTCTCTGGACCGCCAGGAGGTGCTCTTAGAAGGGGGGGCCCTGTCATGGGCAGCGAGAGCGCGCCCCTCCCGTCTCATCTCACCTTTGTGAATTCATCACTCCACCTGAGGCAGAAGACGCATCTGCACCCGCTCATCAGCCAGTGTACTTAAAGAGGCTCTCTCCACGCATTCTACGCTGGCTCGTCTGGGTGTACTGCCCCTTCAAGACAAGCAGGTACAGTATAATCTTTTTACTAGTTTAGACACGCTGTCTAACCTCGGTCTCTCCTCCTTCTCAGGTTGCTGCCATCATGCGGGTGTGTTTCAAGGACTGCGCGCACTCTTCTGCCACATCTCCACTAATCCCTCGGCTTCTAACCTCCACCCGGTCAGGCATCATCAGCTCATCCCCCCTCCATACTGGTTCATCTCTTCCCTGCTGGAGTCCTGTCGGTACTTTCTCGGAATCCCAAGTAAGTGGCAATTTGGCTCGCCCATTTCCCCTTACTACGTTCCTCCTCTGACAGCTCTCGTCTTCCCTCCTCAGGTGATTCCTCTGGCAAGTTGCTGTTTCTTTTGCAGTACGGTCTTTTCCTATTTAATAAACTGTCAAATGTGCCCCCTTGTGTGGTTCCTTCCTGTGCTGTTTGATCATGCACTTAAGCTGTCAATTTTTAACAATGACAAACCCATGAAGGGTAGAAGCAAAGAGCTCTCTCTAGACCTTCACAACCTTATTGTTGCAAAACATAATCATGGCATTGGTTACAGGTGCATTTCTAAACTGCTGAATGTTCCAGTGAACACTGTTGAAGCCATCATTCGGAAGTGGAAAGAACATCATTTTACCATAAACCAGCCACAACCAGGAGCTCCTCACAAGATTTCTGACAGAGGAATCAAAAGAATTTTCAGAAGAGTTATCCAAGAGCCAAAGACCACTCGTGGAGATCTCCAGAAAGGCCTGGAGTTAGCAGATACTGCTGTTTAAAAAAAAACAACAAGTAACACACTCAACCAACAGGGCTTCTATGCCCGCTCGCCTTGCAAGACTCTATTGCTGAAGAAAAAGCATGGTGAAGCTAGTTTAAAGTTTGCTACACATTTGGGCAAGCTAGTAAAACACTGGGAAAATATAGTCTGGACAGATGAGACCGAAATTGAACTTTTGGGATGCCACAACACAGCATGTGTGGAGGAGAAATGGCACTGCACATCAGCCCCAAAACACCATACCAACAGTGAAGTTTGGAGGTGGGAGCATCATGGTGTGGGGGTGTTTTTCAGCACATGGTACAGGCAGACTTCATATAATTAAAGGAAAGGTGAATGGACAAGTGTACAGAGACATCCTTGATAAGAACCTGTTGCCATCTGCCAAGATACTGAAGATGAAATGAGGGTGGACATTTCAGCAAGATAATGATCCCAAACACACAGCCAAGGAAACTCAACTGGCTCCAGAGAAGGAAAATAAAGTTGCTAGAATGGCCCAGTCAGTCACCTGACCTGAATCCAATAGAAAATCTATGGAACGAACTGAAGATCAGAGCTCACAGAAGACGCCCACGGAACTTTCAAGATTTGAAGACAGTTTGTGTGGAAGAATGGACTAAAATCACTCCTGAGCAATACCTGCACCTAGTTTCTCCATACAGGAGGTGTCTGGAAGCTGTTATTACCAACAAAGATGTTTCTACTAAATATTAAATAAATTTCACCAAGTGTGTTCAATACTTATTCCCTGTGTCATTCCACTTTATTAAATATAACTTGTTTTGTGAACACAGCTGCCTTGATTTCTTTGTATGTATGGATTACTTGGGTTGTTACTGGTATCTGGTGAAAATCTCAGGTCAAAGGCTCCATTAGAGATATGTTTAATGAGAACAATGTTGACGTGTTCAATACTTATTTTTCCCGCTGTATATATGACTCAGATGTGTTTCTGTCTCTTTTGCCATTTTGGTTGTGAATTTCACTAACCTGTGCCTTTGGACTTTCTCCGTGTCTGAACAGTATACTAGGTAGGCTGGGCTGTTTTTAATCATAGCCTACATCCCTAGATGACCAAAGCACTTTACTGATTTGCTATCTACTCATTCACACACTGATGGCAGTAGAGTTGCCATGCAAGGTGCTGGCCTAACCCACCAGGAGCAACTTGGTGCTCAGTGTCGTGCTCAAGGACATTGACATGCAGAGCAAAGAGAGAAGAGGAATCAAACCACCAACCCTCCGATCAGAGGTCGACCACACTCTACACTTATGCCACAGCCGCACTCTGTTAAGATGCTGGTGAACCTGAACCTACTAGCCATCATGGCAGATAAACAAACGGAGGGTCATTCCTTCAGGGAAAGCCCATTCGGTTGTCAATCTTTGGCTTTCCCACATTAATAATGTTGTTCCACTGCAGAACTGTAGGTGCACAGTGGTGCTGGGACTTAAAAGAAGAAATCACAATGAGTAGAGGATGGAGCAGCCCAGCCGATGAACTGTTTAAAACTAAAATGTGGTGTTGTATTGTATAAAGAGAGCAGATGATGAAAAAGGGCCTTCACAAGAGGACACATTTCGAGGCCATAAGCCAAAAGTTGAAAAGTGATTTTTCAATGAGAAATGGAAAAAAAAAACAAAAAAACGCTGACAGTGAGGAGGTATGTGACTGGCTAGTTTTTGATGAGCCAGTCAGTGGTTTGCTACCACTGTTGGCATTATGGTAATACAGTAAGCAATATTACAAAATGGATAATTTTTCAAAGAAGACATGAAATAATTTTTACAGGAAAAAAAACAGTATCGGTTTTTCCTTTTTTCCCCAAAACAGGACAAATGCTACACATAAATCTACAACTTCCAAATGAAGGCGGGTGAAAAAATATGAGTGACTAGTAGAATTTTGAATTTACTTTGAAAGTTAATTTCCAGCTCGTTGCAGTAATTGTGTTGTCTTGTCCTTTAATGTTAAAATCCTAAAATAGTTTTTGCAATATTGTAAATACCACCAGGAAAAGTGCTTTTTAAGCTGAACTTTCTTTTTTCCTAAAATCTGTTAAAAATAGAAATTTATCAGACAGCACACCAAGACTTAACGTTCTACCATATTTCCAACTCTTCCACATGTCTGTATCCTCACTATATTCTGCAGACTTATGTATGTAAATCTTCAATTGTTTAATGAAAACTCTGATATTTTACATATTGTGTCAGCATGAAATAAAATATTTTGTTTCTGTTAGAAGGAAAATCTAAATCTTATGATTCTAAATTGCAATGTCCACTATTCAATCACTTAGACTGAACTAGTTTTTTAATGTAGATCCCAAAAAATTTTTTTTCAGCATGCAGTATAGTCACGTAGGCTGAGAAGGTCTTCAAAATAGAATAAGAAAAAACAAATCCTCCATATTGTTAACACAAAAAATTTAACTAGTTCTAAATCAGAATCAGAATGAACTTTATTGCCAAGCATGCTTTTACACATGCAAGGTATTTTACTTGACATTAAGGTGCGCTCATGTTAAGCGCTTCCTAATGATGCAGCAGCTGACAGGCACCTCATAAATCAGGGTAAGTTCAACTATTGATTAAATTTTCATGCAAATCCATCCATTAGTGTTTGCAAAATCGTGCTACAAACGAAAACTTTAGTAAAATCATAACCTCCTTGTTGGTGATATTGAGTCACATTTTAATTCAGACACTCCATGAAAAGTTTGGGACCTTATTGTCTGCTTTACTTCTTTTTGCAGGGGCCACTGAAAGGCTTCCTGGAGGCTCTTGGAAAACTTCAGAAGAAGTTTTATGGCAAAGGTCAGCGGATGGACTGCCCCATACGGACCTACCTCGTGACTGCTCGCAGTGCTGCCAGCTCTGGCACGAGAGCCCTAAAAACTCTGCGCTCATGGGGTCTGGAGATTGACGAGGCCCTTTTTCTTGCAGGGGCACCCAAGGGCCCGATGCTAGAGAAGATCAGGCCACATATTTTCTTTGATGACCAAATGTTTCATGTGGAGGGTGCTGCGGAAATGGGGACAGTTGCGTGCCATGTGCCGTATGGGATAGCCCAGAAAATACCAAAAAAAGGAATGAAGGACAAAGACATTTCTAACACAACCAAGAAGCTGGAACCCTAATGTGCAGAGGCACAGACTAGAGGGGCATTTAATCTTTTTTCTGCTGCGTGGGTTTATACCTGATGGGAAATGAAGAAAGTTTCAAAGCTACTGTATCACTAAATGTTATGGAAAATTTATGAAACCAGGTTGGTGTAGTATTGTAAAAATGTAGAATATAAGCTAGCACTTTATAATGCACCCCACAAAATACAGTGTAATGCTTTGTGAAAGGCAAGTATGCTATTAGTACCCTGTTAAGTATGTCAAAAGTAACCTTAACATACTGTATGGTATACTTACAGAGTAGGGCTGAATATCTCAATAATTTCCAGAATTGAATCAATTCCAGTTTACATGGTCCTGGTTTGATTTGATTTTTGATTCAATTCAGTATTGAATCAGCCAGGAATACTGCCCTTATAATAACTAGTTTCTTTGCATATGAAAGAATTTCTTAGGGTGATTTCACACCTAACCTGTTTATTGTACGGACTTCAGGACTTTTCAGTTTGATCTGGACAAAAATTTTCAGTGTGAAACCTCCCCCGAACCACGGTCCGAACCAAAAAGCTGAAATTTTATCTGGCAAAAAGAAGTGGTCTCGGTCCGGATCACACAAAACCTTTGTCCAGTTTGTTTAGTGGGAAAGCAATTTTCAGAAAGATTAGGGCTTTTGGACCAAACACAGGAAGCTACAGCACCCAGAAAGAAGGACAATGAGTCACAGTAGTACTCAGTGAGAGGAAGAGACCCAGTTTTTAATTGAAATATGGCCTATTAGTAGTATAAACATGCAATTCTAAAACATAAATAAATAAATAAATCAAAAATTCAGAAACTTACCAAATATTTTGGGAGGGAATGCAACAGAGAGTATAAGAACGATTAGGAGAGCAATGCCACCTGAAAATCATTACGGCAGAAGATTAGGACAAATCCCCTTTTTAATAATTAATGAAGACCTGGATAAGAATCTAGCCTCACTAAACTAGTTCACATCCTGATGTGGTGGAGTCTTTTCAACTTCAAGTACAGTTACCAATGTGCCCAGAGCTGCAGAAAACTCCTCAGAGGGTGAGTAGCATGTTTGCTAACTACTGTAGTCTCTGCCAACTACACAAACACCGTCATGACAATGGGACGTAGGCACATTACCGAACCTTGTTTGGTTCTCCTGTATAAAGCGCAGCATAAAACCAAACCTAGCCAGACTAAATATACAATGTAATAAAAACATGACCCTTGGTGTGGACTTTCAGATGTGAAGACTCCCTTAGAGACCTAATGTAAATCTGTAAATTGTACCAGGAACTCTCTAACTTGCTGACTAAATATATGAATACATGAAAGTGATCGGGGAAGAAGAAGAAGAAGATCGGAGGAGCGAGAGGGGCCAATGCCGTGATCGCGAGACGTTTTGAGACTATTGCGCAGTGATCCAGAATGGCAAATTCCGTCGACCGAGCTTAAACAAACTTTTCCACAGGTAGTTTTTTTTTTCTTTCTGTAATTAATTCATTAACTGACTGTCTGTGTCTATCTTTCTTTTTTCGTATGGAGCTAGAGAAACTAGAGAACTATATTGACAAGTTTTACTGCCGTTGCTGAAACTGGATTAAAACACTATATAGCTGTCCAGCTGTGTCTGTCCAAACAAATGATCAGACTTCCCGAAGCTTTAATCTCCAGAGAGGTTCTAGGCAGGGGTGTCTACTCTCTCCCTCACTTTTTACCATCTTTATTAAACCATTAGCAGCAACCATACGACAAAATGTTGATATCAGAGGTATCCAAACTGGAGAAAAAGAACACAAGATAAGTCTTTATGCTGATGATGTATTAATTTTCCTTGAAAACTCACAAAGATCTCTTCTTCAGACAGTGGCGCTCATTGATAAATTCTCATCATTATCAGGATACTCTATTAACTGGGGTAAATCAATAGTTCTACCTATAAATTGTAATTTCTCAAACACATCTACTATTCCAATACAAGCAGGTAATATTAAATATTTAGGAAGAGATATTTCCCCCAGGCTCTCTGAGTTATTGAAACTAAATCATATTCCCCTTTTAAAAACAATACAAGATGACCTTATGTGCTGGAGGACACTACCTTTATCACTAATGGGAAGAGTCGCTACCGTTAAAATGATAGTCCTTCCTAAAATCAACTATTTGTGTTGTGACCCGAGCACTGTTATTTGTGTGACAGTACACTGCTGCCAAAAACGGCATTTACGGTGACGCCAACCCGAGACGCCTTTCACCGGTGAGTTAGTGTTTTTGGACATCGCTTTTCCTGTCTGGGTACGGTGTGAGGGAGGAATGCCGTCGCGGAGGGGCCGCGCTCGGAGTCCGAGCCACGAGCTGACGGACGTCCTAGAATACATGGATGAGATGCTCATCTCCGCTTCCCTCCTGGATTACGATCACAGCATACACTGGTACCTGGACTCCGCTGAGGACGCTCTTAGTCATCTCTCTCCCCGCTACGCCGACCACCCAGAGGTCGATGCGAGGAGGGTTGATATTGCCACACAACGCGAGATATTCCTTATGCTGGAGGAGGAGTACGGCAAGAAGCAGAGGAGGAGGCGCGCCTGCTCTTTGCCTTGGGATCCTGATCCTGTCCTAGATCCATACCTGGAGTTCGCACCATCTGGGGGTCGGCGTAGATGTCAGCGCCGCGGCCGAGCACATCTTCAGCAAGCTCCTGTTCCGGATCCAGTTTCGGGCCGCCGGAATGACCCAGTCAACCAGTCAGCTGTCTCTGCGGCGTCACACCAGGAGGGAATTCCTGCAGCCCCTCTTCTCGGGCCACCACCCCCTGCTGTCCGGTCAGCATGTTGTGCCCGGCCCGCTTCGGCTGCAGCTCCCTCGTCCTCAACGCCCTCTCCAGCTGCTGTGTGTGATCAGAGTCCTGCTTCGGCGAGCTCCGTCCATGGGTCCTTTCCTACCACCCAGCGAGCGAGGGAAGGAGCAATGTCCTCTACAGCTGGCACCATCCTTCCTCCGGGAGACAGGCAAGTTCAAATTCACTCCCCTACTTATCATGGTGATCTGTCTTGTCTGACTCCTGGGGGTGAGGCTCGGGGTTTGCAGCCCCCCGAGCTTCCACCTCCAGCTGTAGTTACCTGTACTGAACCTGCTGCCTCTGTGTTTCCTTCTGCTGAGCGGACCTCGGCGTTAGATCCACGTCGTCGAACGAGGGGGAGGCCTGCGACTCGGGGAGTAATCCTGGCTCCGCAGCCTTGTTTTGGACAGAGGAGGAGAGCGGACTGCGGTGTGGAGCCTGAGCCAACGAGCAAGCGTCCCCAGATCTCCACAGAGGAGCAGCCCGAGCCAGCGGGTCGAGGGTCCCCTGCCACCACGCCGTGTGGGTTATCGGTGTGGACATCAGCGCGAGAGGATCCGGCTGCAGAGACCATCAGGCCGGCTGTGGAACCCGACGCAGCTGAGTGGGAGCCCGACGACGAGCTTCTACCTGAACCTGGATCAACGAAGTCCTGGATGGCTCCAGAGCCCGAGTGCAGACAAGTGCTCTTCTTTGTTTTTCTTTGTGGTGTGTTAGAGCATTTTTGCCTGCCTCGCGGGGAGGCGAGCGAGGGGCAGCCGTCTGCTGCGCCCGAGCTCGTCTCGCTGGGCTCTGGCGCTGCCGGTGATACTGATCCCGGTCTTCTCCTGTCCTCTGAGCCTCTCCACAGCGTAACCGGTTTGGAGTCTGTCGAGGTTGCGGGGCGGGAGGTCCCAGGTTCGGGGATGGAGGTCGCCGCCGGTGCAGTACCGACCCAGTCGGGGTCCGTCCAGGCCCAATCGGGGTCCGATGCGTGGGCTGAGGTGACCCAATCGGGGTCCGACGCGGGTGCAGCGGTGACCCAATCGGGGCCTGACGAGATCCAGTGGGGGTCCAACACAGGTGCTGCTGTGACCCAGTCGGGGTCCGACGTGGGTGCAGCGGTGACCCAATCAGGGCCTGACGAGATCCGGCGGGGGTCCAACGCAGGTGTGGCTGCAACCCAATCGGGGTCCGACGAGGTCCAATTGGGGTCTGACGCAGGTGCAGCTGTGACCCAATCGGGGTCCGACGAGGTCCAATTGGGGTCCGACGCAGGTGCAGCTGCGACCCAATCAGGGTCCGACGAGGTCCAATCGGGGTCCGACGCAGGTGCAGCTGCGACCCAATCAGGGTCTGACGCAGGCGGAGCTGCGACGATCGCATCGGTCTGGACCGAGATCGGTGGAGGAGCCGCAGACCCTTCGCCGCCTGATGTGATGTGGACCCATTATCACGTTTATTCCCCTCTCGGGAGCCACCAGCTGGGGCCGTCAGCGCTGGGGGCCGTTGGAGGTCTTTTTCCTGCGGGTGGGCGTTCCCACATAATTTCTCCATCAGAGAGGCCACCGCATGCTGTTTCTCCACGGTTCTGGTGGCTGAGGGATGCGGGTTGGCTGCCCGAGGAGCTGTCTTGCCTGTTCGGCGCTTTGGGCCGGCCGCGCGATGAACTGTGTCTGCTACTGGGTGGCCTGGTACGGCCACCGGAGGACTTGACTCTTGGGGCCTGGGACTGGGGCAGGCCGCCTGACCATGTACTATTTTTTGTGACTACCCGTGGGCCATCGGATGCAGGGACGCCACCGGAGCTCTGCCTGGGGCGTTTGGTCTCCGCCGATCATCTTCTGTTTGGGACCATACAGTGTAGGGTTATCTGGAGCAATTAAAATTGCCTCGTGTGTAGAAGAGCTTGGAAGAACGAGGCGGTGTGATATATAAACCAAAGTTTATTATCAGCTCCTCTAACAAGTCTCATCTAAGTGCAGAAGCAGAAGCAAGAAAAGAGAGCGAATACCTCCGGCTCTGTGAACTTATACTTGCACATAACAGACATGCATATCAAAGGCTGACATCCCTCATTATCTTAATCCCCCCATTGTCTCCGTACTCCTCCTCATGGCCCTGGGGGGTGAGGGCAACTCCTCCGGTCTCCACTGCAGTGTCTGGGAACGTCTTTGTTCTTCACTGGCGGTTGAGAGTCTTTGTCCTTTCTGAGGTGTGAAGTCGCCTTACATATGTAATCACCAAACATTCCCACATGCTTCAACATATGTAGGTTATGGAATATATGATTAATATAGCCCACAGCCCCCCCCCCCCCCCCCCAAATGACTAAGAAAAGGACAATAGAAAAATTCACAGTTTAAGATAATTACTATGACATACTAACTGCTATACCTCTTGCCACAGAAGAAACTTTCCAGCAGCCATGCTCCTAAGAGAGTTCAGTGGTAATCATAACAGCATAGTAAAATCACAAGTCAGTCCTAAACTGTTACAGCACAATTAGTGAACAACTGTTGAGTAGTTTGCATCAGTCCCTGTGCTGTCTGGGTTTTAATCTTCTCCCGAATCTGCTGTGGGTCCGCTTAGGCGTCCTACTGGGACCTTGCTGTAAGGAATCTGCAGCTTGGGGAGGAGAGTGATTATTTGTTCCCTGCAGGGGGGCTGAGTCTTTTCTCTTGGGGGGTCTACCCCGCCGAGGTGCTCTCGCCAACTGTGCAGGCTCGTCTCTCAACAAGAAGGCAGGTTTGAGTCTGTCAATGCTGACTGTGCTTGATTTTGGGGATAGAAAAGAAACAAAGTGTTTATCACCAGGTTCCAGCACTCTGAATGGCCCATCGTATGCTGGGCGGAAAGTTGGTTTTAAAGCTTCATGCCTAACAAAATCGAATTCAGCGTTTTTTAGAGCTTGGGGGACAAAAACCCGTGGAAAAGAGTGATGTGCCGGTCCGGGGAGAGAGTCCGGTCCGTTGCTGCCTAAAAACCTCGAGGCTGGAAGATGCCCTGGCTCTGGGTTCTCTGGTAAAAATTCACCCGGGAGCCTGAGAGGTTGTGCAAAAACTAATTCTGCTGGAGAGGCGTCTAGATCCTCTTTAGGCGCAGCACGCAACCCCAATAAAACCCAGGGAAGTTTATTTACCCAATTTGTATCCGTTAGTGAGGCTCTGAGGGCGGCTTTTAAAGACCTGTGAAAACGCTCGCATAGCCCATTAGCCTGAGGGTGATAAGCGGTGGTGCGGTGAATTGTTGCCCCTAAGCTGCTGGACATGGCTGACCAAAGCTCCGAGACAAATTGAGGTCCTCTATCGGACGTGATGTCCGATGGGACGCCGAAACGTGCCACCCAGTTTGTCAAAAAAACGCGAGCGACTTCCTCCGCTGTAGTTGACGCCAGAGGGACTGCCTCTGGCCAGCGCGTGGTGCGGTCTATCGTTGTTAACAGGTGTGTGAAACCTTGGGAGGAAAGTAGTGGCCCCACGAGGTCGACATGAACGTGGTCGAACCTTCTAGCAGGGATTGGAAAAGGCTCCAGAGGGGCTTTTGTGTGTTTGTGAATTTTGGCGCGCTGACAAGAAATGCAAGTTTTTGCCCATTCTTTTACGTTTTTGCGCAGGCCCGGCCACACAAACTTTTCGGCGACCATTTTAACCGAGGCGCGCACACCTGGGTGCGTGAGGGAGTGAATTGAGTCGAAAATACGGCGGCGCCAAGTGGCTGGGACTAACGGGCGAGGTCGGCCGGTTGAAATATCGCATATTGGGGGGGGGGCACGCCGTCGCGTAAACCCCTTTCCTCCAGCCTTAACCCTGTTGGTCCAGACAGGAGTGCGCGCACGTCCGCGTCACTGCTTTGTTCCTGTGCCATGGCTGCATAATTTATCCCTGCATGGATAGGTGCTGCGTATGTGTCCGCGTTAGTGAAGAGTTCTGCGGCTGAGGCAGTATAATCTGTCTCCTCGTGCTCTGGCGATGTCACAGCGCGAGAGAGGCAGTCTGCTACCACGTTAAGTTTGCCTGCCACATGTCGAATGTCTGTGGTGAACTCTGAAATCGCAGCCAGCTGTCTTTGTTGCCTGCCTGACCATGGTTCTGAGATTTTAGCCATCGCAAAGGTGAGCGGTTTGTGGTCTACAAAAGCCATGAAACTCCGCCCTTCTAACCAGAACTGGAAGTGGCAGATGGATAAATGAAGCGCTAGCAGCTCCCTGTCAAAAGTGCTGTACTTACGCTCAGTTTGGTTTAGCGTTTTGCTGAAGAATGCCAAAGGTTGCCAGATCCCGCTGACATGTTGTTCTACAAATGCCCCTATAGCTAGGTCCGAAGCGTCTGTGGTTAGTGCAATGCGGGCCGAGGGATCAGGGTGAACTAACAATATGGCATTAGCAAGAGCGCTCTTTACTTCCGCGAAGGCGCATTCGCGCTCCGGGGTCCATTCGACCGCGTTGGAAGCTTTCTGTTTTCTGAGCGCGTCATATAAGGGCTGCATGAGCTGAGCTGCGTGGGGGAGGAAACGGTTGTAAAAATTAACCATTCCTAAAAATTCTTGCAGCGATTTGACCGTTTGTGGCCGTGGGCAACTTTTTATCGCGTGAACTTTGTCTGGAAGTGGAACTGCCCCTTTCGGAGAAACTCTGTGTCCTAAAAAATCAATTTGCGACACGCCGAATTTGCATTTGGCTGGATTGATTATTAACCCGTGCTCTTCTAGTCTCTGAAAAACCATAGTGAGGTGCTGCTCGTGTTCTTCCTCAGACGAGCTGGCTACTAGCATGTCGTCGAGGTAGACGAAAACAAAAGGAAGGTCGCGTAATACTGCGTCCATCATCCGCTGAAAAGTTTGAGCAGCGCCTTTGAGGCCGAAAGGCATCCGCAAAAATTCAAAAAGGCCAAAAGGGGTTATTACAGCTGTTTTAGGAATGTCCTCTGCTCGAACTGGGACTTGATGATAACTGCGGATCAGGTCTATTTTTGAAAAAAATGCGCGCACCCGCCAGATGCAGTGAAAAATCCTGAATATGAGGAATTGGGTAGCGGTCATGCGCTGTCGCATTGTTTAATCTGCGGTAATCTCCGCACGGTCTCCAAGAACCGTCGGATTTCGGAACCATGTGAAGTGGCGAGGCCCAGGGGCTCTTCAAGCGTCTAACAATGCATAATTTTTCAAGGGTAGTAAACTCGTCCCGAGCTATGGTGAGTTTGGCCGCGTCTAAGCGGCGAGCTTTGGCAAATACGGGTGGGCCCGTTATGGGAATGAAGTGTTCAACCCCGTGTTTAGCCACAGTGGCTGAGAATTTGGGAACTGTGAGTGCTGGAAATTGGGTGAGGAGTTGCTCAAACTTACCTCCTGCTGTGGTGACGCTGGCCTGTACAGGTGGTGGAGAAACTCGGGCTGAGCAGGGAATAGAAGCAAAGGACAGTGCATTAACCAAGCGTCTATTCGCTAGATCAACTAGTAACCCGTGTGCACACAAAAAGTCTGCGCCCAACAAGTTAAAACTCACCGCCGCTACAACAAATGTCCATCTGTAGTTGCGGCCGTGGATGTGGAGGTGCAGGCTTTTTTCGCCGAAAGTGTCAATGTTGGAGCCGCTGGCTGCCACCGCTCCGTTGCCCCGGGTGCCCATGGCTCGATCTGCTTGGGAGGGCATGACGAAACTCAGTTGAGCTCCTGTGTCAATAAGGAACTGCTTGCTGGTGTGTCCGTCCGTCACATATAACAGCTTACTCTTCTCGCCGAGAACCGCTGCCATTAACGGCTCTCGGCTTTGGCGTTTAAATTTGCAGGGGGGAAAACATTTGTGAGCCTTCTCGGCGAAGCGGTGGTGGTAATAACAAACATCGCTCCGTCTGTTACGTTTTGGCCGTGTCGCTGTCACCGCGGGCTGGATCTGCTCCGTGGGTTGAGGCTCGCTGTGGCTCTAGGCATCAGCGTTGAGGTCTGCGGATGCTGCTGTGGGTGTCTGTTCCCTGCAGGCGTTGACGAGTCGTTGAGCTTCGTTGGCCAGCACGCGGAAGTCTTGCTGGGTGTTGCATCGCATGTTGGCGAGCGTCCCTCTCATGTGTGGCGGCAGCGTGCTGAGGAATACGAATTGGAAGAGGAAGTTGTCATTGTCCTCCTCTTTAAGCTGCAGCAAGTCCTCCATGAGGGCTTTAGGTCTGCATCCTCTGTGGCTGTAGACCGCCAGGATCCTCTCGGCTCTCTCTTCGGCTGAGGGGACGTAATTTGCCACGATGGTTGCTTTCAGTATTTCATATTTGTCTTGGGCCGGCGGCCGCCGGATTATGCTCCGCACACACCTCGAAGTGGCGGCGTCGAGTTTGGCGACAATGTGATAGAACTTCGTATCGTCGGCCGTGATGCCCGCCAGTGTAAACTGGGCTTCAGCTTGTTGAAACCACGAGGCGGGGTCTTCCTGCCACAAGTCCGGCAGCTTGACAGCGACAGCATTTGTGTAGACCATCACTGCTGTGTCCGCAGGGTGAGAATGCCTTGCCTCGGCTCTCTCAGTGGCGCTGGTGCTCGGTTGAGCCCTCTCTATCACTTCTGCCGGGGGGGAACGTCGTCCATCTGTTCCCCTGTCTGCGTGGGCGCCGGCGTCTGCCTGGGTCGCCACAGATAAGTCGATCGCGGGGGAACGCCTCAGGTCCATACTCGCGTCAGGGGTCACCAGTGTAGAAGAGCTTGGAAGAACGAGGCGGTGTGATATATAAACCAAAGTTTATTATCAGCTCCTCTAACAAGTCTCATCTAAGTGCAGAAGCAGAAGCAAGAAAAGAGAGCGAATACCTCCGGCTCTGTGAACTTATACTTGCACATAACAAAAGACATGCATATCAAAGGCTGACATCCCTCATTATCTTAATCCCCCCATTGTCTCCGTACTCCTCCTCATGGCCCTGGGGGGTGAGGGCAGCTCCTCCGGTCTCCACCGCAGTGTCTGGGAACGTCTTTGTTCTTCACTGGCGGTTGAGAGTCTTTGTCCTTTCTGAGGTGTGAAGTCGCCTTACATATGTAATCACCAAACATTCCCACATACTTCAACATATGTAGGTTATGGAATATATGATTAATATAGCCCACATCGTGTATGTTTGTAGCATACTTTTGTATTTTTTGTTCCTCTCCCCTCTCCTACTTGAGGGGCTATATCACGTATTCCTTGTTTTTTCACAGATACCTTAGTGTTTGAGGCTGATGTTTTTGGGTTTAATTGTGGCTGAGTTTCATGCACTTGGGTGACTTGGGAGTATAATTGTGGCATTTCAAAGTCTGTGTGTGAACAGTGTGGAAAGATCTCTGCTCTGATGAATTTTAAACCACATGAGGTTATGTACTCTGGAGTTAGATTGTCCGTGATCACTGTGGGAAAGCTTTCGGTGTTGGGTAAATTATGCTCTGTATGGTTTGTACCCCATGTGTTGCAACTCTTGCCTTGTTTTTTTTTTCATTGTCTCTGTGGGAATGTGATGGATATGTCAGGGGATGTGTTTTTCTTTTTCCTTTTTTGTTTGGGGCCTTGTTGGGTTTTGTTTGGCTCCCTCCTTGCCTGTTCCTGCATTCACTCGCCCTGGGGTTGGGGGGGGGGGGGTGCGGCTGGGTGTTACAAGGCGTTCGGAGCCCCCCTTTTGAGGGAGGGCTACTGTTGTGACCCGAGCACTGTTATTTGTGCTCGGGCTATTCCTGTCAGGTCTTGACAGCGGCGTTGTTATCCTGGCTCTCCGAGCTCTTATTGTGACAGCGCTCGGGGAGGCTTCCGCTCAGCTGTCAAGCCCTGAACAGCTGTTCTGCATTTGCGGTCGTTAGCGGCTGACTTCTTAAACCAACGCTAGCGGCTGCATCCTTGCAGCAGTGTCCATCGCTGATCGTCGGAGCTAACGTATGCTTTGGACTTTTTCTACTTTGCCTGTCTGTGGTATGACCGTCGCCTCCTGTGGACTCGTAAGTGAGCTGTTAGCCTTACGCCTCCTGGTGTGTGTAGACTTGTGAGTGTCATTGCCTCAGCAGCTTGTATCATTATTACTTCACCATTAATAAAGACTCTTGCACAACTCTCTGGTGACGGTGTGGCGTCTTATGGTGGCTCGCGAGAGCCACCGCATGACAATTTGTTCTCAATGATTCCTACCCAACCATCAATGGCCTGGTTTAAGTCTCTAGACTCAAATATACTGTAAATAAATTTTTATGGAAGGATAAACCATCACGGATTAGTTTAAAAACTCTTCAAAAAGCGAAAGAGTGTGGAGGCTTAGCTCTACCAGTTTTTTTTAAATTACTTTTTAGCCAATAGACTGCAGTTTGTTTCAAAATGGGCGAAATCAACTCCACTAGGAAACCCATGAGTAGATGCTGAACAGGCTCTCTGTGGGTCGCCGCCGGCCCGGTTCCGCCGGACCGGCGGCGCCACACGAGTCGGCTGCCTGTTGCAACAGCCTTTTTTTTTTTTTTTTTTTTTTTTTTTTTTTTTTTTTTATCTTCCTTCTTCTTTCTACACCTTTCACTCTGTGTATATATATCACGGACGCACGGATCGCCCCGGGAGTCTCCCGGGTCGGCGGACGGAGCCACGGTTTGCAGCGGGAGACGTTACAGCGGGGAGGAGCTAGTGCTAGCTAGCACTTGGCCGCCGCCCGGTGCTAATGGGAAACTCGACATACCGGGAGCTGTAGCGAGAACGACGCGGGTGCCGGGCTGGAGTTTAGGCGGCGTGAAAGAAATATAAGACAGAATAATAAAGAGCGATGGCAAGAACCAAGCAGACCGCCCGTAAAATCTACTGGAGGAAGAAGCCCCCCAGGAGACAGCTAGCCACCAGGGCTGCTCGGAGAGGCGCTCTGGCCACCGGCAGAGTGAAGAGGCCTCGCCGTCACAGGCCCGTGGCTCTGAGAGAGATCCGTCGCTGCCAGAAATCCACGGAGCTGCTCATCCGTAAGCTGCCCGTCCAGCGCCTGGTGAGGGAGATCGCTCAGGACTTCAAGACCGACCTGCGTTTCCTGAGCTTCGCCGTCATGGCTCTGCAGGAGACCAGCGAGACCCACCTGGTGGTCTCTTCTTCGCTAAGGGGGTCACCATCATGCCCAAAGACTTCCAGCTGGCCCGCTGCATCCGCGGAGAGAGAGCTTAGACTTTCTGCTGCACATTCACCAGCCATAATGCTCTGCACTGTGTGTCTATATATATACATTTATAGTAATATGGACATATGTTTACTAGATGTTGTTTTTTCTTGCCTTCTGACTGTTGCTCTGAGTGTTGCTATCCCTATGCTGTTGCAATCCTGGAATTTCCCCATTGTGGGACTAATAAAGGCTTATCTTATCTTATCTTATCTTAAATATCTCCGACTTACCTTTTATAAGTCCCTGTATTAAACGCCATGACTGTTTTAAAAGCATTAACATCAGCTCCCCTCTGACGGCTTGGTGGAAATTTTTAAAGATAACTGAGTCTTCACTCGTCCCCTGTAAACTCACGCCCATTTGGAATAATCCTGATATCTTGCAACAAAAGAGGGCATTAACGTTTCCACTATGGCAAGAGAAGGGAATAAATAACTTAGAACATCTTATTCAAGGTGGAAATTTTATCCAATTTCAGGAACTAGTGTCACAGTACGACATCAATGATAAAAAAGTATTTTGAATACCAACAGCTTAATCCATAATAAAAGCAAGATTTAATCTTAGATTTAGAGGTAACAGTTAAGGTGGCAGTTTCTAAATCTTCGTTCCCCTAAATTGATATTGAAAATACATGGACTATTATCAAAACTGGATGAGTCCATATTTCTTCCAATATTAAAATGGGAGACAGACCTATCGATCAATAAGGAGACAAGTTTCTGGACACAAATATGTTTAAACACTTTTAAGATGACTAAAAACTCTAACTTACAACTTATACAGTATAAAGTTCTACATAGAATTCATTATACAGGACAAAGGATGTTCAAAATGGGCCTGAGTCACACAAATATCTGCAATCACTGCACCAGCAATGTCCTGGATAGCTATATGCATGGATGTGGTCCTGTGCACCGGTTTAAATGTTCTGGACTTTGCATATTAGGTGATTTAAGTGAAATAAATATAGATGCAAGGATGTCACATGGTTCTCACCGCCTTATGCATTGCAAAGACAACTATCCTCATGAATTGGAAATCAAGAAATAACTTATGCATGACTTATTATAATAACTTACTTTTAGACTATATTAGCCTGGAGAGATTGTCAGCCTCCTCAAATAATCAATTGGCAGAATTCGATTCTCTCTGGTCCCTGCTTATTAATTTTATAACCTGAGGGGTGGCGGGCGGTGGCTCGTTCTCCTTGGCGCCTCTGGCGGCTGGCTGTGCCTCGACTGTGGGTGTCCAGGGGGCCTGTTCCGGGGTGGCCATGTGTCTGGCCTGGGGGGGTTGGTCGGGGGGGGGGCTGTGGGGTGGGCCGGGGGGGTAGGCCGTAGCCCCTGGCTGGCTGGCCTTGCCTCCCGGGGGGGTCTGGCCCTGGGCCTCTGGTGCTGGGGTGGGGGCATCCCCCCCCCAACCGGGATCGTGTTCTCCCTGGAGCCCTGGCAGCACCCTGGGGCAGGTGCCTGTGTCCTGGGTTGCCCTCCCCGTCCACTGGGGTCTGCATGTGTGTGTGTGGGTGTGAGTGGGGGCTTGTGTATGAGTGGGTGCGGAAGTGGGTGTGTGTGTTGTGAGTGGGTAGGTGGGGCTGTGTGTGGGTGTAGGTGGGTATGTGTGATGGTGGGTGGGGGTACGTGTGTGTATGGGTGCGGTTTCCTGTGAGTGGATGTCTGGGGGTGGAGAATGTGGGAATGGGTAGAACTTTGCTGGGTGGCGGGGGTGGGACAGTCCATCTAGTGGCATGGGGGTTGGAGTTTCGGGGCCTGCTTGTCCCGGCTGCCGGCTTGCTGTTGTGTCACGGGGTGGGGCGCTTTGTCGCATTGCACCTGGTGTCATTGGCGGTGGGTGTGTGTTGGTGTTTGGGGGTGGTTGGGGGGGGGCCGTTGGCACGGGTTGGTGGCCGTGTTTCCATCGGGTTGCTTCGGGGTGGCTGTGGCTGCAGGGTGGCCTGCCACTGTCGGTGTGCATCTAGGGTGGGTGGTCGGTTGACTTGCGTGGGTGCTCGGGGGTGTCGCTTGGCATGTGGGGCGCCTTGTGGGTCCGTCCCATTGTTCACTATTGTGACTATTGTGGTCCATGTTTGTGTGTGTAAGATGAGTGGGAATGGGTATGGCTGCCCCGTTATGTTTGTGGTGCTGGGAGTGCCAGGGCGTGATGCTGGTGGGTCCTGGGCTGCTCGCACTGGCGACCCTCGCCCTGGGTTGGGATTTGAGGGCAGTGGGTGGCCTCATAAACCAGTTTGCAAGTTGGCTTCTGGTGGGAGGGACGGCCTCGCTTTTAGACCGCCTCCCTCCCAGTCTTATTTCCCGCCCTCCCCCTCCCCTCCCCCTGACTCTGGGTGGAATATACATCTTCTTGGATACATTTAGAATCAGAATCAGCTTTATTGGCCAAGTATGCACAACACATACAAGGAATTTGACTTTGGCTAAAAACTTGCTCTCGTTGTTCAGGTGGAGGATTTAAATAAGGATTCAATGACAACAGAGTATGTACAGTAAATTACAGTCTGTCCACGTTTCTATAAAAGGATGCAAATATATACAGGAATATATGCAGTTATTTACTCAGACTAACCACACTTTGCAGAAATATATGAAAAAATATACAGTCACACAGTATTTCAATGTGAACTCAGATTTAGGGCTTTGGGGTGGGAGTGTGCCGCACTGTGTCGGTGAAGGGGATACCTTTGCTGCTTTGGGGCGGCAGTGGCTCAGGAGGTAGAGCAGGTCGTGCAATAACCACATGGTTGGCGGTTCGAATCCCGCTCTCCCCAGATATCCTGCCGTTGTGTCCCTGGGCAAGACACTTCACTCCTAATTGCTCCTGGTGGGTCTGGAAGCACCATGTTAGGCAGCATGCCGCCATCAGTGTGTGAATGTGTGTGTGAATGGGTGGATAGCAGGATCTGTAAAGCGCTTTGGTCATCAAGAGATGAGATTAAAAGCGCTATATAAGTGAATGCCATTTGCTGCGCGGTGGGGCTGCCCTCACCTCAATTTTAATTGCATTTTAGACACTGAGGGCTTGGGGGGATGGGGGCCCCGCTGCCCATCGCAGTGGCTAGCGGTGCTTTAATCACCATCCCCCCAATTTTAATTGCACTTTGGTAGTCTACACATTTACACACAATTACATCAGATAACCGACATACACCCACCATGTTTTGTGCAGGGGGGAGGGGGGTGGGGGTCTTCCCCCACCCCTGTTGCCCTCCTCCTGCTGGGGTTGTGGGGGCCCAGTGGGGAACCTGGGACCTGTCATGTTGTCATAATCCCTGGGTGCTACTGAATGTATAGATACAGCCAAGGGAGTGAGGGCGGGACTGAATATGAGATTAAGTGAGAGTGAGGGGGTGATGAATGGAGGTAGTGATGGTGGGTCGGTTTTGAGTGGTGCTTTGCATGTCGGGGCGCCTGCGGTAGTCTGCTGATCGGTCGCTCGGGTGGGCACCGGGGTGGGGGTCTGCTTCTGTGGCTTGCGCCAGCGGTCTCCCTGGTCACTGCCGGGCACTGGTGCGCGTTCAGGCTCGCTGCATCTGCTTCGCAGCCGCCTTATGAAACAAGGGTGAATGAGGGGTGAGTTTGAACGGATACAGGAGTGAGAGAGAATGGGTTGGTCCGGGTGAGTGAGAGTGAGTTAGTGCAAATGGGTGTGCATGGGAGCATGTGGGTGTGAAGGTGTGGGGAGGGGTGTGTCTGCGAGTCGGGAGGTGCTGGATTAAGGGGGGTAGTGCCTCTCGGCAGTGTGGGCTCCCCTGGGAGGGGGGACTTCTTTGGGCATGGGGGTCCCCGGGGTGTGCGGCGGTGGCGCTGAGGGGGTGCTTGGGGGGGTTGCGCCAGGGGGTGCGGGGCGGTCTCCAGCCCAGGGGGTGGGGTTGCTAGCCTCCTGGCACCTGGGGCCCGGGGGTGGGCATTGGCCCTGCTAGGGGGTTGGGGGGCTGGCGGGTGCAGGGGTGTGGGCTCGCTGCGCCAGCCGCCGAGCAACCTGGCCTCCCTCGATCGTCCCTCCGGGGGCGAATGCCTGGCTTTCCTGGGGCTTGCTGACCTCAGACACTTGTGCCCTGTGGGGGTTGGTGGCACTGCCTTGCCTGCTCAGAGTTCCCGAGGGGAGAGCTGCTGCGACCGGCCCCCCGCTTCATATGTTTCCTGACAAACCACATGACATAACTATTAATAAAATAGCCTGTAAGTATGGCTTAAGAACCTTGCTGATATGCATTATGTGAAGGTAGACTGCATTTTTTCAGTGGCTTTGATTGAATGTAAGTTTGTCGTAACAACACAATGACAGGTGCAATGAGCTGTCTTCTGCAGTAGTATACTTATGCAACCAAAACTCACCTAAATACTGTATGTACAAAAAGTATATTTTCCACACTGCAATATATACAAGAAACCCATTTCTTGCAGACACTGGATACCTACTTTACTACCATTAACTGTTTCAAATACATTGAGGTCTGACTTTCACAGTTTGAAAAGCATCAAAATCCACAAACAAAGTAGATATTGGGTGGGTGGCGGTTTTCTGTGTTGCAGAGAATTTAAGCATTAAATGGGCATTGTTATGCTGTTATGGTTGGGACTAATAATGGCTACAGTTAGCCTATAAAATTCCCTGATTAATGTTAGTTTATTGGTTAGGCTTAGGGTTAGATCAGGTTCTACTTTAATCTGCTGTAACCCCCCCATGTCACTTCATAGTTATGTTCACAACTGCTAGAGGCTCCATTTTTGCAAAAACTAAGTAAAATGTTTGCATTGCCGACAAACTTGAGGGTGGCAAAACATACTATTTATACATATTTTGGTGCTACTTGACAAACTTGGTGTATTTGCAGGATAATGATGTTTGAGTTGCATGTTACCTATGACTTACCGTACAGGGTACTTACTGCATACTAACAGTTTGCATACACTTTGACTACACCTTAATTACAATGTAATTTGTGGGCTGCATTTTAAAGTGCTGTAAAAATAAAATTACATATCAAACAATAATATTATTAAATATCTTCCTGATATATTTATTTGAGTTGCTATGCTGCCGCAGTGCTAACCACTCCGCCACCGTCCCAGCCCCCGACCAACAATGATCTGTGTGGAGTTTGCATGTTCTCCCCATGTCTGCGTGGGTTTACTCCGGAATTTCTCCGGTTTCCTCCCACATGCCAAAAACATGCAAATTAGGTTAACTGGCATCAAACTGGGGATTCTAAATTGCCCTTAGATATGACTGTGAGAGTGAATGGTTGTCTGTCTCTCTGTTGGCCCTGTGATGGACTGGCGATCTGTCCAGGGTGTACCCTGCCTCTCGCCCAAAGATGCTGGGATAGGCTCCAGCCCCACCCCCCACCCCCGCAACCCAAAAAGGATTAAGCGGAAGAAGATGGATGGATGGATGGATATTTATTTGATTTCAAAATATAATTTATTTTATAATAGATAATTTAAATGTTGTTAATCAGTTTTATTAATTTGTATAAGAATATAAATGGAGCAGTTTCAGTGTTTCCAGATTATTAGGTAAACTTTTATTTAGTTATGGACCAATAGCTTTCATACTACATATTACAGCTGTGGACAAAATTGTTGGTACCCCTCTGTTAATGAAAGAAAAACCCACAATGGCCACAGAAATAACTTGAATCTGACAAAAGTGGTAATAAATAAAAATTCTATGAAAATTAACCAATGAAAATCAGACAATGCTTTTGAATTGTGGTTCAACAGAATTACTTTAAAAAATAAACTCATGAAACAGACCTGGACAAAAATGATGGTACCCCTAGAAAAGATTGAAGATAATGTGACCATAGGGACATGTTCAACCAAGATGTGTCCTCTAATCAACATCACAGGTGTCTACAAACTTGTAATCAGTCAGTCGGCCTATTTATAGGGTGACAAGTAGTCACTGTGCTGTTTGGTGACATAGTGTGTATCACACTAAACATGGACCAGAGGAAGCAAAGGAGAGAGTTGTCTCAGGAGATTAGAAAGAAAATTATAGACAAGCATGTTAAAGGTAAAGGCAATAAGACCATCTCCAAGCAGCTTGATGTTCCTGTGACTACAGTTGCACATATTCAGAAATTTAATATCCACAGGACTGTAGCCAACCTCCCTGGACGTGGCCGCAGGAGGAGACGGATAATACGAATTGTAACAAAAGAGCCCAGAACAACCTCTAAACACATGGTGAACTCCAAGGTCAAGGTACATCAGTGTCAGATTGCACCATCTGTCGTTGTTTGAGCCAAAGTGGACTTCATGGGAGACGACCAAGGAGGACACCACTGTTGAAAACAAATCATAAAAAAGCCAGACTGGAATTTGCCAGACTGCATGTTGACAAGCCACAAAGCTTCTGGGAGAATGTCCTATGGACAGACAAGACATAACTGGAACTTTTTGGCAAGGCACATCAGCTCTATGTTCACAGACACAAAAATGAAGCATACCAAGAAAAGCACACTGTCCCTACTGTGAAACATGAAGGCGGTTCTGTTATGTTCTGGGGCTGTTTTGCTGCATCTGGCACAGGGTGTCTTGAATCTGTGCAGGGTACAATGAAATACTATCAAGGTATTCTAGAGAGAAATGTGCTGCCCAGTGTCAGACAGCTTGGTCTCAGTTGCAGGTCATGGGTCTTGCAACAGGATAATGACCCAAAAACACACAGCTAAAAACACCCAAGAATGGCTAAGAGCAAAACATTGGACTATTCTAAAGTGGCCTTCTATGAGCCCTGATCTAAATGCTATTGAACATCTGTGGAAGGAACTGAAACATGCCGTCTGGAGAAGGCACCCTTCAAACCTGAGACAACTGGAGCAGTTTGCTCATGAGGAGTGGGCCAAAATACCTGCTGAGAGGTGCAGAAGTCTCACTGACAGTTACAGAAATGGTTTGATTGCAGTGATTGCCTCAAAAGGTTGTGCAACAAAATATTAAGTTAAGGGTACCATCATTTTTGTCCAGGCCTGTTTCATGAGTTTGTTTTTTAAAATAATTCTGATGAACCATAATTCAAAAGCATTGTCTGATTTTCATTGGTTAATTTTCATAGACTTTATTTAGTACCACTTTTGTCAGATTCAAGTTATTTCTGTGACCATTGTGGGTTTTTCTTTCATTAAGAGAGGGGTACGAACAATTTTGTCCACGTGTGTACATATGAAAATCTGTTAACAGAAACAAAACAAAGATTAATTAAAAACATCTGTTTTAAACATCTGCTCTGAATCATCTAAGATCTCTAATAGGAATTGGGAATTTTTCAGTCCACTAAAAGAGCAGTTAATGTGCATACCTGAATGTTAGGGTTTACTGGATGTTGAGTTATAGTTTTAATTTTAATTTTAATTTTTTAAACGTTAGAAGTTTGAAAAGGAGACAGGTTTAATTCAGTTTTCAACTTTATTTATATAGTGCCATTTCACAACAACAGTCATGGCACTTTCAACTGTAGGGGAAATCCCCACAATTGCAGAAAGACCCCAGCAATCAGGCGATCCCCTGTGAGCAAGCACTTGGTGACAGTGGAGAGGAAAATCTCCCTTTTAGCAGGAAGAAAGCGCCAGTAGAACCAGACTCAGGGATGGGCAGTCATGCTGCGACTGGCTAGGGGGGTGAGGGGATAGAGAAGACGAAGAAAAGAACCGACATGTAGAGCAAATAGCACGATGGGGACTCAGTCTGTGGGAGAGAGCAATGACTGTAATGTTAACAACAGTGGAACAGTGACAAGTTTTCTTATTTTAGCTGCTTACCCAAACATAAGTTCAGACTCTCTGTTTTAATTAGAGGGTATTCACATCCAAATGGGAGTTACGGTTTAGGGATTGCAACCATTTTTATACAAAGTCTCCTTCTTTCAGGCGCACAAACGTAATGGAACAAAATAACATCACCATAAACAGAATGTTCATTCTTAATACGTTGTTGAGAATCCTTTACAGTCAATGACTGCCTGAAGTGTGGAATCCATGGACATCCCCAAACGCTGGGTTTTCTCCTTTGTGATGCTTTGGCAGGCCTTTACTGCAGATGTCTTCAATTATTTTTTGTTTGTGGGTCTTTCTGCCTTAAGTTTTGTCTTAAGCAAGTGAAATTCATGCTCGATCGGGTTGAGATCTGGTGAATGACTCGGACATTTTATAATATTCCACTTTTTGCCTTAAAAAACTCCTGGGTTGCTTTCGCAGTATGTTTTGGGTCATTGTCCATCTGTACTGTGAAACCCCGTCCAATCAACTTTGCTGCATTTGGCTGAATCTGAGCAGACAATATATCCCTATACACTTCAGAATTCATCCAGCTGCTTCTGTCTTCTGTCACATCATTAAGAAACACTAGTGACCCAGAGCCATTGGAAGCCATGCATGCCTATGCATCACACTGCCTCCACCATTTTTTACAGAAGATGTGGGATGCTTTGGATCATGAACCATTCCAAGTGCTCTCCATACTTTCTTCTTCCCATCATTCTGGTAGAGGTTGATCTTGGTTTCATCTGTCCAAAGGATACTGTTCCAGAACTGGGCTGGCTTCTTTAGATATTGTTTGCCAAAGTCTAATCTTGTGGAGCGTGTAAATGAAGAGGCAGATTTGTTTCAGACGCTTTATTACACACTCTCACATTCTCAAGCATAGTAAGAATGACATTCAAGTAGAAGCTCTTCTCTTAAATACCATGACATTCTTCTAGAATCTTCTCACACACAAAGGATGATCTTCTCGTCCAATCACAATCAACCCACTCATCCTTAACACCTCCCTGTTATCTTACTAGGGAACCTCCTCTCTTTGTTCCTGTCTAAGATGGTATACAATTAGGCTCTCCCCAGGTTGCCACAATCTCGCCTTTTCTATTTTTGAGGCTGGTTAGTGGTTTTGCACTTTGTGGTGAACCCTCCATATTTGCTCGCATGAATTTTTCTCTTTATGGTAGATACTGATACATTTACTTCTGGAGAGTAGACCTTTTACCTGGATGATTGATGATGAATTAACAAGGGAACAGCCCATGTAGCCCATGAAATAGCTTCTGAGTCACTTTTTTGAGCACCTGAAATAAAGAGATTTTGTTTAAAAAAGGTTGCAATTCCTAAACTATAGGCTCTAATTTGGATGTGAATACCCTCAAATTAAAGCTGAGAGTCAGCACTTTAAGCCCATATTGATTATCTAACTATCATAAATATGTTTTAGTAAAGGTCAGGGCTCTGTGCAGGCCAGTCAAGTTCCTCCACACCAAACTCACTCACCCATGTCTCTTTGGATCTTGCTTGGTGCCCATTCTTTGGAGGTGTGTCCCAGTTCTTTTGACAATATACACAGTGTGTCTATATATACAGTGGGGTAAAAAAGTATTTAGTCAGCCACCAATTGTGCAAGTTCTCCCACTTAAAAGATGAGAGAGGTCTCCAATTTTCATCATAGGTATACCTCAACTATGAGAGACAAAATAAGAAAAAAAAATCCAGAAAATCACATTGAAGGATTTTTAATGAATTAATTGGTAAATTCCTCGGTAAAATAAGTATTTGGTCAATAACAAAAGTTCATCTCAATACTTTGTTATATACCCTTTGTTGGCAATGACAGAGGTCAAACGTTTTCTGTAAGTCTTCACAAGGTTTTCACACACTGTTGCTGGTATTTTGGCCCATTCCTCCATGCAGATCTCCTCTAGAGCAGTGATGTTTTGGGGCTGTCGCTGGGCAACATGGACTTTCAACTCCCTCCAAAGATTTTCTATGGGGTTGAGATCTGGAGACTGGCTAGGCCACTCCAGGACCTTGAAATGCTTCTTACGAAGCCACTCCTTCGTTGCCCGGGCAGTGTGTTTGGGATCATTGTCATGCTGAAAGACCCAGCCACGTTTCATCTTGCTGGTGGAAGGAGGTTTTCACTCAAAATCTCACGATACATGGCCCCATTCATTCTTTCCTTTACACGGATCAGTGGTCCTGGTCCCTTTGTAGAAAAACAGCCCCAAAGTATGATGTTTCCACCCCCATGCTTCACAGTAGGTATGGTGTTCTTTCTCCTCCAAACACGACAAGTTGAGTTTTTACCAAAAAGTTCTATTTTGGTTTATTCTGACCATATGACATTCTCCCAATCCTCTTCTGGATCATCCAAATGCTCTCTAGCAAACTTCAGACGGGCCTGGACATGTACTGGCTTAATCAGGGGGACATGTCTGGCACTGCAGGATTTGAGTCCCTGGCGGCGTAGTGTGTTACTGATGGTAGCCTTTGTTACTTTGGTCCCAGCTCTCTGCAGGTCATTCACTAGGTCCCCCTGTGTGATTCTGGGATTTTTGCTCACCGTTCTCGTGATAATTTTGACCCCACGGGGTGAGATCTTGCGTGGAGCCCCAGATCGAGGGAGATTATCAGTGGTCTTGTATGGCTTCCATTTTCTAATAATTGCTCCCACAGTTGATTTCTTCACACCAAGCTGCTTACCTATTGCAGATTCAGTCTTCCCAGCCTGGTGCAGGTCTACAATTTTGTTTCTGGTGTCCCTTGACAGCTCTTTGGTTTTGGCCATAGTGGAGTTTGGAGTCTGACTGTTTGAGGTTGTGGACAGGTGTCTTTTATACTGATAACGAGTTCAAACAGGTGCCATTAATACAGGTAAGAAGTGGAGGACAGAGGAGCCTCTTAAAGAAGAAGTTACAGGTCTGTGAGAGCCAGAAATCTTGTTTGTTTGTAGGTGACCAAATACTTATTTTACCGAGGAATTTACCAATTAATTCATTAAAAATCCTTCAATGTGATTTTCTGGATTTTTTTTTCTCATTTTGTCTCTCATAGTTGCGGTATAACTATGATGAAAATTGGAGACCTCTCTCATCTTTTAAGTGGGAGAACTTGCACAATTGGTGGCTGACTGAATACTTTTTTGCCCCACTATAATATACTGTATATGGAATGGTACATTTCTAGCCTAGCAATTGTCATATAGTACACCAAAAAGCTATTCATTTATTTTTTGTATACTAATATAATTTTAATAATATAAACACTGGTATCAAAGACAAAATGCCCTAAGGAAACAAATAAAAATTAATAAGGATAGTAAATAATATATATTTAGAAAAAAATATAAATATATATGGAGTATATCTATTAGAATATATGCATATATATATAAAATTCTGAAAATACTGTATTAAGTCAGGAGGATATGGAAGAAAGATTTAGTGATTTAAAGCTATTTTTGATAGTTTAATTTTATGCAGATTTGTGGTTTTGTGCAATTCATATATTTTATTCTGACATGATTTACAAAGTGGTGCCTTTTTCTTTGTCTTTTGTTGTTATTTTTCTCTGTCATTTGCCAGTTTTGCATGTTGGTGGTCAATGCAGTGTTGGGCAAGTTTCTGAAAATTAGAAGCTAATTACAGTTACTAGTTACTGTTATGTCCATAAAAGGAGGTGCAATGACGAGGCGAGTGGTGAACTATACAGGACTTTATTAAATGTTTCACAGGTATAGACAGATGTTCCCGCTAGGTAGAGGTGGTCAAAGAGACTGCCCCTCTGCTGTGCAGCCCTCTTATACCCAGGGTGGCATCACCACCTGTGCAACACCATAATGTGTCCCACTAACAACACTACATTCCCCCCTCCCCCTGCAGAAAAGTCCAAAACGCACACACACAGTTTAGGCCCTCCCCAAATTTGAAACCTGAATCACGCACTAACAATAAACAGAAAATCAAGGCCCATCCATGCACACACACAAGCAACTAAAACTAGGGGAGGACAGGTGGACTGCCGTTCCACCCCCACACAGTTAGACGGATTATTCTGCCGTCTTTACTAAAGAAAGTACTCTAAACACAAGATGCCGTGCTCCTAAAATAAATAATTAAACCACAAAATAATCCCATTACTACACAGAACATATATACAGAACTACAATTTCACACATGAACCAAACCAGGGCAATTAACAACAACAACATACATATCAAACCCATTGCCCCCCCAAATTATCAAACAGTCAACACAAAGAGTCCACCCCCCAGAGACCCGACAGGCGGGTCCCGCCCAGAGCGTTGTCCTCTCTTGGCGCTCGGGGATGATCCACACCAGCGCCGAGGTGCCTCACCCCCTTCATGGACACGCCGCAGCTCGTTGGGATGGCTCTCTGTCCCATCAGACAGGCAAAGATAACCGTCCTCTCGGACAGCCACCACCTGCAGCTGCCCCTGGTCCTCCTGTCTTTTCCGCTTCTCCCGAGCTCCTCTTGATCGGGCCTCCTCTCTGAGGCAGACCAAATCCGCAACCCCCAGAGGAGCCCTACTCGGCTTCCAGTGTTCCTGTTTGGCCCGTCGTCTTACCGAGCCAGCCAGTCCTGCCCCGCTAGTTTTCATTTGCTCTGCTGGCGAAGCCAATGTGACCCCCTGCTTCTTGATACCTCCCAGCCGAACTCTGGAAACAGGGTGGGCCAGCCACTCGGCGCCATCCATCGTCACAGGCGTCCTTCGGCGCCACCCAGTTCCCTCAGCTAGGGCAACTTGGGCTCTGGCGCAGGCACTCTCCCGCGATGGCCCTGGATGGGGTTGGTCCTGTCCACTTCCCAGAATACTAGACCCAGGTTTGTCCCATGTCATGTCATCGACCACTGGCGGCGCCGGCCGGTCACACAAACCACAGCCTGACCATTCCTCTCCCACGCCGCTGGTGATTGTGAATCCCAGTCCATAAAAAAGGTCACAGCCCATCACGTTCTCGCCACCACCAGTTACGATGAACTTCAGGTTGATGACCACTGTCGATTTATATTGGGCCGTCAGCACCACCAAACCCACGATGGGCAGTCTCCTCCCTCCATAGCCGCACAAAGGCTTGAGATGACTTCTGAGCTGATGATATGGGAAAAAGCTCCTCACGGTGGGCCAACACAACACCGATCGCACCGCGACCATGTCGACCAGCAGCGGTACTTCCACTCCGTGCAATGACGAGGAGGTGCAATGACGAGGCGAGTGGTGAACTTTGCAGGACTTTATTAAATGGCTCACAGGTAAAGACAGACGCTCCCACTAGGCAGAGAAGTGGTTGAAGAAACTGCCCCTCTGCCGTGCAGCCCTCTTATACCCAGGGTGGCGTCACCACCTGTGCAACACCATAATGTGTCCCACTAACAACACTACAGTTACTTCTTTTCAAAAGTAACTAAGTTACTTCACCATTTATTGCATGATTAAAGTAATTAGTTACTTGGGAAAATAACTTAAATGTTACTTTAAATGCATACTTAAATTATCATGCACACATACTGTATTGTCTGGTGTTGCTGACTATGTGTCAGTGTGTGGGACATGAAAACTGCTCAGGTTTACTTGGCTCTATTTAATCCGATGTGCAGTGATGCAAAGACAACTTTTAAAGTAGCTCCACCATCAGCAATGTTGGCATAACGAGCCTTTCCTTTGCTGCTAGCTTTGTCAGAGTATATTGCTTAATCAGGCGCTTCTGAAGATTTGAGCCATTTTTTGATGTGGCGTACGTCTTCACACTTGGCACATAGTTTGCAACTCACCAACATATTACTGTCCTTAACCTTGAGAAAGGAAAAGGTATTATTTCCATGAAAAGAAATCCGCTGCTTCTTGTGCATCTGTTATTGTCAAATTCACACTCTTTGTTACAGGGCATGCTGAGTGACTACTGTGTGTCAGCGTACTGTAGGGTGCATTTCTGCAGTTGTCTGTTATGTAAAGTAAATATAATGGGTAACAAGCCTGTTGAAGTTTCTGTAATTGTGATGGCTTTAGTTTATTTGAAAAAGTATTGTCATTACACAATAATTACTGCAAAAGTAGTGGTGTTACAGTAAGGCATTACTCTTTAACACCTTTCTCCCAACACTGTTTACATATGGTAGCTACATATAGGTTTTATGAATGTAACTGGAAAACTCTGCTATGTTACTCTGATGATTTTTAACATGGTCACATCTCTTATGTGCAGTCTGAATATCTGCTACTTCTTCCAAAAGTGCCGACAACTTCATCACCTGTGTTGTTTGTCTCTCTAAAGCTTGTTTGTCTAATTTTGTCATGTTCAGTAGATGTGTTGATGTTGTTGCACTTTACCATCATGTGATTTAAAGGGGTCATTGACTGAAAAATTTTGGTTTGATCGGTGTTAACCTTCTGAAAGACAAAAAAAAATATTGAAATATCAAAAAAAAAAAAAAAAAAAAAAAAATCAAAACGCTCACTTCTTTTAAAGACGCACTCCGGTAGGTATAAATCCCCTATAAAAGCAAATCTACATCATCTACAATGACATCTTTGTCATGTATGAAACCTGGTGATGAATGAGGCGAACAGATGGTGGTAGCATTGAATACAGCTTTATTAATTAATATGCAGAGCAGTACACGGCACGCATGGGTGTCTAAATGGGTTAGGATGTGCTGGGGTGGAATGCAGAAATGAGCACCTACATTTCCACTGAAATACCCCACTCATAGCACAGCGTCTCTCCAATAGCCTCTCCTAACCAAATCCTACCGTGTGGCTTCTCGTGCCGACCCCGTTTTCACTAAATGACAGAAGGGTGTCAGCGAGTCTCTGGCGCTATAACCAGGTTGCTCTGGGTAGGTGGGGCTCGTCAGACTTGGGTGTCAGTCCACCTAGGAGAAGGACCACTCTGATTTCAAATCCGGGCAGGTGGTGCCCGTTAGCCTTGGCTGGCAAACTACCTAGGAGAAGGTAAACTCTGATTCCACTTGGGCGCATGCAAACACAGTGACCGGCAGCGGGTGAAAAAAAGTTCGACGTCTGTGTCTTTGTTTTTATGCACTTTAATGTGTTTCAATGTAATTCCCTGTGTCGTTTTTGTCCTTCAATGTTTGCGGACTATATAACGAAGAGCTCCCTGGTTCCATCAGTATGGATTTCCTTCTTGTTTTTGCACTGTCGTTTCTTTCCTACCGGCTCTTTGTCTTGGAGGTAAGGGCGATCGCGGTCATGCTGGGAAGAACGCAGTATTCCAGAGACATGTTACTGCATTTAAACATGGAAAATGCAACATCTGTGTTTGAGTCCGTGCCGCAACTGCCGAACTTTATTTTAAGAGATTTTCATGGACACAGTGATGAAAAGAGAGACAAGAGGAGGGAACGCGGAAAGCGTGGAGGCGTAAGATTAAACCTGAGGAGACGTCAGCTTAACCGCATTCCTCTTCCTTCCATTATTATGGGGAACGTACAATCCCTGAGAAAAAAAGTGGATGAAATTCAAGGGAATGTACGCTATCAGAAGGACTTCAAGAACTGCTGTGTCATGGCTTACACGGAGACGTGGCTTACGGCGCAAGACCCGGATGCGGACCTGTGGATTGACGGCTTTGGAGCCCCACTTCGCTCGGATCAGCAGGAAGAGGTAATGGGAAAACGTCAGGGGGGCGGCGTATGTTTATATATTAATAAACAGTACTGCACATCTGTCACAGTCAGAGAGCGCATCTGTACACCAGATGTGGAGCTTCTGTCTGTATCGTTACGCCCCTTTTATCTGCCCCGCGAGTTCCCCCAACTTTTCATAATGACTGTACATTCACCCAAGGGCAGATGCTGACTCCGCCTCCAGCACCGTCTTTGATGTGGTACAGCGGCTGCAGTCAATTTCCACAGAGGCTCCAAACTTTATTCTTGGAGATTTTAACCATGTTTCTTTAAAGAAGACACTTAAAAACTTTTATCAGTATGTCTCCTGCCCAACCAGGCGAAAAAAGTCATTGGACCTGTGCTATGGATCCACTGAGAGGGCCTATAAATCACTTCCCCTTCCTCCTTTAGGATCCTCAGATCACAACTGTGTACATTTGCTGCCCACATATAAAACTCAGAAGAGGCAAGGTGAAGACCAGAGAGATAGATGTGTGGACAGAGGATTCTGTGCACTGCCTCCAGGAATGCTTTAACTGTACGGACTAGGAGGTTTTCACACTATCCAGCGAGGATGATTTGGACTCCTTGGTAGACGTCACATGCTCATACATGGCTTTCTGTAAAAATATGATTGTTCCACGTAAACGTGTCAAAATATATCCCAACAACAAGCCATGGGTTACAAAATCAGTTAAATCCTGCTTACAGAGGAAAGCACTTGCCTTTAAACAGGGGTCTGTTTCTGAGCTACAGGTTGCCACAAAAGGGCTGAAGTCTGAAATTTTAAGAGCAAAACAGAATTATAAAAGAATCGGAAAGCATGATGGCAACAAAGAAACTTGGTTCAGCCTGGGCCAGTATGAAAACTATTGCAGGCCTTCAGAGCACAGAGCGCAGTAATCGTGTGTTTTTAGATGGTTTTAATTCAGACACAGAGCTGGCTAATGCTCTTAATTGTTTTTATGGTCGTTTTGATTCCTCTGATTTTAGCACAGAAACCCAAGATTTGAAACAGAAACTCAAAGACAATCAGCACTTTAATATTGAGGTGCAGGATATTAAAAGGGAGTTCTGTGCTGTAAAAGTGAACAAAAGTCAGGGCCCTGATAATATATGTGGGTGATTGGTAAAGTTCTGTGCACGGGAATTGAGTCCTGTATTTCATTACATTTTCAATAAGTCCTTACAGACACAACATGTGCCTAAGATCTGGAAAGATGCCGTGGTTGTCCCCGTTCCAAAATCCAGCTGTCCTAAAACAGTAAACGACTTTAGACCAGTTGCTTTGACTTCAATTTTAATGAAAATTTTTGAAAAACTGGTCAGATTGGAGGTCCTAAAGCAGACTGAACATGCATTGGATCCTTTGCAGTTTGCATGTAGGCCTCACAAAGGAGTGGAGGACGCCACTGTCACTCTGTTTAACATGCTTTTTAAACATCTGGATTTTAATGGGACACACACCAAGCTTTTATTTGTGGACTTTTCTTCCGCCTTTAATACAATCCAACCTCATATTTTAGTTGAAAGGCTACTGCAATAATTTGATTTGAGCAATAATCTGGTGGGTTGGATTCTGGATTTCTTAACCAACAGGACACAGAGTAAGGGTCAATGGTACATTGTCTGACCAAAAGTGCTCTTCTACTGGCTCTCCTCAGGGGTGTGTGTTGTCACCACTACTCTTCATCCTGTACACAAACATGTGTCGGAGTAGACATGACAACAGACACATTATAAAGTATGCTGATGATTCAGTTATTGTCAGTCTCCTCCAGGATGGTGAGAGTGGCCACGGCCCAGTAGTTGATGATTTTGTTCACTGGTGTGAGGATTCCTACCTGCAGCTGAATACGACAAAAACTAAAGATATGATTATTGACTTTAGGAGGAAAACTTCCAGGCACAACATCACCGTACTAAAAGGCCAGACCACTGAATGTGTACAATGCTACAAATATCTTGGGATAATTATTGATAGTAATTTAAACTTTGAAGAGAACTGTGAAAGGGTGTGCAAAAAGGGTCAGCAACATTTGCATTGTTTGAGGAAACTTGCACGCTTCCAAATTGACCCAACCATAATGACAATGTTTTATCGGGCTTTTATTGAATCTGTTTTATCCTTTTCTTTAGGGTCATGGTTTGGTCAGATAAAACTGAAACAGAGAAAATCCTTGGATCAGGTAGTTAGATGGTCCAGTCGTTTGCTTGGTGAGTCACAGCTGAGCCTGACATCCCTGTACACCAGACAGGTACAGAGGATTGCTACCTCTATTTTAAATGATGACTCCCACCCTTTGCACTGCCACTTTCAGCTTCTTCCCTCAAGACGGAGGTTTGCTGTCCCAAAAAGTAAAACCCAGCACTACAAAAACAGCTTTGATCCTGCTGCTGTCAAAGAGTTGAACAAGTTGTAACAATATATTGCACATAATTTAGTTAACTATTTATTAATTCCATTTTATATTTACTTATTTTTGTAGGATTTTTATTTGGGTTCAAAATCTTTTATTGGGTTTTAGACCTTTGAGTTTTTAACCTCTTTGACTAGTCTTTAACTTTTTAATATGACCCTTCTCTCTTATCTCTGGTTTTTCTCTCATCTCTTTGTCTTTATATCCTGATTGATGGAGCCTTGAGTATTTTTATCATGTTTATAGTCAGCTTCATGTGTGCCTGTGTTTGTGTTTATGTTGAATGTAATTGTGGTTTGTAAATATGGATGTCACCAGACTGCAAAACAAATCTACCTACGGGTACAAATAAAGTAACCTGAATCTGAACCTGAATATCAGAAGGATTTCAAGAACTGCTGTGTCATGGCTTACACGAAGACGTGGATTACGGCGCATGACCGGGATGCGGACCTGTGGATTGATAGCTTTGGAGCCCCACTTCGCTCGGATTGGCAGGAAGAGGTAACGGGGAAACGTCAGGGGGGGCGGTGTATGTTTATATATTAATAAACAGTACTGTACATCTGTCACGGTCAGAGAGCGCATCTGTACACCAGATGTGGAGCTTCTGTCCATGTCACTATGCCCCTTTTATCTGCCCCGTGAGTTCCCCCATCTTTTCATAACGACTGTGTACATTCACCCGAGGGCAGATGCTGACTCCGCCTCCAGCACCGTCTTTGATGTGGTACAGCAGTTGCAGTCGATTTCCACAGAGGCTCCAAATTTTATCCTTGGGGATTTTAACCATGTTTCTTTAAAGAAAACACTTAAAAACTTTTATCAGTATGTCTCCTGCCCAACCAGGCGAAAAAAGACATTGGACCTGTGCTATGGATCCATTGAGAGGGCCTATAAATCACTTCCCCTTCCCCCTTTAGGATCCTCAGATCACAACTGTGTACATTTGCTGCCCACATATAAAACTGCTCTCAGAAGAGACAAGGCGAAGACCAGAGACATAAACGTGTGGACAGAGGATTCAGTGCACTGCCTCCAAGAATGCTTTAACTGTACGGACTAGGAGGTGTTCACACTGTCCTACGGAGATGATTTGGACGCTTAGTGGACGTGACATGCTCATACATGGCTTTCTGTAGAGACATGATCATTCCACTTAAACGTGTCAAAATATATCCCAACAACAAGCCATGGGTTACAAAATCAGTTAAATCCTGCTTACAGAGGAAAGCACTTGCCTTTAAACAGGGGTCTGTTTCTGAGCTGCAGGTTGCCACAAAAGAGCAGAAGTCCGAAATTTTAAGAGCAAAACAGAATTATGAATCAGAGTTGGAAAGCAAGACGGCAACAAAGAAGCTTGGTTCAGCCTGGGCCAGTATGAAAACTATTGCAGGCCTTCAGAGCACAGAGCGCAGTAATCATGTGTTTTTAGATGGTTTTAATTCAGACACAGAGCTGGCTAATGCTCTTAATTGTTTTTATGGTCGTTTTGACTCCTTTGACTTTAGCACAGAAACCCAAGGTTTGAAACAGAAACTCAAAGACAATCAGCACTTTAATATTGAGGTGCAGGATGTTAAAAGGGCGTTCTGTGCTGTAAAAGTGAACAAAAGTCAGGGCCCTGATAATATATGTGTGCACTTGGTAAAGTCCTGTGCACATAAACTGAGTCATGTATTTCACTACATTTTCAATAAGTCCTTACAGACACAACATGTGCCTAAGATCTGGAAAGATGCTGTGGTTGTCCCCGTTCCAAAATCCAGCTGTCCTAAAACGGTAAATGATTTTAGACCAGTTGCTTTGACTTCAATTTTAATGAAAATTTTTGAAAAACTGGTCAGATTTGAGGTCCTAAAGCAGACTGAGCATGCATTGGATCCTTTGCAGTTTGCCTATAGGCCTCACAGAGGAGTAAAGGATGCCACTGTCACTCTGTTTAACATGCTTTTTGAACATCTGGATTTTAATGGGACACACGCCAGGCTTTTAATTGTGGACTTCTCTTCCGCCTTTAATACAATCCAACCTCATTTTAGTTGAAAGGCTCCTGCAACAATTTGATTTGAGTAATAATCTGATGGATTGGATTCTGGATTTTTTAACCAACAGGACACAAAGAGTAATGGCCCAGTAGTTGATGATTTTGTTCACTGGTGTGAGGATTCCTACCTGCAGCTGAATACGACAAAAACTAAAGATGTGATTATTGACTTTAGGAGGACTTTCAGAGCAACATCAGCGGGGTCTGGAGAAGCCTTAAAACCATCTCTGGGCTCCAGAATACCTCCTCCCAGGCCACGGGGGGCAGGGAGTGGCCGAACAATCTGAACCTGTCTTTTAATAGGTTTGACCAACCGCCCTCCCCCCTGACTGCACAACAACCACTGCTGCCTCTAAAGTCATCGAGACCTGCTGTCCACACCCCACTCCACCAACACCCCTCCACTCCCAGCACACAGCCCCCCAACCTGACCCTCACTAAGACCCAGGTGAGGACGGAGCTGAGGAAGATCAAGGCGAGGAAGGCCTCGGGACCGGACGGCATCAGCGCAAAGCTCCTCAAGTCCTGCGCAGACCAGTTGTGTGGGATTGTGGAGCACATCTTCAACCTGAGCCTGAAGCTGGGGAGGGTACCGCAGTTGTGGAAAACGTCTTGTGTGGTACCTGTACCAAAGACTTCCCACCCCAAAGACCTGAACAGCTACAGACCAGTGGCCCCGACGTCTCACATGATGAAGACCCTGGAGAGACTGCTCCTTGCTCACCTCCGCCCCCTGGTGGGGCCAGCGATGGATCCACTCCAGTTTGCCTACCAGCATGGCATTGGGGTGGAGGATGCGGTGATCTTCCTCCTTCACCGTTCCCTGTCCCACCTGGAGAAGCCCAAGAATGTGGTGAGGATCATGTTCTTTGACTTCTCCAGTGCTTTCAACACCATCCAACCAATGATCCTGAAGGACAAGCTGTTGTGGGCAGGGGTGGACAAGCACCTGTCATCATGGATCCTGGACTACCTCACTAACTGGCCACAGTTTGTGAGAACCCGGGATTGTGTGTCGGACATGATTATCGGCAGTACAGGGGCCCCCCAGGGAACAGTTTTGGCTCCCTTTCTGTTCACCCTTTATACTGCGGACTTCACACAACACAACACACTGCCATCTACAGAAGTTCTCTGACGACTCTGCAATCGTCGGCCTCATCTCCAACAGAGATGAAGCTGAGTACAGAGGACTTATCCAGGACTTCGTGGACTGGTGCCATCGGAACTGCCTCCAGATCAAAGCGAGAAAAACTAAGGAGCTGGTGGTGGACTGCCGCAGGCAAGGACAACCCTCCACAGCACCAGTAAACATCCAGGGAACAGACATTGAGGTGGTGACATCCTACAAGTACCTGGGTGTTCATCTGAACAATAAACTAGACTGGTCACACAATACCAGCGCACTCTACAAGAAGGGACAGCGCAGGCTGTTCCTACTGAGGAGGCTCAGGTCTTTTGGTATACAAGTGGTGCTCTTGAAGACATTCTACGACACGGTGGTGGCATCAGCCATCACTTTAGGAGTGGTCTGCTGGGGCAACAGCATTACAGCAGCCAATAGGAAGAGACTGAAAAAACTAATCAAGAAAGCTAGCTCTGTCCTGGGGCAGCGCCTTGACCCAGTGGAGGAGATAGGAGAGAGAAGGATGGTGGCTAAACTGTCATCTCTGCTGGAGTCCGAGTCCCACCCTATGCAGGACATACTGAATGCACTGAGGAGCTCATTTAGCAGTAGACTACATCATCCTAGATGCGTGACCGAGAGGTTTTGCAGGTCCTTCCTACCTACGGCTGTCAGACTGTATAACCTAAGCAGGGCTGCTCGCAGAGATAGCAAAAAAACGTGATGACCTAATAGTATTGAATGCAAAAGACGCAACAGACTTACACAAATGGTCCCCTCCAGTACACAACTAGGACAATATCAGTCGCTATGGAGGGTGACAATATGTATGGTACATATTCATACCATGTAGGGTAACTAAATAGACGGTTATGCTGTTTAATCCATCTAGCTACAATGCTTCACACTGTGTATATATATATTTATATATTTATGTGTACATATGTATATTCACTGCTCTTATTTTCTTATCTTCTAAATCATTGATCTGAGTGTTGCTATCCCTGTGCTGTTGCAATCCTGGAATTTCCCCATTGTGGGACTAATAAAAGCTTCTCTTATCTTATCTAAAACTCCCAGGCATGAAGTCACTGTACTAAAAGGCCAGACCACTGAATGTGTACAATCCTACAAATATCTTGGGACGATTATTGATAGTAATTTAAACTTTGAAGAGAACTGTGAAAGGGTGTGCAAAAAGGGTCAGCAACATTTGCATTGTTTAAGGAAACTTACATGCTTCCAAATTGACCGAACCATAATGACAATGTTTTATCGAGCTTTTATTGAATCTGTTTTATCCTTTTCTTTAGTGTCACGGTTTGGTCAGATAAAACTGAAACAGAGGAAATCCTTGGATCAGGTAGTTAGATGGTCCATTCGTTTGCTTGGTGAGTCACAGCTGAGCCTGACATCCCTGTATACCAGACAGGTACAGAGGATTGCTACATCCATTTTAAATGATGACTCCCACCCTTTGCACTGCCACTTTCAGCTTCTTCCCTCAAGACGGAGGGTTGCTATCCCAAAAAGTAAAACCCAGCGCTACAAAAGCAGCTTTGTTCCTGTTGCTGTTAAAGAGTTGAACAAGATGTAACAATATATTGCACATAATTTAGTTACCTATTTATTAATTTTATGTTATATTTAGTTATTTTTGTAGGTTTTTTATTTGGGTTCTAAATCTTTTATTGGCTTTTAGACTTTTGAGTTTTTAACCTCTTTGACTAGTCTTTAATTTTTTAATAGGACCCTTCTCTCTTATCTCTTTGTTTTTTCTCTTATCTCTTTGTCCTATGTCCTGATTGGTGGAGCCTTGAGTACTTTTATCATGTTTATAGTCAGCTACATACGTCATACATGTGTGCCTGTGTTTGTGTTCATGTTGAATGTAATTGTGGTTTGTAAATATGGATGTCACCTGACTGCAAAACAAATCTACCTACGGGTACAAATAAAGTAACCTGAACCTGAACCAAACCTCCGCTGCCTTGCGGCTATACCTGATTACAGGAAAGGCTTCAGGAGTAAACGTCGAGGATAAATCCGGAGTGGAGCCCTTAGGCCGTTGGCAGATGCTCGGCACTACTTCCGGCAACTCCTGCAGTGGAACTGGTCCCAAATTGTATTGGATCATCCTTTCCTTTGGACTCAGCCAGTGACACCGAGAGGGGTACACTGACATATAGGCAGCCCAGTGTCTCCATACTACCCCCCCCCCCCCCAGGCATTTTAGCGCAAACTGGAGAGGCCACTCCAGCGGCGTTGCAAGATTCCGGCACAACATGGAACGAGGCAGTTACCGGTTATAAGCTCCAAATGATTGGCATAGGGAGGAGCACCAGGGGTCTCGTCCGATGGTGGGAGAAGCCTTCGCAGCTTCATTGGGCAGCTACCGCCCGCCTCAAGCTGGGCAGCCCCCAGCCAGTTAGGTGCAACCCCGCCATGGCTTGCCTGCTCTACTGGGTGCGTAGAGCTTAGGGGTCTCTCCCGACAAGCAAGCGTCAATCTGCACCAGGCAGTCACAAGGAGAAACATACAAAGACTCCAGCTCTTCGATTTGCAAGCTGGAACGTTCGCACCATGTGCCCCGGACTTACCGCTGATCTCCAACAAATGGATGACTCTCGCAAGACCGCCATCATCAATAAGGAATTGGCACGACTTAACATCGATGTTGCCTGCCTTCAGGAAGCCCGCCTGGCCGACAGCGGCTCTCTTAGAGAATCAGACTACACCTTTTATTGGCAGGGCCTGTCCCAGGATGAGTCCAGGCAGCATGGTGTAGGTTTTGCAGTGAGGAACTTGCTGATCGCCACCACAGAAACCCCTACAGGAGGGTCCGAAAGAATCCTCACCCTCCGCATGAAGACATCGTTGGGCTTTGTGAACATGCTTTCTGTGTATGCCCCGACCCTCACGTCCACTCCAGAAGTCAAAGATCAGTTCTACGAGGCTCTAGAGGAAGTGCTATCTAGAATCCCCTGCTCTGAAGGCTTATTTTTGCTAGGCGACTTCAACGCTCGCGTCGGAGCAGACTGGCAAGTGTGGCCATCCTGTCTTGGCCACTTTGGCATAAGCAGGATGAACGAGAGCGGATAGAAGCTGTTGGAATTCTGTTGTCATCACAGCCTCTTTATTACAAACTCGTACTTCAAGTGTAAAGAGCTGCGGAAAGTGTCTTGGAGACACCCCCGGTCCCGTCACTGGCACCAGCTAGATCTTATCACCAGAAGAGCGGACCTCAGCAGTGTTCTTCACACATGAAGCTATCACAGTGCTGATTGTGATACAGATCATTCCCTTGTTGCCAGTAAGGTCAGACTGAAGCCAAGGAAGATCCACCATGCCAAGACTAAGGGTCGCCCCCGCATCAACACCTGCAGAATTTCCAATCCGATCAAGGCTCAGACCTTCGCTGACAGCTTTCAGAGGAAACTTGAAGCTCACCTCCAGTCCACTATCCCAGGTGACGTGGACACCAAATGGAACCACCTTCGTGACGCCATCTATGACTCAGCCATGACCGCATTCGGAAAGAAAGAACCCAAGTATGCTGACTGGTTTGAGGCTCACTGGGATGAAATGCAGCCAGTCACAGAGGCCAAAAGAGAAGTACTGCTGGTGTAACTGAAGTCATCCTGCGCAGTTCGCCCACTCGGGACACGAACCCGCGACCTACCAGTCAACTACACAGTTCGAGCATGGGAGACACAGCACGATCGCGCTGAGCTAAAGGTCCGACCGATAGCTCAGCGCTACCGATACTGTATGAGGCTTTTTTCGGGAGGGAGGTTTACTAACGTTCTACGCCGAACAGTGCTAGTTGGCATCCGTTACACTCTCCCCCTTAAACCTCACTCCCATCCCGGGTTCACGGCACCAGTGTAACTGAGGTCATCCTGCGCAGTTCGCCCACTCGGGACACGAACCCGCGACCTACCAGTCAACTACACAGTTCGAGCATGGGAGACACAGCACGATCGCGCTGAGCTAAAGGTCCGACCGATAGCTCAGCGCTACCGATACTGTATGAGGCTTTTTTCGGGAGGGAGGTTTACTAACGTTCTACGCCGAACAGTGCTAGTTGGCATCCGTTACACTGGCTCACAAGCAGAATCCTTGCCCTGGCACACGCGACGCCCTTTGAGCAGCAAGGAGCAAGGCACAGCAGATTGCCCTCCATTGCACCAGTGAGTACTGGCAGAACCTGTACACCAACATCCAGGTAGCTGGTGATTGCGGATATGCCAAAGGAATGTATGAGGGCATCAGAACAGCTATCGGCCCCACAAGCATCAAAACAGCACCGCTCAAAGCCAAGACAGGCACATCACCGACAAGAGCAAGCAACTTCAGCGCTGGGTCGAGCATTATCTTGAATTGTACTCGACCCAGAACATCATGACAGACGTTGCCCTCGACACCTTGCCTGGCCTACCAGTCATGGAAGAGCTTGACAAAATGCCCACGCTGGAAGAGCTCAGCAAAGCCATAGACTATCTTGCCTGTGGCAAGGCTCCAGGGAAAGACGGTATACCCCCAGAAGTTCTGAAACATGGGAAAACAACCATCTTACAACCACTATATGATCGCCTCTGCCTTTGCTGGGAGCAAGGTCACATTCCCCAAGATATGAGAGATGCCAACATAGTCACACTGTATAAGAACAAAGGCGACCGCAGTGACTGCAACAATTACCGCAGCATCTCTCTTTTGAGCATAGTTGGCAAGTCTTCGCCAGGGTCACCCTGTTCCGCCTGCAGAGCCTCGCTTTGCGAGTCTATCCTGAGTCCCAGTGTGGCTTCAGAGCCGGAAGGTCCACAGTGGATATGATCTTCTCCCTCCGTCAGCTGCAGGAGAAGTGTCGAGAGCAGCAACAGCCATTGTTCCTTGTGTTCGTGGACCTGACCAAAGCCTTTGACTTAGTTAGTCGAAGCAGGCTCTTCCAGATCCTGCGAAAGATTGGTTGTCCCCCAAAGCTCCTTGCAATCATCTCCTCCTTCCACATGGACATGCATAGTACTGTTTGCTTTGATGGAGCCACCTCAGATGCCTTCCCAGTCAGCAGTGGAGTGAAGCAGGGTTGCGTTCAAGCACCGACTCTCTTTGGGATTTTTTTCTCAATGCTTCTCCACTACGCCGTCGCCAACTGTCCTGAAGGTGTCTACGTCCGCACGAGATCAGATGGAAAACTCCTCAACATCGCAAGACTTCATGCTAAAACCAAAGTCTACAAGGTTCTCATACATGAGCTGCTGTTTGCAGACAACGCTGCTCTAGCATCGCACAGTGAGGAGGGCCTGCAGCACCTGGTCGACAAACTGTCCCACACCTGCAAGGAGTCTGGGCTCATGATCAGCCTTAAGAAAACCAACATCATGGCGCAAGATGCTGTCTCCTCTCCTGTCATTACCATTGACAACACACAGCTGGAGGTTGTGGACACCTTCACCTACCTAGGGTCCACTGTTTCAAACACGCTCTCGCTGGACACCGAGATCAGCTCCAGAATCACCAAAGCAGCTGCTGTCATGGCCAAACTAAACAAGTGTGTGTGGAACAACAATCTGCTGAGTTTGAAGACCAAGTTACTTGTATACCAAGCTTGCGTCCTGGCCACTCTCCTGTATGGCAGCGAGTCCTGGACAGCCTATGCCAGGCAGGAGAAGCAGCTAAACAGATTCCACCTCCGCTGTCTTCGGCGCCTTATGCACATCAAATGGCAGGACAGAGTCCCCAACACCGAGGTCCTTGAGCATGCTGACTTGCCAAGCATCCCTGCATTTTTCAGCCAGAGACGACTCGGGTGGCTCGGCCACATGCACCGCATGGAGCCTGACCGTCTGCCGAGAGAAATCCTTTACAGAGAATTGCGGGTGGGCGTCCGCCATGTGGGCTGACCGCTATTGCGTTTTAAAGATGTCTGCAAACACAACATGCGGTGTGGGCAGATCAACACCAATAACTGGGAGGTTATTGCCAAAGATCGAGCCACCTGGCGCCACAGTGTCAAAGAGGGTGTTCTCAAGATGGAAGCGAACACGAGAGTCAAGATGGCGACGAAGCGTGCGGCGAGGAAAGAACATGCAGCATCAGCACGCGCACCATCAATCTTCATCTGCGCCAACTGCTCCAAAGACTGCCACTCAAGGATTGGGCTGTATAGTCATTCCATGTGCTGTTCCAACCCTTGACGCACTAACCATCACCTCTTCAAGACGAGGATGCCAGAGAGAGACACGGCACGCACCTGGGGGACATCCGGCACATCCGGCACAAGAGGCCGTGCCATGGCGGCTCGCCCCGCTATATAGGGCAGTGTGGTTATGTGACAGGAAGTCCATGTCACCACGCTGCACTTCACAGTAAAGTGCACCAAATGCACATAAAACATTTCCTCCCCCCTTTAGAAAGTCCAAAACCACACATACAATCCAAACCCACCCAAAGTTAGAACCCAAATCACACACTAAAATAACTAAAACTTATGTACTTACCTGGCCTAACACATTCACACAAAACAACCTAAAATAGGGCTGATGGGTGGACTACCACGCAGCCTGCATGGCATGGTGGATTATTCTGCCACCAGATAAACTAAAAAGTCCTTTCATTAAACTAAAAATGTCTGCCGTGCTCCTAAACTAACTCAATACTATACATAACTCCAAAAAACACACAAAAACACTCAGAACTATAAACAAAGTGCTACCGCACAGCAACTTGGATGGGTCAGGTGGAACCGGCATGGGGGGCCCAGGGCAGGCCCTCAGCAAGCGTGCCCCTGGAAGCAGCAAACCCCCGGGACAATGGCTGATCTTCTGAATGATGGAGCCTGGATTCCACACCTCCAACACCGACTCCCATCCAGCCTCGCCACCTGGGGGATCCTCCTGGACATGCCGTAGCTGGTTGGCATGCCTCATCGAGCTGTCGGACAACTTGAAGCACGCCACTCCCAACTTCTCCACTATCCGCAGACATGATTGATGTTTTGCTGGTTGTCGTTTGGCCCATCTTCGTCGTGGTCGTTCATCACCCCGAACCCGAACCAAGTCCATAACCCAAAGTGGAATCTTACTCAGCCTGATGAGCTGCTGCTGAGCATGCGGTAACTCCATGCTCATCCGTCTGTCGCCGTCCTCTTTTATAAATGTTGTAGTGTTCACCATCGTAGCTGCAGACCCCCCACCCAACTGTGGCCAAGTACCGGAGGCATCTGGGACTAGCATAGTGTTGCTCATCAGCATGGGTACCGACACTGAGCGAGAACTGGCCGACTTCAAAGCAAGGGTGTCCGTTAGCTCTTCATACCATCCACTCCCAGTGTTCGTCAGGGCGGGCGGGGTGATTTCTCCTGTGGGTTCCCCGGGTAAGACAACCGGCACACCCTGGCGTAGTGATTCAAGCGTCCACATCTACTACAACATTTTCCTCTGGCCGGGCATTCCTTTGCTTTATGGCGATGCATCGCGGATCCACAACCCCTGCAACGGGAGTTTCCTGGGGCAGACCTTTGGCTGGCAGCACTGATTTCTGTTATGATTTTCCTGCTATAATGCAGCGCACAGAGGAAAAGAGGAAGTCCACTCGCTGGAGTAAGTTGTACGTAGTTTTAATGATAACACAAAATAACAGTCCAAAACAATCAATAAGGAGCACAGGAAAAACTGGGGAAACTACAAAGATGCTCAACAGAACTCAGATGAGAATAATACAGCCAAAATGTCCTTCAACATTAACAGGTAGCACTGTATGGAAAGGGTGAAGCAGCTATTACTCACAAGGCTGGAGCAGTCCGAGTCCATCCGAGTATGAATCCAGGCAAACACAAAACCAAACTGAACAAGGTGAAGATGCCACACAGTGCGATGCGGTACCAATACGCTGGCAGGGCAACAAGTCAAGCGTGATGGGGCATAAACACTGGGAGCTTAACCACAGTGTAGGAAAATGATTCGACAATCTCTTTCCACAGAAATTGGGCTTAAATAATACCAATCCTAATGAGGAAAGAGATTGCCAGTGTGTGTGATGAGAAACCCAATAATCACACACAGCTGATCACTTGACAGGAGAGGGAGGCGTGGCTGAGCTGTCAAAGGGCCGAGAGGACTCCAGGGCTCTCAGAGAGTGCCTGATGAAAAATAAACAGCAAAAAGTAAACAATGCGAGTAGGCAGCCACCACGTCACAGAACTGGGCCTGCATATCAAGCCCAGTTTGTGACAGATTTCCCAATAATCTTCATCCAAGCTATCATTGCTATCAGGGTCCGCAACATTAGCTGAGGCGGACAGCTCCGGCGGCTTCTGTGGCTGGTGCCAATTTAGCTCCACAGCTAGCTTATCAACAGCCTTGAGCTAGCTCAACTGCTTTAGCTAATGTCAAGTCATTAGGCACCATTAATAGCCTAGCACGCAGCTCAGCATTGCACGTGTGCTCTGCTAGTCGGTGTCGTACCATCTTGTCTTCAAGCGGCCCAAAACAATATTTGCTAGCTAGCTGCCTCAAATCAATGACATACTGGCGGATAGGCTCACCTACATGCTGATGTCACCGGCAAAGGAGAATTCTCTGAACAGTCATGCTGTCTGGGGTGGAGAAACGTTTAGCTAGCAGCTCCACGACATCCTCATACAAGTCTGACATGCCGAACGTCCATAGGACCCTCTGGCCTTCAATACCCAGGTTGTGGACGAGAAGAGTGCGTGCCCTCACCTTATCGAGTTTCCCAAGATCCAGTGCTGTAATGTACTTTTGATAGGCCTCCAACCAATGCGACCATGGAACCAGTGGCTCGCCCGGGAGCTCAAGGAAGGGACGGAGTGATGTAATGCATGCCTCCATACATTAATCCTCAGTCGCCAAATGTTATATATGGAACCTGGTGATGAATGAGATGAAGAGATGGTGGTAGCGTCAAACACAGCTTTATTAAATAATATGCGGAGCAGTACACGGCATGCATCTGTGGGGACATCCGGCACAAGAGGCCGTGCCATGGTGGCTCGCCCTGCTATATAGGGCTGTGCGGTGACGTGACAGGAAGTCCACGTCACCACACTGCACTTTACAATAAAGTGCTCCAAATACACATATAACAATCTTGTGCCCTTTTTTTTTTTCTACAAAAAAAAAGTTCATTGTCTTACAGTTTCATGTCAAAATCTTTTCACTCCCCACCCCTTTCAAATGCCAGAATAGGTGATTACTAGGCCCAACCACATACCACAAGGCTAATAGTGGCTAGCACAGTGCTACATTATCGGAATAAATCCTGTGGTAAAAAGACTTAGTGGTTGAAGGACATGCCCAGTTGTACCATTGTTACCAACTCTCACTCTTGCAGTCTGTCTCACACCACAAGCCTTATTTCTCACTCCAAAATAAAGAAATTATTGCCAATATTGTGGTGAATTTCTTCAGCTTTTTCCTACAATAAGAGCTTTCAAGGCAGCCTAAAGCAGACTGAACACTTTTCTGAGACTTGTTCTGAGGTAAAGAAGTGTATTTGTTAAAAAAACAAAACAAAACAAATGTTTAGGTGAATTGTGCGCCTGCACACTCACTCTACCGATGCCCCCAGTCTCCAGTCATGCACAATTCCCTCTAAATCTCATGCCAAGCTTTTCTGAAAAGTTAGCAACTCTGTTGTATGCATGGTAACCCACAATGACTGACACTCCGTTGGTCCTTAAAAGTAGTTTAATGGTAAAACCCATTTTAATTTTGGTCGTTTTCAAAGTAGTTTGTTAAAAAATGCTAACTAGCCTGGAGGATACCTTCAGTTAGGCCAGAGTGTCCTAATTGGCTCAACACTACCCACGTGCCAGCACCACGAATTGCTACGTCATCAAAAATGTTCTGTCTCAACTGCCTTTTTGCAGAGGGCGGAGCTTAAGTGAAACATCACAACAAAAAAACAGATATGAGACATATGAGTGATTTCACTCTTGATATGTCTTGTAAGTCATAAAAAAACATTGGAGACATGTTAACAAGAAAAAACTTGATTTTTGGTGGAGTGTCATTTTAAAACACACACACAGGCTTTATATAATTTTTCGCTTCAAAAAGCAAAACTGACTGTTCCGGATTTGCCACAGGACATCATTGGCATAATTAACCCCGTTGAGTGTTGTGTTTGATACTTGCCCACTGCTCCAATATTTGCCAGCCAGCCCAGCTGTCATTGAGCTAACAGTGAGCAAACAAGTTTTTTTTTATTAGGGGTGGTTTACATCGTTATATTCTATATATTTCAGTCACCCTAACAGACATCCCTGTTTCCATGTAGATCACTAATGCACAGTTGATATATCTCATGTCATTATGGCTTATTTTGTTATAGTTTTGCCATGATGTTACATCAAGCAGTTAGCGTTAGCTTGGCTAGGTGGTTGGCGTCAGTCATTCTGATGGCATTATAGCTCATCTAAGTGGGAGAAGCAGACAGATAGGTTGCCTGGCATTTGCTTAACTGCCAGTCCATCTGGTTTTGATTGCCATTTTCTAAATTCTGTCGGCGACTCAACTGGCAATTCTGCCCTTCCGAGGGAGTGGAGGGTGAAACTGGGCATCCTGGCAGAACTAAAAACAATATCTGTCACAGGTCTGTGGTGGACGACTCCCATTTACACGGGGCGAGACTGGACATCCTGGCAGATAAGCACATCTGTTGCAAGGTCTGTGGTGGACTTTTGCCAGTCGGTGCATCGTGACATGCACTACACAATGAGCAGAGAAACAAACCTATCATCTAGTAGTCAGTCACTGCAACAGATACTGGAGTCAGTTTGTATTGGCCTGTCCTTGCCACTGTTAATACCTCTATCTACCAAGAATGTGCCGCTAGTCCAGCAAAAACTAGCGGTACTGAAATACTTTGCAAGCAGTTTCATGAAATGGTCAGTCAGAAAGCAACTCATACCGGCTCAGACGTCGCCCGGGTTAACAAGGTCAGGAGTTCCTGGCAGCAGAGGGTGAAGGACAGAGCTGCGTGGAGGAATCTGATCAGACCTAAATGAAACAGTCATTGTCACCCCCGAGAGACTGCTATGATGGATTCACTGCCCACTGAAATCCTTGTTCATCTGCCAGTATTCCACCATATATGTCGCTCCAAGATATTATTTTAGCCTAGTTGTAGTTAATTTTCTCCAATCTAGACCTAAGGGGGCTAGCTGAAGCTTGAAGTTTAGCCACATAGTCAATATTTCTGTGTCTATTGTACTCCTACCACGTCGTTTGTCGTATACTGGGGTAAATGCGGCACTCATATCCTGCATGAGTGACAGAGCAGCCTTCTTCAGGGACAGCACTGCTCTCCCCAGATGGGGAAGGGTACTGAAAAGGGATCCTAAACATTGCTTACTCCACTAAGAACCTGCCAGGCAGCCGCACCTGACTGGTCATCCAATACTGCGGCCGAAGACCAACACGAAAACACCAAATGATCTTTGCCTCATGAAATGTCAGAACCCTTTTAGACTGTGACAACAGACCAGCACGCCGTACTGCAATACTGGCAAAGATGCTGGGGCAGTACAGTATTGATATTGCAGCCCTCAGTGAGACCAGACTCGCTGGTGAATCTAGTCTGGAGGAGGTTGGTACAGGCTACAACTTCTACTGGAGAGGCAAGCCAGAGGGAGAACCCAGAATTGGAGGTGTGGGCTTTGCAATACGAACAACTATTGCTCAGAAGCTCGACAGACTACCTACTGCCATCAGCGACAGAATTACGTGCATGCGTATTGGTCTCCACAAGGGACGCCACTTGACCATTCTCGGTGTATATGCTCCCACCATGACATACAGCAACAAGGAGAAGGAAGCTTTCTACAGTGGCCTTGACCAAGCCATCAGGTCAACTACCTCAAGCGATAAGCTCGTAATCCTTGGAGACTTCAACGCCCGGGTAGGCTGCGACAATGACGCCTGGAAAGGTGTTATTGGCAAACATGGTATAGGGAAGCTCAACTCAAATGGCCAGCTCCTTTTGGAAAAGTGCAGTGAGCACCAACTCACAATCACTAACACCCTCTTCCAGCAAGCCAACAAGTATAAGACAACCTGGATGCACCCTCGTTCAAAGTTGTGGCATCTCATAGACTACATCATCGTCAGACAGAGAGATGCCAGAGATGTCAAGCTTACCAGAGCCATGCGTGGAGCCAAATGCTGGTCTGACCACAGGCTGGTCAGAAGCAAGATGGCACTCCACATCAGGCCCAAGATACAAACCAGGAGAGTAAAACCACCAGCCAAACTTCAAGTCTCCTGCATTAAAGACTCCCATATCCAAGAGGATCTGCAGAGGAAACTTCAGGAAACCAACGTACCTGAAAATTTTGAGGGTATGGAGGTCGAGGCAGCCTGGAAGCAGTTCAAGGATGCCACCTACTCTGCTAGTGCAGATGTCCTTGGATTCGTCAAACGCAAACACCAGGATTGGTTTGATGAAAATGACCCGGAAATCTCACAGCTTCTGCACACGATGCACAAAGCTCACAGGAACTACACTGACGACAAATCATCACCAACCAAAAGATCGATCTACTTGAACGCAAGGCACACCTTGCAGAGAAAACTCCGCCAGATGAAGGAGTCATGGTGGGACAGTAAAGCCACAGAGCTTCAGGAAGCGGCTGATAAGCATAACAGTAAGCTCTTCCATGAAGGGCTGAGGGCGGTGTATGGTCCTAAGTCCACTGGTAGCGCACCCATCCGATCGTTTGACGGAAATAACCTCCATACTGACAAATCGGAAATACTACAATGCTGGGCTGAACACTTCAACACCCTGCTCAATAGGCCATCATCAATGTGTGAGGAAACCCTGGATGCCATCCCCCAGAGGCAGATACTGGCCGAGCTGGACCTCCCTCCTTCACTGGATGAAGTCAAGCGTGCCATAAAACAGACATCTGCGGGAAAGTCTCCAGGTGCCGACGGCATCCCTGCTGAGATTTTCAAAAACGGCGGCGTGCATCTGCAGAACAAACTCCTACAGTTATTTATACTTATCTGGCAGTATGGCACAGTCCCACAAGATTTTAAAGATGCTTCTATTGTACATCTCTACAAGCGTAAAGGAGACTGCTCTGTCTGTGATAACCACAGAGGTATTTCCCTCCTGTCAGTTGCCGGGAAAATACTGGCACGCATTGTCCTCAACAGGATGACATGCTGTCTCACTGCTACGGTCTACCCAGAATCTCAATGTGGATTCAGACCTGGAAGAGGTACAGTGGACATGCTCTTCGCAATGCGACAGATACAGGAGAAATGTAAGGAGCAGAACACGGACCTCTACATGGTGTTTGTCGATCTCATCAAGGCATTCGACACGGTAAATAGACCTGGCCTGTGGAAGATACTTCACAAAGTTGGTTGCCCTGACAAGTTCATTTTCATCATAAGGTCTTTCCATGAGGGAATGCAAGCAAAAGTCCAAGGGAATGGAGATACCTCTGACCCATTTCCAGTGACAAATGGTACCAAGCAAGGCTGTGTCCTGGCCCCAACACTCCTCTCCATTGCCTTTTCTTTCATGCTCATGGAGGCTTTTCGTGACCTGGATAAAGGAGTGCACATTCAGTTTAGAACAGATGGTGGCCTATTCGATCTGGGACGTTTACAAGCTTGGACGAAGACCATGTCAATGCTAGTCAGAGATCTTCTGTTCGCTGATGACTGTGCCTTAGTCTTCTTAGACAGCTTACAGTATTTTACAACTGTGGCTCGAAGCTCGATGAAAAGCCCGAGTGAAACTGAAAAGAAATAAAAACAGAAAATAAATACATATAATTAAGCTAGCGGGCCCCTGGGGTAGGACTAATTCCTGGAAACAAATAGACGCAATACATTAAACAAGCTAGCGGGGCCCTGGGATAAGACTAATTACTGGAACAACACACTCTAAAAAACGATCTCAAGTTCACATTTAACAAAACTTATAAAATTGACAAAACAACAATTAACTCACAGCCATTGCTTTCGAAGGTGTAGAAAGGCGTTTAACACACAGGAGGAACATTTCAGACATTCGCGGGCAGGCTATGCACTTCTGCCTTTTTTTTTTTTTTCCTTCTCTTTCTTTCTCCTCCCTCACCAAAGTCCGTTTCTTCTACCCACAAAACCTAGCGGCAACTGGCTGCGCTTTCAACATAAAATACAAATGGATCACTACTAGCTGTACAGAAATTACTTTTAACACAATAACTATTTTAACATGAATTATTACAAAAGGATTATGGCATTTTATTATAAACTTATGAACTATTTTTTCAACTCTATAAAACATACACTACTGAGGGCAGAACACTTAGCCTCACAGGAATCTTTTGTTTGTGGAGTGAAAAACAAACAAACAAAAAACAACAAAAAAGGTCAGTCACAGACAAGAGTGGGAGTCGAACTTGAGTGTTTTTGTGTCTGTTGCTTGAATGTCTGTAAGTAACTGTCTGCCATCCCCCTCCCACCAACCAAATGAGCGTTGGGAAACCAAAGTAAAAGATGCGTTGTTCTGCACATGGGTGGTGAGGACTGTTCAGGAGTATTTTGTGCATGTGCAGGAAGTGAGCTTGTAAAAACGTGCCAAGGCACGTTATTTTTTGATTTAGCATGCAAATGTATGTTTTTAGAGGGGTGGGAAAGCGTTTATTAGATATGTTTTTTACTGAGACCGGGTTGACTAGAACATGGAGAGAGCGGAGAGGCTAGGGGGAATCAGCCGCACAGGGGGGCGCAGAGCTTGTGATCCTTGAGACATCAATATTGAACGTGCTGTGCTTACTTAAGGTGGCTTCTCCTGAAGCAGAGAGGCGTTCCACATAGTGAAACAATGTTTGGTCTAAACGCACCTTAAGAGTGATGTATATGGTCAAATGTTGATAGATGAACAAATTTTGGCTCTGGCTAAGTCTAAGATTAGTAGGTAAGGTTAACAATTATTTTATTTATTTTTATTTCGGATAGTACATTACAGGTTAAAAGAAACTGTATAATATAACAAGGTCAAATTAGACAAAGACTCCTTCTACTATACAATTCCACGTGAGTTATCCGAAATGGGTGATGGCTGAAGCCGCAGCTTATATTGCCCACCCATATTCCATCCAAGAATTCAAAGGAGAAAAAAGAGAAAACAAGACAAGAGCGATTACAATTTAAAACAAGGCTAAGACAAAATATGACTGAGAGAAAAAGAAAACTGAGCTAGTCTAAGTTAAGTGGTTACTATTCAAAAACAAATCTAAGACATAGTGTCACAGAGAAAAAAGAAAAACTAAGCTATAACACAACACAGGCTGGAAATGTCAATCCTTATGTGAGTTTACATGTCGTCTTGTAAATATGTTTGGAGTATTTCTTCCTTTAGTTTTTGTTTAAATTGTCCAAGCTTTGTACATGATTTTAATTCAGGTCCAAAATCGTTCCATAATCTGACACCTTGCACTGAAATACAGTGTTGCTTGGTAGTTGTTCTCACTGTAGGCTTTTGAAATATACATGTTCCTCTGAAGTGATATCGTTTCTCCCTTGTTTGGAACAACTTTTGGATATTTGCGGGCAGTGATAGATTCTTCACTTTGAACATTATTATTGCGGTTTTAAAGTCGATCAGATCTTTCAACTTGAGAGTTTTTTGTTTAAGAAAAAGTGGGTTTGTTGGTTCCCTGTAAGCTGCTTTGTTGATTATTCTAATAGCTCTCTTTTGAAGCATAAAGAGTGGATATATGTTTGTTTTATATGTATTTCCCCATACTTCATTACAATATGTCATGTATGGGAGTATTAATGAATGATACAAGGTGTATAGTGTGGGTTGATTCAGCAAATTTTTCACTCTGTGTAATATTGCAATTGATTTGGATACTTTACCTTTTATATAATTAATATGTGGCTTCCAACACAGTTTGTTATCAATTATTACTCCAAGGAATTTAGTTTCGGATACCCTTTCAATCTCTACACCATTTACACTGAGTTTGGGTACTGGGTAGTTGTGATGGTTGTTAAAGACTATAAATTTTGTCTTGCTTAAATTGAGCGTTAATTTGTTTGAGTCAAACCACAGTTTCAGCTTTCCTAATTCCTTTCCGAGTGTATCCAGAAGTTGTTCCAAGTTGTTTCCACTGCATAGCAGGTTAGTGTCATCAGCAAACAATATTAAGTCCATTTTTTCTGAAACTTTACATATATCATTTATATACATATTGAATAATAATGGTCCCAAAACTGAACCCTGTGGGACTCCACAGGTGACCTTCAGTAGCTCTGAGTTTTTGTTGTTAACACATACAAACTGATATCTATTCTTTAAGTAACTTCTTAACCAGGACAGTGCTACCCCTCTGATACCACAATTTTGTAGTTTCTTTAATAATAGATTGTGATCTACTGTATCAAATGCTTTTTTAAGATCCAGGAATACTCCAACTGAATACTCTTTATTTTCAATGGCTGTTGATATTTTTTCTGTAAATTCCATTAAGGCATATGCTGTTGTCCTTTTGTGTCTGAACCCATATTGCTGCTCACACAATAAATCATTCTTCAGTATGAAGTTGTCAATTCTCTCATAGAATATTTTTTCAAGTATCTTGGAAAATTGCGGTAATAGTGAAATTGGTCTGTAGTTGGAGAGTTCCCCTCTGTCGCCTGTCTTGTAAATCGGAATTACTTTAGCTATTTTCATTGCATTGGGAAATATACCTGATTGGAGAGACAGGTTACAGATATACGTCAGTGGTTTCACTATGCATTCGATAACAGTTTTGACTAGTAGCATATCAATACCATCGCAGTCAGTAGATGTTTTACTTCAATTCAATTCAATTCAACTTTATTTATATAGCGCCATTTCACAACAACAGTCATCTCATAGCACTATCAACTGTAGGGAGGACCCCCACAGTTGCAGAAAGACCCCAGCAATCAGGCGATCCCCTGTGAGCAAGCACTTGGCGACGGTGGAGAGGAAAAACTCCCTTTTAACAGGAAGAAACCTCCAGCAGAACCAGGCTCAGGGAGGGGCAGTCATCTGCTGCGACTGGCTGGGGGGTGAGGGGATAGAGAAGAAGAAAAGAACAGACATGTAGAGAGCAAACAGCACGATGGGGACTCAATCTATGGGAGAGAACAAACAAATGTTAATGACCAGCAAAAAAAAAAATATTTCATAGAGAGTGAGGAAAGGAGTGAGGCCCAGTGCATTACTGGAGGTCCCCCGGCTGACTAAACCTATTAGCAGCATAACTAAGGGAGGGTTCAGAAAACACATGATCCCTCCCTAATTGTAGGCTATGTCAAAAAGGTAGGTTTTAGCCCTCTTCTTAAAAACAGAGATCGAGTCTGACTCCCGAATCCAGATTGGCAGCTGATTCCACAGGAGAGGAGCTTGATAACTGAAGGCTCTGCCTCCCATTGTACTTTTGGAGATTCTAGGTATTACAAGTAAACCTGCATTTTGGGAGCGTAGTGCTCTGTTAGGATGATACGGTAGTATCAGATCTTTTAAATAAAAAGGAGCCTGATTGTTTAGAGCTTTGTAAGTAAGAAGAAGGATTTTAAACTTAATTCTAAACTCTATGGGAAGCCAATGAAGGGAGGCCAGAACCGGAGAGATATGATCTCTCTTTCTAGTACCTGTTAAAACTCTTGCTGCAGCATTTTGGATCAGCTGAAGACTTTTTAAAGATGTTTTAGGACAACCTGATAATAAAGAATTACAATAATCTAATCTCGAGCTAACAAAAGCGTGGATCAGCTTCTCAGCATCACTCTGAGACAAGATGCTCCTAATCTTGGCAATATTACGCAAATGATAGAAGGCAGTCTTAGAAACAAATTTAATATGTGAATTGAAGGACAAATCCTGATCAAAAATAACTCCAAGGTTCCTCACAGAAACCTCGTTAAATCGTTACTTTTGAACGATTTAACAATTTCAATGACCTCTCTTTCGTCTGTGTTCTTTATGAAGATGGTGTCTTTTACAGCAGTGTTATTGCATATTGAATCACCTGTTGGCACCGTAGTGGGTATTTCTCGGGCCAGTTTAGGTCCAATGTTAACAAAAAAATTATTAAATTCATCTGCAGGTGAAGCTATATTCACATTCGGAGTCGATTTATTATTTTTTGGAGTGTTAGTTGGGTAGCTGGTATTTCTGCTTTTATTTCCAAGGATACTGTTGATTATTGTCCATGTATTTTTAATATTGTCTTTGTTTTTTTCCAGTTCTTTACTGTAATAGTCTCTTTTACTACATCTTATTATATATGTTAACTTATTTTTGTATGTTTTATACCGCTGCTCTGCTTCTTTTGTCCTTTTCTTTAGGAAAGCTTTATATAATAAATTTTTCTTTTTACACGCCTTTTGTAGTCCTTTGGTTAGCCATGGTTTGTCAGTAAATTTGTGTTTAAGCTTTTTTTTAACTAATGGGCAGTTTTTTTCATAAAGAGTGGTTACAATGTTTGTAAATGTGTCATAGGCTTCATTTACATCTGATACATAGACTTCTGTCCAGTCTTGCTTCAGCAAGTCCTCTTTAAAAGAACTGATTGCGTTTGGTGATTTGTGTCTGAACGATTTTGAGATTTTTTCTGGGTTGGGCCCCGTGTGGCCATGGATAAGTGCAAAGATTGGCAAGTGGTCGCTTATATCATTTATCAATAATCCACTTTCTATTTTCTTGTCGAGAACATTGACAAACAGGTTGTCAATAAGTGTAGCAGAGTGAACTGTGATTCTACTGGGATGTGTTATTGTGGGATATAGACTCATGCTGTACATAGAGTTCATGAACTCTGTAACTACATTTTGTTGATGTGGATTAAGTAGATCAATATTGAAATCTCCACAAATTGCTACCATTTTCTTACTAGTAATATTATTGTACAGCTCGACTAATTTATCTCTGAATGTCTCAATGCAAGTTCCCGGCGTTCTGTATATGCAGCTTATGATTAGATTTTTTGTTTTGTCTAGGTCAATCTCAACAGTAACACATTCCAGAATCCCTGGTAGTGCAAAGGACATTTCATTTACAAGCTTACATCTATATAGGTCATCAATATACAGTGCAACACCACCACCCTTTTTTTGAGATCTGTTAATGTTAAACATCTGATATCCCTCTATTGCCATCAGGGGAGCCTGGTCTGCATTAAGCCAGGTTTCAGAGACTGCTATAGCTGTGAATTTTCTGTTTAGCTGTTTTAAATAGTCCTGAATCTGTGAGAAGTTTTTGTTAAGACTTCTGCTATTGAAGTGTATTATTGACAGTTTACCATCTAATTGCACTTGACTTTTGAATTGCTTTTCAGTGTAATATTCACAGTGGTTATGAATATTATTGAAAAAGTGGTTATCAGGATCAATATCATTCTCCATCTCTTGTGGTTTATGTTCAGCATAGTGGCATATTTTTAGAGTTTGAGTTTCCTCACTCTGTGTTTCATAGTCAGTGTTCATTTGTATTTATCTAAGTCAGTAGCATCTCTGATCATTATACTTTTTGCTTGCTCAGGTGTTCCATTTAGTTTAATCCAAATTCTACAATTTCTTGTCCAGGTTGACTGTATCTTATTATGTTTCTTTAGCATCCGTGCCTGCCGTGCTAATTCAGCGTTTTTTTTTGTCAGGTGTTCATTTAGGTAAACTTGAGTTTCCTTTAGTTTTTTGGCCTGCCTCAGTATGTCATTTTTCACCCTCCTGTTCACAAAGCGCATCACAATTGATTTCTTTGTTTTGTTATCTTTCTTCGGTAAAGCATAACAGGCTGAGATCGCATTGGCTTCTACCTTAATGTCTTTATCATTAAGGAACTGAAGCACTTGGTTTTCTAAGGACATTGATTCACTTATGGAAGCATGTTCACCACTCAGTCCTGTAGCGGCATGGGCGTACGACTGATATCTGATGTCTAGTCCACTTATAACTATGTCATCAATGCGAGAACCTTGTTCAAGATCCTCAACGCGTTGCTCCAAAAGACGCCCGTGTTGCTCCAGGTCCATAATTTTTTTGTCTTTTTCTTTTATTATTGAATGTAGGGCTTGTACCTCCTGTATTAGGTCTAATATTTTGTCCTGCTGGCTAGTCACTTTGGCCAGTTCATCTAACACAAAGTTCAGAGTTTTTTTAATTTCTTCCATTTCCTCTTTTTTGGGTGGCATTTTACTGACCTGTGGATAGAAATAAGCAGAGAATCCGGCTAGGCCTCAACTAGCTCGGTCACTACTGGACCCGCCGCTCCTGCGCAGCTTCTCCGCCGAGTGACGCTGCTCAGCTCCGCAGATCACCGCCGTCTATCGCCGGCGCCTGCCTCCGTCTACCTGGCCAGTTATGTCGTGCACCGCCGGCGCAGCCGGAATCCACCGATCACAGCCACTCGTCGCCGTCTGGCTAGGCGGCTCCTCCGCTGGGCCCCGTCTAGGCTCCGTCACCGACCGCCGTCAGTCTGGTAGTTCCTCGGCTGGGCCTCGCAATTGGGCACCGGTTCAGACCACTGTCCTGCTGGATCCAGGTGGCCCCCGTCTCTCGCCAACGCCGCGCCCGAGCTCCCAATCGCCGCCTCGGTTGGTTCGTCCTCCTTTTAAATCCTTCTCTCCTCGGCTCCAGATGGCCAGATGTAAAGAATACCTTCTCACTGCTGCAGTTACTCTGGGTTAGCATCTGGGTTAGCATCAGAGGCGAGCCTTTAGAGGTCGGAAACGGGGCGAAACGGAGCCAGATCTGCCAGAACCTTCACCAATAACAATAAATGATGTAACCATCACAGAAGACTGATGTAACCATCACATGTGAAATGCAGTTATAACTGGGAGAAAAACTGTTTGAAGACTGAAGTAAAAAGTTGTTTTAAAAAGAAATCACTTTCTTCTTTTTGCTTAAAAACATAAATGGTTCCTTTGAGGCAGCATGGGTGGATATTTCATTTTACTGTTGGGGGAAAGCAGGTTTTGTTTTTTGTTTTTTTACATCTAAATATTAAGGGGGAACTGTAATTCCTGTGGTCAGGGCTGTATGCAGCTGTATGGGAGCCTATGCAAGATTGTGTTTTAGGGGCTCGAATTTTTGTAATGGACAAGAGTTCAAAACGGTTTAAAAAACTTGCCTCCTAATAAATAAAAAATAAACTTGGGCTGTTGTTTAGATGAACAGAAAAATTAAATCATTAACACAGAACAAAAAATCTAACCAGCATCCAGAAAAAAAAATGAAAATTTACAAGGACAATGTCATAAATTTTGAAGAAAAAAGTTTTAATTTCAAATGAAAAAAGTCATAAATGTATTTAAAAAAATGTGGTCAATTTGTGATGGAAAAGTACCAAATTTATTAGAAAAAAAACTAGCAAATTTATGAGAAAAAAGGCACAAATTTCAGAAAAAAATAAAAATGGAAGGAAAAAGTTGCAAATTTACAAGAAAAGGTAGTAAATTTATTTATTTAACCTTTATTTATGCAGGGTAGTTCCATTGAGAGGCAACCTCTCTTTTTCAAGGGCACCCTGTTCACACTCACACAGTCACACCTGGAAGCTGCCCAGTACATCCACAGACTGACCTGTGGCCACTGAGCAGCTCCACTGGAGCAGTTGGGATTAAGGATCTTGCTCAAGGGCACCACAGTGGGGTTAAGGAGGGTGGGGTAAACACTGCTATGTTGTCTGTCCCACCCAGATTTGATCCTGCTGGTACAGGGATCGAAGCCGCAACCAGTCCGCATCCTAACCATTAGGCTACTACTGCCCAAAGAAAGAGTTGCAAATTTACAAGAAAAAAAAAAAAAAATCACAAAATTAGGAGAGAAAGTTGGAAATTTACAAAAAAAAAAAAAATCAAATATGAGAAAAAGGTTGGAAATTTACAAGAAAAAAATGCACTGCAGAGCACTGATGCGTCAAACAATTTTGCAAATGCGTAGGAAGAAATAGGATAAATCTACAATGAAAGGAGCTATATGTAGTTTTTTCTATTTTAAAATACTCATGAAATGCCAATAATTATTATGAGGGTGTTTAGAAACGATACTTATTACATCAGACCTGCAAATGTATTGCATTACACGGATTTATAATAAATTTTCCTTCTGGGTCTGCTGTTCCACTGTTTGCCAGAAGGGTGAGTCTTGAGTCATGAGCTTCCACCGATCTGTATAAAAAAAAACACTGGATCACTCACTGGCCGGCAGAAGTGAAGCATATCTGTCAAGGCATACCTCATGCCTCCCTTATTGGGGGGGCTTTCACACCTGTACTGAGTACTTAAAAACTGTATTTATCGGCAGATGAAAGAAAACTGAAGGAAAAAAAACTAAACAAACAGCAACTGCAACATGAACTATTTCAAACATATTTATTCAAATGTACACTTATATGAACACAATCTTGAGCCATAACTTTTTGGTAATGTGAAAATAAGCCAAGTAGCACAAAATAAAATAAAAAATAAATAAATAAAAAATAAATGATAATAATAAATAAAAATAAATAAAAAATATTTTTCAAATTTACATTAGCACAAGGTAGATTGCTTAATTTGAAAGTACACAATAAGAATTATTCTGAATATAGTTCTTAACTGTCAGCTAGATACTGTATATACACTTGGAATTAAAGAGTTTTAATTGTCAGCTTTGTTACACTAATGCACTTGGATGAACTTGAAACAAGAAAATGTTCACTGATGCTGCTTGTTATAGTTCCAAGTAGCAGCCTTTGCTGACTCTAGCATTTCTGAAGTATCAGATCAGGTGGCAGATCAGAAGTGATCTGCCACCGATGGGGGTAGATTGTGCTCTGCCACAAAATGACAAACCATCACTTCTGCTAGTGATGCATTGGATTTGGAAGGCGTCGGTTCTCTCACTGGCTGAAAATGTTCATCCATCGATCGATACGTTTTCGATTTGGCTACACAGTTTTTGTGGCCCTGTGTAGCGAAGTGCGACTTCAGGTCGAAAATCCCCGATGCAGTCACTTTTATGCTCTTCCTACATGGAACACAGAAGGAGTGTGTAGGGCCCTCTGGAGAAGCCTTTATCCATCCAGCGATTCCTCTCTGTTCAGGAGCCGCAGGACAACAGAAGAAGGTGCGAGGCCATCAGCATAATGATGAGTCCACACTTCTCACTGTTGTGATAATTGCTCACGCTGAGCGCTCTGCCAGCCCCGTACGCTGTGGGGGTGACACACACGACGTGTTCCTCCACACTCAATAATTTTTTTTCCCGTATATTTTTCTTTTTGGCATACAGAAATGGCAATATGCCCGTATTTGCTAAAACTGCATTTTCCCCGTATTAAAATACGGCGAAACCGTATCACTTGACAGGTATGTAATTACATGCAGAAACACTGCACAGGCCATCTTCACAAAAATCCAGCTCGACAAGCCACTTTTGCTTAGGTGGAAATGCAAATTGAACTATAAATCATGTGCTGATACATGTCATATTCCCATGTAAAGGTCTCTCACTTTTACTTACAAATTGATTTTTAATTTTTGGGAAAGGGGAATATAAATTTGGCACAACTTGTTGGTAACAACAGTTGTGTGCAACAAAAACACAGTTGTGGATCCTTGTCAGATTTTTGTCTACTGTCATTAGTGCCAAATTTTTGCTAGATTCCTTCTTAATTTATTCAATTTTGACTGGTGACGATTTATTCAATTTACATGTACTTACCTTTATCAGTGTCTACTGTGCAAGTTAAAGTACACCTGTACAACTGCTTATAACCTAAAAAATGTACCCGTTCGAGAGAAATGAATTCAACATTGCAAATTTGTTTAAAATAAAAAAAAAAACCTACCAAGACATTATGTTTCGTTGTGTTGTTAAAAATTAAATTACCATTAGAAGGCTATACACCTGACCTGATGAACAGCAGCATGTGGAGTGAACAGAGAATGGAATGTGTATGTAATTATTGGCTTTTCTCATATGGTGTCATAACAGATAAACCAGACTTTTGATGCAAACAATACAATTTTATTCCAGAAGCAAAATTTACAAACAAAAAAACAGACTGGGCGTGGGGAGACATGGTTAGACACGCCGACTGCTAAATGCGTCCACAAGCCTGCCAAATAGGATCAGGAAATCTCTGTTGAATGTTGACATCTCTGCGAGCTCTTCCCTTCGTAACGCAGCGTCCTGCTCCAGGGCTTCACGCGCATCTGCCCGCACATCTGCGGCCACCTGTCGCAAATGCTGCATGTACTCCTGATTGTGTTCTTGCCGCTGGTCATGTTGCCGTTCCAAGAGCCGCATCTCTTCGTCATGCATGTTGACCATCGCTGATGTAAGGTCAGCGATGGAGTTGCTCCTTTTCCTCTTGGCTACATTGAAAGACAGAAAGGCATGGTTGTTAAAGCTGGATCACTACATATATTATGGAATTACACTGGTGAAAGTCTGTGGTGGAATGTCACTATTATATTATGCTTCACTGCTGTATATAAGCTGAACTGTCATGTTGCTGCCGCCCCCCCGCGACCTGTAAAGGATTAAGCGGCAGAAGATGGATGGATGGATGGATGGATTTTCGACCCTGGTTTCCGCTGGACCTGTTTCAACAAAAAAAAAATTGTGGTTATTGTGCCTTACCGGCACTTGAACATGATCCAGATGGAGCTGGTGATGTGGCTGACATCAGAGTCGATTCAGCTGGCGCTCCGGCAGACGCAGAGGCAGACGCAGGACAGTCCGGTATGTCCATGTCCACTGAGGTGGATCCCTGTGATATGAACTGCGATTCTAGAAAGAAAATGCACGCAATTTAAAACTTAACACCAAAGTGCAACATGTACACAACACTCAAGTTTTTAACCGGAATACAATAAGCGTAATTCAGAATCAGAATCAGAATCAGAATCAGAATCAGCTTTATTGGCCAAGTATGCACAACACATACAAGGAATTTGACTTTGGCTAAAAACTTGCTCTCGTTGTTCAGGTGAAGGATTTAAATAAGGATTCAATGACAACCAGAGTATGTACAGTAAATTACAGTCTGTCCACGTTTCTATAAAAGGATGCAAATATATACAGGAATATATGCAGTTATTTACTCGGACTAACCACACTTTGCAGAAATATATGAAAAAATATACAATCACACAGTATTTCAATGTGGACTCAGATTCAGTGATATAATGTGAATGAAGTAAAAAGCAGTGTGAGAGTTATGTGCAATGTAATAATGGATGAAAAGTCATGAGTACAGCAACAGGTAGGACTAGGTGAATGTTAGGAGTTCATCAGAGTGATGGCTTGAGGAAAGAAACTGTTCCTGTGACGGGTGGTTTTGACCTTCAGTGATCTGTAACGACGACCAGAAGATAGAAGTTCAAACAGTTTGTGGCCGGGGTGTGATGGGTCAGCACAGATGTTTCCCGCCCGTTTCCTGGTTATGGACCGATATAAGTTCTCAATGGAGGGTAGGTCGGTACCAATGATCCTCTCCGCAGACTTAATGATCCGCTGCAGTCTGGTCTTGTCCTGTTTAGTGGCAGATCCAAACCAGACAGTGATGGAAAAGCAGAGGACAGATTGGATGATGGCGGTGTAGAAGACAACCAGCAGCTCCTGAGGCAAATCAAACTTCTTGAGCTGACGCAGAAAAAACAACCTCTGCTGGGCCTTTTTCCGGACAGTGTCAATATGGGAGGACCACTTCAGGTTCCGGGAGATTGTGGTACCCAGAAACTTGAAGGAGTCCACAGTGGACACTGTGCTGTTGAGGATGGTGAGTGGGGGGAATGAAGGGGGGTGTCGCCTGAAATCCACAGTCATCTCCACCGTTTTGGCTGGGTTAAGTTCAAGATGGTTCTGGCTGCACCAGAGGATCAGCTGCTCCACCTCCCGCCTGTATGCAGACTCATCATCATCCCGGATCAAACCGATGACTGTGGTGTCGTCCGCAAACTTCAGGAGCTTCACCGAAGGGTCCTCTGAGGTGCAGTCGTTGGAGTAGAGGGAGAAGAGCAGTGGGGAAAGGACACATCCTTGGGGGGCGCCAGTACTAATTTTTCGGGAGCTGGATGTAAATCTCCCTAGCTTCACCTGTTGCCACCTGTCAGTCAGAAAGCTGGAGATCCACTGGCAGGTGGAGGGGGGCACCTTGAGCTGGAGGAGTTCAAGGTTCAGCGTTTTGTTCGCGCTAATACTTAACACAAAGCAAGTGTGAAACTGCAGTTGGCTGCAAAACAATAGGCAAGCCTCAGTAACAACCATTACCCACAATCTAACAACCTTCCTATTTCTTAAAAACAGTGAGCTTGGCACAGAAAGGATAAATTGGCGAAAAGACGCGCAATATCAAAACAACACTTACCATCCACGGTTTCCAAGGCCGTGACAGTGGCCGTGTCGAGCCCAATGTCTCTCAGCGAACCACTTCCACTCCTTCCGATCCGCTCCACTTCAAGCATTGTGGTCCTTCACTGCTCGGTAATCGCTTTTCAGCTTTTTCAGCTTCTCCCGACACTGTTTGGCAGTACGGATGTGCCCTTGGGAACCCATCTGCTCGGACACCTGCTGGTATATTTTTGCATTTCGAGTAGATCCGTCCAACTCGCGCTGGATGCGATCGTCGGCTAATATAGAAAGAAAATTGTGCACCTCCTCGTTTGACCAGGGGATAGCCTTACGAGAAGACATCTTCAGTGTGTGAAAATATACTGTATTAAAGGGGCGCACTGTGTTCACTGGCTGAACAACTACAAATGGCGGTGGTGTAGTAAATTCAGCAGAAAAAGTCGCTTTCGTGACGTTACGACCTGACCAATCAGCGGCGACCAGTCTCTTAAAGTCACATCCCAGCCATACTCAGCCCTACTCAGCTCGGTTAGACCCTGCCCTGGATCAGGTACTAAAATAGCGCCTGCTAACCGGTGCTGGGGCTAATGGAAAATGCTCAAACGCGGGCTGAGTGGTGCGGTTTAGGGCTAAGCAAGGCTTGTGGAAAAGGCCCTAAAGTCAGCAACAAACAATGCGAGTGATCAAAAAGAGAGAAAGCAAGAGATATGCAGTCAACTTATATACCCAGCTCAGACAATGCATGCATGGCACATTAGCATCTGTGACGACGGAGTGTCACCACTGTTATGGTTTATTGTATGTTTAATTATTTTGTTTGGGTAATATTTGTAAATGTTAATTATTGTTAATTAACACTGTTAATTATTGTTAAGTTTGCACATATTACTTCAAGATCTGCTTCTGACTGTGGAATGCCTTTTTGGTGAGATAATTGTTATGTTTAATTATTTGGGTAAAACAAGTGGTGATCATTAATCCACATACCTTTGCCAGCATGCTCCCTGATGGTGTCCGGGTAAAAGACTCTTTAGGGGTTGAATGCTTTTTAAAGGCTACCAGCAGGAAGGGAGCATGTGATGGTAAGTTTAGGGGTGATTTAGATTTTGTAAATAGGGGTTTAAATTATTTATTGAATTATTTATGGTGTCTTATTTATTCTGTGTTATTTATATGTTTTTTGTAAATAGGTGGGAAATTGTTATGGACTTTTAGATGCTATTGGGTATGTGTGAAAAATGGAAAATGTTTTATTGTTTTACCTGGGGTTATGGTAGGGGCTAATTAGCCTTAATTGTCTCACTTAATATAACAGGTGTTGGTTATTGGGAACACAGAGTGTGTCATGTCGTGTCGGTGTGAAGATTTGGTACGTACGCTGGAGTTGTTATCTTTGAAGAGATTTTTTGGAATAAAATGGAAAAACTAGTGATGGTGAAATGAGGCCCCGTGAATGTGTCGAGTCTTTCTGGCCAAATGCTTCACCAAATCCTGATCAGACAAAGCCCCGTTTAACAGCTCATTTAAGAATACTGACATCTGCTGGTATGTTACATGTAGGCTAGTAGATCTTATAGTATAATTATTCCAGTATTATGTCAAAATAATCATTTGAGGTATTGTAAAGCTAGATGAAAAACATAATCTATCCTGATCATGGTATACTGACAAAATAACATTGACGGTATATCAAAGTGTCAGTTGGTCAGTTGTGATATATTAATAAATCATTTTGGTGTGTGGCTGTTTTTATGGATAAATAGTTATATGAATTGCTTGTGTGACTGGGTTATAATCTAGACTGGAGAAGTTGGGTGGGGGATGGGGAGGTGTTTTATTGATTTTTATTCAGGAATAGTTTTTTTTACAGTGTTGGGGCTCAGGCGATTTCTTCTTTTTGAAACAACTCACCAGCCTTTGAAAATTTTCGTTCACAGGGGACTGAAGATGCAAAGATACACAAAAACTGAAGTGCCAATTTAAACAGATGAGGATATAGATTTTTGTGACTATGCCAGTATTGCAGTGGATCCTGTTGTCTTGATAGGTTTTGTTCAGCCAGGTACCGCTGCACTTCCACAATAGCCTCAGCCTCTGCACTGGATGCCCCACGCCTCTGAGTTACTGTGGTGTCCAGCAGGTGCCACAGGTTACTACCACCTACAAAAAGAGTACACATCAGTATGTAAGCAAACATTTATATAGATACCATCATATGAACACTACCTGTACCTGAGCTGGATGTTGAAGCCACTGGTTCAGCGGCATCAGAGGTGGCAGTTGGAGGTGTCTGTGGAGCAATGACTCTCATTTCATGGGCACATTCCGTTTTCAGGCGTTTAACCACCTCATTTGCCTTCAGTGGGCTGTGAAACCCCAGGTCTTTAAACCTGGGGTCCAGCAATGTTGCCAGTGTCATGACACTGACAGACTCTAAACTTGCCATATGTTCTCTGAGGCGATGGATGAGGTTGTCAGCTAACACTTTTGCGGGGTCAGTTTTTAAATTTGAAGTTTCACACAGAACTGCGTGGTGGAGCATCTTCATAAGAGGTATCACCTTTGACCCTGATACACGTTTTTCCTCGGATAATTCCACTGTGGCCTGCTGAAAAGTGCCTAACACCTTCGTTACTTCCTCAATTGTGTCATTTTCATATGAAGTGAGTGGCAGAAGGTCAGTGTGAAGTGGAGCCAGGGCTGCACCTACAGCTTCACGCTGTTCAAAGAGACGCTGCAACATTAATAAGGTGCTATTCCACCTGGTCTCTACCTCTATTATCAGTTTGTATTTTTGCCTGCCCATTGAGTCCTGCATTTGGTTTAAACGTTCTTTAGCTGTAGTGCTGGTGCGAAAGTAGGTGACAATCTTTCTTGATTTATCACGCAGGTCTGCAAGCATGGGGACCCCGTCAAATGACTTGCGCACTATTAAATTAAGTGCATGGGCAACACAGATGCTGTGCCTGACCTGCAGTATCCTTGCACAGGCTTTCACGTTGGCTGCAGCATCTGTGACCAAGCAGCTCACCTTACCCTTGATCCCCTACTCATCCAGGATTTTAGCCTGTGCCAGGGCTAAATTGTCAGCTGTGTGACTTGTTGGGAAATGTTCAACAACTAGCATGACCGTATTAAGGGCATCTTCCTCTGTTATGTAATGGCAGGTTACACAAAGATATGCCTCCATGTTCATGGAAGTCCACATGTCTGCGGTCAGACTTACAGCTGTGGCCTTCTGGACCTCTTCCTTTTCCTTCTCTTTGGCCTCTGTAAATTTTTTGTCAACCATAGCCTTTAAAGCCTGTAAAAGAAAACAAAGGTGCATGATAGATATACTATTACTGCTGAAATCTTTTTAATAGTAATTCCACCATCATCATCGATATGCAACTCATACTTGTCTTGATGGTAGAGTGTAATTTGGATCAAGGACACGGATGAGGTTCCTAAATCCCTCGTCCTCTACCAATGAGAATGGCTATGAATCTTTTATGATCATATTAACCACGGCTTCATCCACATCACAGGTGAGGACGGAGCTGAGGAAGATCAAGGCGAGGAAGGCGTCGGGACCGGACAGCATCAGCGCAAAGCTCCTCAAGTCCTGTGCAGACCAGCTGTGTGGGATTGTGACGTATATCTTCAACATGAGCCTGAAACTGGGGAGGGTACCACAGCTGTGGAAAACATCTTGTGTGGTACCTGTACCAAAAACTTCCCACCCCAAAGACCTGAACAGCTACAGACCGGTGGCCTTGACGTCCCACTTGATGAAGACCCTGGAGAGACTGCTCCTTGCTCATCTCCGCCCCCTGGTGGAACCAGCGATGGATCCACTCCAGTTCGCCTACCAGCATGGCATTGGGGTGGAGGATGCGGTGATCTTCCTCCTTCACCGTTCTCTGTCCCACCTGGAGAAGCCCGGGAATATGGTGAGGATCATGTTCTTTGACTTCTCCAGTGCTTTCAACACCATCCAACCGATGATCCTGAAGGACAAGCTGCTGCGCGCAGGGGTGGACCAGCACCTGTCATCATGGATCCTGGACTACCTCACGAACTGGCCTCAGTTTGTGAGAACCTGGGACTGTGTTTCCGACACGATCATCAGTAGCACGGGGGCCCCCCAGGGAACGGTGCTGGCTCCCTTCCTGTTCACTCTTTATACTGCGGACTTCTCACACAACACAACACATTGCCATCTACAGAAGTTCTCTGATGACTCTGCAATCGTTGGTCTCATCTCCAACGGAGATGAAGCTGAGTACAGAGGGCTTATCCAGGACTTTGTGGACTGGTGCCATCGGAACTGCCTCCAGATCAACGCGAGGAAAACTAAGGAGCTGGTGGTGGACTGCCGCAGGCATGGGCAGCCCCTCATAGCACCAGTAAATATACAGGGAACAGACATCGAGATGGTGACATCCTATAAGTACCTGGGTATTCATCTGAACAATAAACTAGACTGGTCACACAATACTGACGCACTCTACAAGAAGGGACAGCGCAGGCCGTTCCTGCTGAGGAGACTCAGGTCTTTTGGTGTACAAGGGGCGCTGCTGAAGTCATTCTATGACACGGTGGTGGCATCAGCCATCACTTTTGGAGTGGTCTGCTGGGGCAGTGGCATTACTGCAGCCGATAGGAAGAGACTGAACAAACTGATTAAGAAAGCTAGCTCTGTCCTGGGGCAGCGCCTTGATCCGATGGAGGAGATAGGAGAGAGAAGGACGGTGGCTAAACTGTCATCTCTGCTGGAGTCCGAGTTCCACCCTATGCAGGACATACTGGATGCACTGAGGAGCTCATTTAGCAGCAGACTACATCATCCCAGGTGCACAACCGAGAGGTTTCGTAGGTCCTTCCTACCAACGGCCGTCAGACTGTACAACCTAAGCAGGGCTGCTCGCAGAGATAGCAAAAAGACATAACAAACTAATAGTTTTTTTTTTGAATGCAAAAGATGCAATAGACTTACACAATGGTCCTCTCCGGCATACAACTAGGAACATACCGGTCGCTATGGAGGGTGAGAATATGTATGGGCACATAATCATACCATGTAGGATAACTAAGTAGACGGTTATGCTGTTTCATCCTACCTAGCAACAATGCTCTGCACTGTGTGTGTTTATATATTTACATATTTATTCCATCTAGCTACAATGCTCAGCACTGGGTGTGTTTATATTTATATATCTATATATTTATTCCATCTAGCTACAATGCTCCGCACTGTGTTTTTATATATCTACATATTATTCCATCTAGCTACATTGCTCCGCACTGTGTGTGTTTATATACTTGCATATTTATTCCACCTAGCTGCAATGCTCCGTACTGTGGGTGTTTATATATTTACATATTTATTCCATCTAGCTACAATGCTCTGCACTGTGTGTTCATATATTCATATATTTATTCCATCCAGCTACAATGCTCTGCACTGTGTGTCTGTGTGTGTGTGTGTATATATATATTTTATAGTAATATGTACATATGTATATTAGCTGCTCTTGCTTGCTTGTTTTTTTTTCTTGCCTTCTGATTGTTGCTCTGAGTGTTGCTATCCCTGTGCTGTTGCAATCCTGGAATTTCCCCGTTGTGGGACTAATAAAGGCTTATCTTATCTTATCTTATCTTATCATGTTTCCTGGTACCTACACAGAACCAAAATTATGTCAGCATAGTACAGGCTGTTGTATTTCAAGAATATTGCATTTAAAGAGATGATGGGTATATTACATGGCCTGGTTTGTGACTGTTCATTCTCATGAAATGCACGGTAATGCGTCAGCATACCGGTGGTGTTGTTGCTGTATGACAGTTCTCTCATGCATAGCCGACACTTCACCTTAAAAAATAGTAATAAATAACATTATGTTCATGCAAACGCATTTCTTGGTAACATTATCATTGTATCAACATGTAACACATAAGTCCTATCTATTTAATCTATATTATTGATTTTATCTGTTTTATGTACCTCATCTATTTTATCTGTCTTCTATGTGATCTGTTGTAAGATGTGTCTAACTCATGTGTTTAGATAGGGCAGCTCAGTGCGTGAACGTGAGTGAGTGCGCGGGCGCAGCCGAGGCGTGCCCCCCCCCTTTTTTGGTGAATGGCCCCGCGGAGCGGACGGTGTGTGTGAAGTGTGCGGGTGAGGAGAGAGAGAGAGAGAGAGGCGACTGGAGCAGGTAGCGAGCTAGAATTGCTGCTAATAACAGTGCAAGTCTGTTAATAAAGCCTCAACTTTTCAGCAAAACGGCCTGTTCTTCTGAGTACCACCATACTGCTGTTAACAACCGTGAGGTTTACTTGGAAGTTAACAGAAAAGCTGCCTCCGGCCCTGGAGAAGACAGATCTCCCGTCCCGTGTCCACCAACCACGGTTAGGAGACCAAAGCAGGAAAGGTTAACAGATCAATCGAAGCAGTTGTACATTATATTTTACGTTCTTGGGAGAAATCAGGTCAAAGTGCTCCCAAACTGTAGATGTCCTTCTTCTTTTTGGCGGTTCCATAGTTCTGCTCTTCTCTCGTCTCTTCTCTTCTGCACATCACAATCTTCAGCGTCACCTCGGATCACGCAGAACATTTCCTGTATTTCCCGCAGCTTTTTAAACAAATCGCATCAAATAACGAGGCAATCACGTGATTTTAGAAAACGGGGCCTCGTTTGCCTTTTGTCACGTGATACTGTGACAAACTATACAGGCCTCGAGGCAGGCTTCATCTGGACACGCCCCTTTTGCTCAACATGGGCTTCGCGCCTTCGGTGTCTGACGTAACATCACTAGGAAAAACTGCTGATTTCCAGTCAGCCTGCGTCTACGTTACAGCATCACAGTATACAGCAGGAAAGCATGGACATTTGCATTAGAGTCACACATATCAGCCGCAGGATTACTGGCGCCGGGATTCCTCTCTGTTCCGGAGCTGCAGGACGAAAGAGGGTGCGAGGCGCATCTGCATAATGATCAGTCCACACCTCTCACTGTTCTCATAATTGCTCACGATGAACGCTCTGCCAGCCCCATACGCTGTGGGGGTCACACACACGAGGTGTTCCTCCACACTCTCAATAATTTTTTTTCCCGTATATTTTTCTTTTTGGTGTACAGAAATGGCAATACGCCCGTATTTGCTAAAATTGCATTTTCCCCGTATTAAAATACGGCGAAACTGTATCACTTGACAGGTATGGTGAAGCCACCAGAAACTCTGTGGCCGCCATTTTAGTACACCTAAAACACTCAGCGAGGCAATGGAGAATGAATGGGTTTAGTAGTAAACAGTAGTGATGGCCATATGAGGCTTTCTAGAGGACTTGAGGCCTTTCATCAAAATGGCTCATGTTGACAAGGCCTCATGTGAAACTTCATTTTCTCTACTAGGCCCTCTAGTGGACAAAATGTATACAACATGCAGATTTTTGCAAGGGCATTATAGGTTTAATGTGTATTTTTTCCATTTCAATAAATGCACTGTCTTTTAAGAAATATCAATGATCATAAGGGAAAAAAGAAATAATAAAACCGGGGTGACCACAGTGAATGTGCCTGTGTTACTTGTTGTGTTTGCACTACTTATCCATTTTTATTAAGAAATAATACATTTTCAACAGTCTTAGGCTACGGTCACACTGAAGGTATTGCTCAATTCCAATTTTTTGCTGAGATCCGATTTTTTTGTGTGGGTGTTCGCATTTTAATTTAAATGCGACCCCGATCAGACTGGAGTATGAACAGTCTCCAAGTATGAAGTGACCCGCATGCGCAGAAGAAAATGTAACATCAGACACACCATTGTGTTTGCGGAAGTAAATATGAGCCCCGAACGTTTGGGGGGGACAGAACTTCTTCACCTTTGATGTAGCACGGCAAAATAAATGTTGAAAACATTCAAAAATGTTTATGCACAAAATAAATGAGACCAGCTTCATTCCTCTACATACCAGATGACCGCTGTGATCAGCTGTGCTTTAACAGAACTGATCGATTAAACAGCTGTCTTGAAAATGAGACCCCATGTCTCAATGGGAATACCTGTATAAATAAGGTTAATAATAAATAATCCTAGTGATTACAATAGGGCTCTTGCCCTAATAAACAGCACAGCTCGTGCCAGCAGTGTAACACTGGTGCTACACAGGAGCTGCCAGAGACTCTCCTCTCCTGGACTGTGTTTTCATATTCCCCAGTCTGGCCATTGCGCTCCACAGTCATTTACATATTACAGTGGCCAGGACTGTGTTGTTTACAGCGTTGAGTAAATGTGCTGTTGTGGCACACATATTTGAGTTGCTTAGGCTGCATATGTATATTACTGTTGCCCACGTCTCAGAATGAACAATAAATCTGGGTCTCCTGGGGATGACAGGAGGATGTGAAATGCGATCTTTTGAGATGGCCTTGAGAGACTTCCTGACCACCAGGGTTTTGGGGGAGAGGAGAAGACCTGGGGGTTTATGTACTGTGTCTTGGGATTAAAGACAATGTGATTCTGTACTTTGATGTCCCAGGTATAAAAGGGACAGATGTGGGAGGATGGGTCTCTTTTGTGTTTGAGAGGATGTTGGAGATACGTGAATGATAATAAACCTGAAATGAGAAATAAACTCAGCCTCATCCTTTCATGCTCTCCACACTGGTGACCTTACGACGTATCATGGGCAGAAACGATTCCCCCGAACCAGACTCATCAGGAACCAGCCGGGCAAACGCAGTCTCAGTCAAACTACCAGAATTCTGGCAGGACAACCCGGACTCCTGGTTCCTCTTGGCCGAGGCTCAGTTCGCTCTCGGGGGAATAATGGCAGATGACACGAAATTCTACCACGTTATCGCCAAGCTCGACAACTGCACAGCTTGACATGTGCAGAGCCTGGTGCAGCGCCCACCCGCTGGCGACAAATACGGCGGGTTGAAGGCTGCGCTCATTCAGCGTTTCACTCCCTCAGCCCAGGAGAGAGCTGAGCGACTCCTGGCCCTGAACGACTTGGGAGAAAGCACGCCTGCCGACTTGATGGAAGACATGCTGAGGCTGAGAGGCTCAGATGACAATGATTTCCTCTTCATCCACATTTTCCTGAGAACTCTACCATCACAGATGAGGGCGACCCTGGCAGGTTCACAGCTTGTGGCCCAGCAGGACTTCCGCGCACTGGCCCGGGAGGCACAGCAGATTCTCAACGCCAGCAGACAGCACATGGCCACCGCAGCTGCGACAGACCTCGGCGCGATGGCCGGGAATGGCAGGGGGCCAGAGGCGGCGGAGGCAGAACCACCGGTAACGGCGGCGGTGAAGATCAAACATCGCAGAGGAGACGACCTCTGTTTTTACCATCGCCGCTTCGCAGAGAGGGCACGCAAGTGTATACCACCGTGTCAGTTCAAGAGCTCGGGAAACGCCAGAACCGGGAGTCGGTAGCAGCCGCGGCCCTCGGTGAACAGAACAAGCTGCTCTACTTTACGGATGCGCGTTCCGGGAGGCAATTCCTCGTGGACACAGGCTCCCAAGTGAGTTTCATCACGCCAACCTATGCTGACCGGTTGGCAGGCCCCGGGAGTCACGGAGCATCAGCAGCGAACGGCTCGAGCATCAAGACCTTCGGTGAAAGGACTCTGCTTCTGTCCCTGCACGGCCGTACATATGAGTGGACTTTTATTATAGCTGCGGTGAGTTTCAACATGTTAGGTGCTGATTTTCTGTGCTCACATGGACTGTTGGTTGATCTTCCTAATAGGCGCTTGGTTAATGCACTCTCGTTTTACTCTATCCCTTGTGCAGCTTGAGTGACCCCGCCCACAGCACAAGCCAACGTCGCTACGGCAGGCGGTAAGTTCCACACTCTCCTCACTCAGTTTCCAGCACTCACAGTTCCCACATTTTCAGCAGCCGTCGCTAAACACGGAGTGGAGCATTTTATTACTACCGCCGGTTCCCCCGTTTTTGCAAAAGCTCGGCGCTTGGATGCAGCTAAACTGACCATAGCCATGAGGAGTTCGCCAACCTTGAAAAGTTGGGCATCATCCGGCGTTCGAATAGCCCATGGGCTTCCCCGCTCCACATGGTCCCTAAAGCTGACGGCTCGTGGCGACCTTGCGGTGATTTCCGCAGGTTGAACAACGCTACAGCGCACGACCGCTACCCAATCCCCCATATTCAAGATTTTTTCATTCACCTGGCGGGGGCGCGCATTTTTTCTAAAATAGACTTGGTCCGCGGGTACCATCAAGTCCCAGTACGCGCTGAGGACATTCCCAAAACAGCGGTAATAACTCAGTTTGGCCTTTTTGAGTTTTTGTGCATGCCGTTTGGGCTTAAAGGCGCCGCGCAGACGTTCCAACGCATGATGGATGCGGTGTTGCGCGATCTCCCTTTTGTGTTCGTCTACCTGGACGACATTTTGGTAGCCAGCGCGTCCGAAGAGGAACACGAAAAACACCTCACGGTAGTTTTCCGGAGGTTGGGAGATCACGGGTTAATAATCAACCCAGCGAAGTGTCAGTTCGGGGTGACGCAGATTGATTTTTTGGGGCACCGCGTCTCTCCAGAAGGAGTGGTTCCGCTACCCGACAAAGTGCGCGCAGTAACAAATTTTCCCCAACCACAAACGGTCAAAGCATTACAAGAGTTTTTGGGAATGGTGAATTTTTATAACCGTTTCCTCCCCCGCGCAGCGCAGCTCATGCAACCATTGTATGCCGCGCTTAAAAAACAAAAACCCACAAATTCAATCGAATGGTCCCCGGAGCGGGAACGCGCATTCTCGGAGGTTAAAGCAGCCCTGGCAAACACTGCGTTGTTGGCACATCCAGACCCAACGGCCCACCTAGCGCTCACCACTGATGCATCAGACGTGGCCATAGGGGCGGTTGTAGAGCAGCATGTTGCCGGGGCTTGGCAGCCGCTTGCCTTCTTCAGCAGGACTTTGCACGATGCCGAGCGAAAATACAGCGCGTTCGACAGGGAGTTGTTAGCGCTCCACTTAGCCATTCGCCACTTCCAGTTCTGGTTGGAAGGTCGGCGTTTCACCACGTTTGTCGACCACAAGCTGCTGACTTTCGCCATGGCCAAAGTTTCGGAGCCGTGGTCTGGCCAGCAGCAGAGGCAGCTGGCTGCAATTTCAGACTTTACTACCAATATTCAACACGTAGCGGGTAAACTTAATGTAGTGGCAGACTGTCTCTTGCATGCAGTGACTGCTCCAGTCCGCGCGGGGGTAGATTATACTGCCATGGCCGCGGAGCAAAATAGCGGCGCGGAAGTACGCGCGGCCCCAGTCCGCGTGGGGATAGATTATGCAGCCATGGCCGCGGATCAGGTTAGCGATGCGGACGTGTGCGCGCTCCAGTCTGGACCAACAGGGTTAAGGCTGGAGAGCAGGGTGCTGCAGGATGGTATGCCCCCCCTAATCTGCGATGTCTCCACCGGACGACTGCGTCCGGTGGTGCCGACTGCATGGCGCCGCCGCGTTTTTGACTCGATTCATTCTCTGGCGCACCCAGGGGTGCGCACGTCGGTCAAAATGGTGGAAGAGAAGTTTGTTTGGCCGAGCCTGTGCAAGCACGTTAAGGAGTGGGCACAGGCCTGCATGGCTTGCCAGCGAGCTAAAATACACAAGTACACTAAAGCCCCCTTAGAGCTGTTTCACATCCCGGCCAAGAGGTTTGATCATGTGCATGTCGACCTCGTGGGCCTCCTCCCGCCGTCACAGGGGTGCACACATCTTTTGACAATGGTGGACCGCACTACGCGTTGGTCGGAAGTAGTTCCACTGGCATCAACCACAGCTGAAGAGGTGGCGCGCGCGTTTTTAACAGCATGGGTAGCGCGTTTTGGAGTCCCGTCGGACATGACGTCCGACAGAGGCCCTCAGTTTGTTTCCGAGCTTTGGTCAACGATGGCCCGCAGCCTGGGAGTGAAGATCCACCGCACTATTGCATACCACCCGCAGGCTAATGGTTTATGCGAACGTTTCCATAGGTCATTGAAAGCGGCCCTCAGAGCGTCGCTCACGGATACAAATTGGGTGGACAGGCTACCATGGGTTTTATTGGGGTTGCGTTCTGCACCTAAGGAGGATTTAAAAGCCTCCCCGGCCGAGTTACTTTTTGCTCAGCCACTCCAGCTGCCCGGGGAGTTTCTCCCAGACAATCCTGCGCCAGATAGCTCCCCTGCTCAGCTGTTGCTGAGTGACACGGGAGCGAGCATGCTTCCTGGCCCCGTTCATCACACTTTTCTGCCCGTTTTTGTGCCTAAGGCCTTAAAAAATGCAGAGTTTGTTTTTGTTAGACATGATGTCCACCGCCCGACCTTGCGACCACCTTATGATGGACCATATAGAGTGCTGGAAACAAGGGATAAGTACTTTTTGCTGGATTTAGGGGGCAGGGAGGAAACAATTGGCATAGACAGACTCAAACCTGCTTTTGTGATGGCTGACGAAGCTGTGCCGTTGGTGAGAGCTCCTCGACGCGGCAGACCTCCCAGGGAGCATGCCCCAGAGCTCCCACAGGGATTAACTAACAGTTCTCATCCTCAGATAGCAGATTCACAGCAGGTTGGCGCCGCGGGAGTAGTAAAGCCCGCTTACAGCAAGTTTGGAAGACGATTGAAGCCCAAACAGCACTTGGACTGATGTTTGTGTTTTTACCATAATGTGCAGACTGTGTTGTATTGTTTCATTTTGGACGTTTGGGGGGAGTCATGTGGCACACATACAGTGGGGCAAAAAAGTTTTTAGTCAGCCACCAATTGTGCAAGTTCTCCCACTTAAAAGATGAGAGAGGTCTCCAATTTTCATCATAGGTATACCTCAACTATGAGAGACAAAATGAGAAAAAAAAAATCCAGAAAATCATATTGAAAGATTTTTAATGAATTAATTGGTAAATTCCTCGGTAAAATAAGTATTTGGTCACCTACAAACAAGCAAGGTTTCTGGCTCTCACAGACCTGTAACTTCTTCTTTAAGAGGCTCCTCTGTCCTCCACTTGTTACCTGTATTAATGGCACCTGTTTGAACTCGTTATCAGTATAAAAGACACCTGTCCACAACCTCAAACAGTCAGACTCCAAACTCCACTATGGCCAAGACCAAAGAGCTCTCAAAGGACACCAGAAACAAAATTGTAGACCTGCACCAGGCTGGGAAGACTGAATCTGCAATAGGTAAGCAGCTTGGTGTGAAGAAATCAACTGTGGGAGCAATTATTAGAAAATGGAAGACATACAAGACCACTGATAATCTCCCTCGATCTGGGGCTCCACGCAAGATCTCACCCCGTGGGGTCAAAATGATCACGAAAACGGTGAGCAAAAATCCCAGAACCACACGGGGGGACCTAGTGAATGACCTGCAGGACCAAAGTAACGAAGGCTACCATCAGTAACACACTACGCTGCCAGGGACTCAAATCCTGCAGTGCCAGACGTGTCCCCCTGCTTAAGCCAGTACATGTCCAGGCCTGTCTGAAGTTTGCTAGAGAGCATTTGGATGATCCAGAAGAGGATTGGGAGAATGTCATATGGTCAGATGAAACCAAAATAGAACTTTTTGGTAAAAACTCAACTTGTCGTGTTTGGAGGAGAAAGAATGCTGAGTTGCATCCAAAGAACACCATACCTACTGTGAAGCATGGGGGTGGAAACATCATGCTTTGGGGCTGTTTTTCTGCAAAGGGACCAGGACGACTGAGCTGTGTAAAGGAAAGAATGAATGGGGCCATGTATCGTGAGATTTTGAGCGAAAACCTCCTTCCATCAGCAAGGGCATTGAAGATGAAACGTGGCTGGGTCTTTCAGCATGACAATGATCCCAAACATACCGCCCGGGCAACGAAGGAGTGGCTTCGTAAGAAGCATTTCAAGGTCCTGGAGTGGCCTAGCCAGTCTCCAGATCTCAACCCCATAGAAAATCTTTGGAGGGAGTTGAAAGTCTGTGTTGCCCAGCGACAGCCCCAAAACATCACTGCTCTAGAGGAGATCTGCATGGAAGAATGGGCCAAAATACCAGCAACAGTGTGTGAAAACCTTGTGAAGACTTACAGAAAACGTTTGACCTCTGTCATTGCCAATAAAGGGTACATAACAAAGTATTGAGATGAACTTTTGTTATTGACCAAATACTTATCTTCCACCATAATTTGAAAATAAATTCTTTAAAAATCAGACAATGTGATTTTCTGGATTTTTTTTTCTCATTTTGTCTCTCATAGTTGCGGTATACCTATGATGAAAATTGGAGACCTCTCTCATCTTTTAAATGGGAGAACTTGCACAATTGGTGGCTGACTAAATACTTTTTTGCCCCACTGTATTTGAGTTGCTTAGGCTGCATATGTACAGTGGGGTAAAAAAGTATTTAGTCAGCCACCAATTGTGCAAGTTCTGGTTACACATCCTGGACTTGGGACCCGCTGTCTGCAATTTTGAAGTTGTTGTGCCTTGGGAGCCAAGAAAATTATGATCCAGTGATAAAGGGAAGAAGATTGATTAAAAAAATAGAGCACAAATCAGCTGTCTGCCATGCCTACAGCATCCTTCACAGCAAAATTGTAGCGTCTGTCTCACTTCAGTGAGGAAAAAGTCAGATGACATGTGACATGACCGTTTAGACTGAGGTCGCTTTGGAAAATATCAGATTCGTATAGGAATTAGGACCACATATGAAAGTGGCCTGGGTCTGGTGTGAAAAAATCGGATATGTGCCTTTCATACTGTCATTAAAAAAATCAGATATGGGTCACATTTGTGCAAAAAAATCAAAATTGAGCATTAAAACCTGCAGTGTGACTGTAGCCTTATACCGTCTTTCCAAGTATATTCAACTTTGGCCTTATTCTCATACAGGGCACAATGGCAATAGTGCCTCAGCATAATGATGCGTAATAATGATCCAAGCTCTTTGAAACACAACAGACACTTCACCTTGCAAATAAAACTACAAGAATGACACAGCTAGGATTTGAACCCAGGCCTCCCACTTGTTGAGCAGACACTTTACCACTAAGCCATCACCTTAGTTACAATAAGTAGCCACTATTTGTGGAAAATACATCAATGGGAGAAATGCGCTCAAAATGTTCCCAAACGGGAGAAGTTCATGTTTTTGGTGCTGCCTCCATCTGAAAATTGGCTGTGACAAATCCCTTACACAGTCAAACATCAACAACACAAAACGTGAGGGATGGGGATCTCCATTGTGTATCGCTGCTCACTTTATTTTATGTTGCGTGCAAAATCATGAATGGCTTCCTGACCCAGTCACATGGTACGATGTCAACACATACGTCAGCAATACACGCCTTGAAACGTGCTTCACCAAATATTTCCTGGATAAGCTCAGAGCACCCGCAAAGCTCCGGGGCCAGCCGTCCCATCACTAGTAAAAAGTGCCACTTCTACCTCGATAACTTCCCAAAAAATTAACAGATTTTTGAACTTCTTGGTATGGAGACACAGCTTATAATCTTGGCAAACTGGTGAACTATAGAAATCGAGTTGACATTATGTTTAGTGGCCATGGGAAGGCTGGATAATCGGAAAAGTAGTAGTTCTGTAGTAGGCAAGTAGTTCTGTGAGTAATACATCCAGTAAGTGTGTCATAATAATAGTCTTAATGATAGTCCTATATGAGTAAACTAAAATATTATGCAGTGCTTTAATCTTTCTATTAAGAGCCTAGGCCTAATCTAATTTGCAAAATATGGGACCACAGCCTTTCCACAAAGGTCCTATTTAAATTGAAGTAAAAAAATATGAGGGAAAAAAAGGCCTCACATATTTTCTGTGATGATGTACTATATCTAGGCCTTGTTATATATAGCCTATTTAACTAGTATAGACTAACCATATTGAAATAATTTCACACTGTGATGAATAGGCCCAAGTGGAATAAACTTAAGGCCTAATGCTAATTCTTATATAATTATCTTCATCAATTTTAGGATTCTGATACTAAACATGACACCTTCCCTCCTGGTTACACATCCTGGACTTGGGACCAGGCAATGGTGCAGTTAAAGGTGATTGGTAATCAACAAAAATTGGCATGTTGGGCTGCACGGTGGCGCAGTGGTTAGCACTGCAGCAGCACAGTTTACCCTTGGCCGTGGGATTGTGGGTTCGATCCCAGCCCCCTACCAACAGTGATCTGTGTGGAGTTTGCATGTTCTCCCCGTGTATGCGTGGGTTTACCCCGGGATTTCTCCGGTTTCCTCCCACATGCCAAAAACATGCAGGTTAGGTTAATTGGAGACTCTAAAGTGGCCCTAGGTGTGAATGTGTGTGTGAATGGTTAAGGGATAGCGCCGTATCGTGGCTGCTTCATCCATCCAGGTGGTGGATGACCCTCAATTTCCCCTCTGGGGATCAATAAAGTATACTAAATCTAAAAAATCTAAAAAAATGTAGAATTGATCCAGTGTTGATTAGTAATCAGTTGTTGACGACCAACATCAGGAATAATTTAGCACAGATATAAACACTGTCAGATGATCAGAAATCAGAAGTCCTCCTTAGGTGTCCTTGGTGATCACTATTCCTGGTAAGTATATTATAAATAATTCAGTCATCCTGTGTACCGCCATCATGACCATTATGCACTGATGACCAGCATCACAAATAAATTAAGAGTTCACAGCTATTTACACTGTATGATGACCAGTATCCTGAATTAATTAATTTATTCAGCATGCTGGTCATCAGTGTTGGGCAAGTTACTAAAAAATAGTAACTAGTTACAGTTACTAGTTACTTCTTTTCAAAAGTAACTGAGTTACTTTTGAGCTACTGCATGATTAAAGAAACTAGTTACTTGGAAAAGTAACTTTCACGTTACTTTTAAATGCATACTTAAATCACCTTGCACACACAGCAAGATCAATGGTCCCTTGTTCTCAGAAAAAAGAAGAAAAAGAAAACTGATAAGAAAAAAAGTCTCATCTTACAGAGAAAAAATGTCTCAAATTTACACAAACTATTGTAATCAGTAGAAAGTCAGAAATTTACTAGAAATAAAGCTGTGAATTCACAGAGAAAATTTTGGACCCCCTGGTGGGCCGTTTTTGGCTTACAAGCCATATGTTTGACACCCCTGGACCAGCCCATTAAAAATGCATATTTAGAGGATTTACTTCCATTAAATAGTTGCATATCACAACAGCATGTAAAGGAATGAGATAAAATAAAATAGAAAGCACAGATAAATGAAAGTTCACCACATACTGCAGCAAATCAGTCACTTTATCTCTGTGTGTATGAAAACTTGAAATGCATTTAATGCGGACATTAAATGCAAGCTTCTTGTTCAAAAAATACTCATGTTTAATCACAGAGGTAGGAGCTGGTAGGGACTACTCACTGCTCAGACAACAGATGATCAGGGCTCGATATGAGAAGTCGAAGCCGCCACGGCATTTCTCCTCACCGGGTTGTGATATGAACTGGGGCAGGACATGAAACGGACCCATGGAGGAGACTGTGTGATGGCTGCATCAGTTACAGTAGGGTCAGTTTATATTTATTTGCTTGCCTTTGCCTTTGGCATGACAATCTCCAGTGGCTTGAGGTTGGTGGTGGCGCTGGGGATGGCAGTCCCGTCCATAGCCACCAAAACTGTGTATTCATCTCCAGTTGGCAGCTGATGAGGAGGATGTCTAGCAACTGCAATCTGTGTGATCGTTTATTTGCGCTAAAACATCATCCATATTAATAACGCGAGTAACACATCTGATCAAATTTCAGTAACTGTAATGCATTACTAAATTTTTAAACAGTAATTTCGTTACACAGCACGTTACTGCAAAGGTAGTGGCGTTACAGTAACGCGTTACTCCCAACGCTGCTGGTCACCATATTTTGCAAATTAGATTAGGCCTAGGTACTTAATAGCAAGATTAAAGCACTGCATAATATTTTAATATACTCATATAGGACTGTCATTAGGACAATTATTATGACGACGTGCCTAAACACACTGCATGTATTACTCACAGAACTACTCTCCTTGGCTTGACTTTTCCAATTATCCAGCCATCCTATGGCTGCTAAACATGTCAACTTGATTTCTATAGTTCACCAGTTGCGCAAGATTAGAAGCTGTGTCTACATCCCAAGAAGTTTAAAATCTGTTAATTTTTTGGGAAGTTACTGAGGTAAAAGTGGCATCGTTTACTGCTGAAATCCATTCATTCTCCACTGACTCACTGAGTGTTTTGGGTGTACCAATATGGCGGCCCGGTGGCTTCACTCGGCTCTGTACTCACTAATGGGGCGTGCGAGGTATTTAATTGAGATAAGTGTGACCTTCATGTAGACCAGGGGTCACCAACTAAAACTGTAAGAACTCCGATAAGTAGGTCTGTTGTATCCATAATTAGACCCAAAGAAGACAGGGGCCGATGTCCAAACAGAGAGCCTAATGAGACCCTACAGGCTTTCGGCGGGTCTCTCCTTTTATATCCTCCACCCATCTCACATCTGCATGACATCTCGCATCACAATACATTCAACCCTTCTCCCCCCACTGTCTCCCAGCTCTCCTTCCTGCTACATCACCATAATCTCTCCCATCTCAATAACTATTGTCCTCATCTGTTTATCCTCTGCATCCAGTCTGAGATGATTAACCCCGCGTCTACACCGCCCCCCCGCCCCCCCCCCCCCCCAGAATCTTAGACCGAGTTTCAGTCCTCACGTTCTTTTGGCTTCAGTCTCCTCTCATATCTGCTGTAACGGGGGTTCTCCACCTGCACGGCGCTGTTGTGCCGGTGGGGGGCTCCTGGGGGTGTGTCTGTCTGCGAGTGGGCAATGACGAGGGGGGGGGAACCTTTGACTTGCCCGTGTGGCTGCTCTGATGAATCGTTTACCTGGGGAGTTCTCCGTGGGGGTCTTCCATGCCGAGGGGCCCGAGCCAACATCACTTGCTCGTCTGCGACCACAAAGGCAGGCTTAAGTCTGTCTCTGTGGGTTCCGACGCCGCCGCGTTCACTGTGAGGGCTCTGGTGGTGAGGACGATCCGATCTGCCTCCTGGGCTAGCCCACAGTAGTCATGCGCGGCCAGCAACGGCAAGTTGGCAAGGACCCCTCTTGCCTCTGTTGGGAGGTTCCGGAGGAAGAGGTGGGCAAACAGAAAATGCCCGTCGTCCATGCCCATCAACGCCAACATCTTTTCCATCAGTTTGACCGCCGACCCATCTCCTAACTCGGAGCGCCTCAGGAGCCTCTCTGGCTCTCTCACAGTCCGAGAGTGTGTAGCGCCGGGTCAGTGCCGTATTTGGAGCCCCGTATTTGGCGTGGGCTGGAGGCTGTTGGAGCAGGCTCGCTACCTGAGACGTGCGAGCATCCAGCGCTGCGACCACATAGTAATATCTGGTGTTGTCTGCCGTTATTCCCCGGAGGGCGAACTGAGCCTTGGTGTGGTGGAACCAAGACCGCGGGTCGTGCAGCCAAAAGTCTGGTAGTTTGACCAAAACAGCACACGCATTGCTGGGGGTTCCCGTCCGGGCTGTCTCTGGGATGCTTGCCGCGTTGCTGGGGCTTCCCGTCCGGGCAGACTCCGGGATTCTTGCCACGTGTTCCATAATTCGTCAAGGGGTCACCAGTGTGGAGAGTGCAAATAACGGAGGCAGACTTATGCAGCAGACAGCTTTATTCACTCTCACATCAGTCATACACAGAAAAAACATTTCCACAATACACCAGGGTCTCTCCTTTTATATACTCCACCCATCTCACATCTGCATGACATCTCGCATCACAATACATTCAACCCTTCTCCCTCCATTGTCTCCCAGCTCTCCTTCCTGCTACATCACCATAATCTCTCCCATCTCAACAACTATTGTCCTCATCTGTTTACCCCCTGCATCCAGTCTGAGATGATTAACCCCGCATCTACAGCATAACATTTCTCCCCCCTTCAGAAAAAAACATGCGTACAGATAACCCCCCCAAATTTTTCAATCAATCAATCAATCAATCAATGCATCAGATTTATATAGCGCTTTATCATAGACACTCAAAGACGCTTTACAGAAATTAATTCAATTCAGTTCAATTCAATTCAATTCAATTCAATTCAACTTTATTTATATAGCGCCATTTCACAACAACAGTCATCTCATAGCACTATCAACTGTAGGGGGGAACCCCCACAGTTGCAGAAAGACCCCAGCAATTAAGGGTCATCCACCACCTAGATGGATGAAGCAGCCACAATACGGCGCCATCCCTTTTTAACTATTCACACACACATACATTCACACAAAGGGCCACTTTAGAGTCTCCAATTAACCTAACCTGCATGTTTTGGAGTTTCACCCGATTCACACTCTAAATGTAAAATATGTACAAAAAGAAGCAAACTGCCGATCCATTCACACAACCAAGGTTGGGGGGCCGGGTAGACTGCCAGCGCCCCCTACACGGCTGGCAGGGTATTCTGCCGCCTTGTCCCTAATAGTCCAGGTTTAAAGAAAACAAGCCGTGTAACTAATTAGATTAATCCCCAAAACACACATGTATATACACAGAAAACAGCAAAAGTACAAATTCGACAAAACCTAAACAACCCTTATTGGCGGCCCCCACCCAACATACCCACCCCACACAAGGGCAAGATAATCAGTGTTGGGTATCTTAAATAGACATTAACAATTTCACACTATCGTCAATCAATGTCATAAATTATCAGGACAAGCCTTCGAGCACCCATTAACGGCACATCAAACACCAAAAGGGTTTTACCTCTATATATTTCAAACAGTACAAACCACTACTCACCTAAATTAAACAATTCAGCTATATTTTACTGTTTCTCTCTTTTCCCTTTTTTCTGTTCAACAATTCAAAACCAAATTTATGCATGTACCAAACTAATCGGTGTTTTACTCCACCTGTACAATATTCACATAACATGTTCAAATATTACAATTATCCTTTAACAGTTATACGTCTGGCTGACATTTCACATTTCTACTTTTTTTTTAAAACATGCATTACAGACAACTCTGCCTGGTAACTCACCAAAATAGAAATATCAATTAAACAATTTAGCAGTGACACCATTCACAATATTAATCGAATGTTGGAAGGCGAGGACTTCGATAAGGCTTCGCTTGGCTGCAGATAGGCCTTCAACGTTTAGTTGTAATATGCGAAGGGCAGATCCTACCACAAAGTGCTCTTGGGGCTGTTTGCTTTTGGCTTTAGGACTGTGACTAGGATTCTTCTTTGACTTGGCACAGAGGCGTCGTCTCTTCGAATTTAGTCTGCTGGTAGGATCATTAGCTTCCCCAGGCGAGCCTGGGTACTGGCGGAGGGCGCGACGAGAACGCTGATCCATTGCCCCCAATAATATCCCCCATTGGCAATATTATTGCCAATGTGTACAAGCCCCCTAATGCCAACTGGGATCTGCAGGTCTTACCCACCCTACCCCACCCTGCCATCTATGTGGGGGACTTTAACAGCCATCACCCTGACTGGGGGTACCCAGCAGTGGACAGTGATGGGGAGGCACTTTCAGACTGGGCATCCAGAAATGACCTCGCTTTGATATACGACCCCAAACAAAGAGGAACCTTCCACTCTGCTAGGTGGAAGAAGGACTATTCTCCTGACCTGTGTTGGGTCAGCTCTTTGAATGGGGAGCCATATCCTACACAGATCCTCATTCTTGATGATTTTCCACACAGCCAACACCGGCCCGTGCTTGTACACATTGGCCTACAACTTCCAGTCATATACAGCCCAAGGAAGATGCGCTGGAACTTCCGCAAAGCCAACTGGAAGAAATTCAGTGAAACTCTGGACCGGAGCGTTGTTACCATCCCACTCCACACCATCACTGTAGATGAAGCATACAACCGCTTCTGCAGCGCAATCTTCAAGGCTGCCCATACTGCAATCCCACGAGGCTACCGACCCCTCTATGTCCCATGTTTGGACGGAGAAAGTGCTGCCTTCCTACAATCCTATCAAACATCAGGGGACCCAGAGATAGCAGACCATCTCATTGAATCGCTAAATACAGCCCGGCGAAAGAAATGGGAGGAGACAGTTGCTGACCGGAGCTTTACCCACTCTAGCAGGAAATGTTGGAGCCTCATCCGTCGCCTAGGAGCTGCACAGAAGCCCCCTAGCCAAAGCCGAGCATCCGTCACACCCAACCAAGTTGCATCCCACCTACTGACTATCGCCAAAGCACCCCAAGACAAAGACACCAGAAGAGCAGTTACAACTGAGCTAAAAAAAACACCAAAAAATGCCTGTAGAGGAAACAAACCCTGAACCCTTCGAGGCTGCTGAACTGGAGAAAGTCCTACAGGGCCTGAAATGTGGAAAGGCAGCAGGATACGATAACATCTTCCCAGAATTCATGAAAAATCTTGGCCCCCGAGCCCTAACCTGGTTGACACAATTCTACACAAGGATCACACAAACAAAGTCAATCCCAAAGAAATGGCGGACAGCAAAGGTCATTGCCATCCCAAAACCTGGCAAAGACCACAAACTACCAGCAAGCTACCGCCCAATCTCCCTACTCAGCGTTCCTTACAAAATCATGGAGCGCCTAATACTGCAACGCATTTCCCCAGAAATAGAGGATATTCTAAGTGTGGATCAAGCAGGTTTCCGCAAGGACCGCAGTACAGGAGAACAAGTACTGGCCCTAACCACCTTCATCGAAAATGGCTTCGAGAGCAGACTGAAGACAGGGGCTGTGTTTCTCGATCTTACAGCCGCCTATGATACGGTCTGGCACAAAGGCCTCCTCCTGAAACTTATAAAGGCGATCCCTGCTTGGGCAACAGTAATTATAAAAACCCTGCTGACCAACCGAAGGTTCAGAGTCCACCTCAGTCAGAACACAAGTGCATGGAGAATGCAGAAAAACGGACTCCCACAAGGCTCAGTTCTAGCTCCAACTCTATTCAACCTCTACATAAACGACCTGCCTACTACAAAATCCCGCAAATTCATCTATGCAGACGACATCTGTTTGGCATTCCAAGCACCAGACTTTGAACCACTGGAACGGGTGCTCATGGAAGATCTTGCCAAACTGGACCAGTTCTGCAAAATCTGGCGCCTAAAACCAAGCCCAGCAAAAACCGTCTCCAGTGTATTCCATCTCCACAATGCAAAAGCTGCCAGAGAACTAAACATCCACCTGAGCGGACTCAAGCTTAAGCATGCCCCAAATCCAACTTATCTTGGAGTGACCCTTGATAGGACTTTATCATTCAAGGAACATCTAAAGGGGACGGCTGCTAAGGTGAAGGTACGAAACAACCTGCTTTGCAAGCTCGCTGGTGCAAAATGGGGGGCGGCGGTCTCCACCCTGCGTACCTCAGCACTGGCCCTTTCATACTCTGTAGCAGAATATTGTGCCCCTGTCTGGTCCAGATCATCTTACACACACCATGTAGACACCCAGCTCAACTCAACCATGAGAACTATAACTGGAACAATCCGCTCAACACCACTCCCCTGGCTCTCTGTACTGTCAAACATAGCCCCTCCACACATCCGGCGAGCAGCATTAACTCAAAGGATGCTCCAAAAAGTTAAAGATTTTCCTCACTTACCAATCCATGCAGATATCTACACCCCACCCACTGCCCGACTTTAATCCAGAAGGCCGATTTGGAAAAACCCTCCCCCAGCTGACTTTACCATCCAGACAGCTTGGCAAGAGGAATGGGAGACCAAGGAGGTCCCAAACAAACAGCTGGTGATAAACCCCAACCAACAGGTCCCGGGCACCAACCTCCCAAGGAGACAGTGGTCTACACTCAATCGCTTCAGGACTGGACATGGCCCCTGCTTGGCCAGCCTTCACAGATGGGGCAGTAGCCCTAGCCCACTGTGCGCATGTGGAGAGGAGCAAACAATGGAACACATCATAGAAGCTTGCCCGCTCCAAAAACTGGAAGGAGGATTACACACCCTCCATACAGCAAACCAGGAGGCAACTGCTTGGCTTAAGGACTTTGCATTCGCTAAATAAATTCACAATATTGCTTATTTTAAAACTTAAAAGACTAAAATACCTCAATATGTGAGGCTCCAGGGTGCACGCACCTCCTGACAGTGGTGGACCGCACCACACGCTGGCCAGAAGCAGTCCCGCTGGCGGCAACCACATCCGCGGACGTCGAGCGCACTTTTTTGACAACATGGGTGGCGCGTTTTGGAATCCCGTCGGACATCATGTCCGATAGGGGCCTTCAGTTTGTGTCCGAACTCTGGTCCGTGATGGCCCGCAGCCTGGGTGTTGCAATTCATCGCACAACCGCATACAACCCACAGGCAAATGGGTTATGCGAGCGTTTTCATAGGTCACTGAAAGCAGCGCTCAGAGCTTCGTTGACGGATGCAAATTGGGTTGACCGGTTGCCGTGGGTTTTATTGGGGTTGCGTTCTTCGCCAAAAGAGGATTTGGAGGCTACCCTGGCCGAGCTGCTTTTTTCTCAGCCACTGCGGCTGCCCGGGGAATTTTTGCCAGATAATCCTGCACCGGACAGCTGCCATTCTCAGCATAGTGCAGACACAGGCACGCTGCCCGGCCCGGCCCACTACTGTTTTCCACGCGCTTTCGTGCCAAAAACTTTGAAGAATGCAGAGTTCGTGTTCGTCAGACACGATGCCCACCGCCCTCCATTGTGCCCACCCTATGATGGCCCGTTCAGAATGCTGGAAACAGGGGACAAACATTTTTTGCTAGACTAGGAGTCGGGAGAAAATATGCATAGACAGACTTAAGCCCGCCTTTGTAGTGGCGGACGAGCAAGTGCTGCTGGCTCGGGCCCCTTGGCATGGAAGACCCCCACAGAGAACTCCCCAGGCAAACGATTCACCAGGACAGCCACACGGGCAGAGCGAAGTCCCCCCCCCCCCCTCGCCTTGGCCCACCCGCAGTCAGACACATGTCCAGCAGCCCCCCGCCAGCACAGAGATCCCCGTTACAGCAGATATGGGAGGAGACTGAAGCCCAAAAGACGTTGTGACTGAAACTCTGTCTGGGGGGGGGGGGTGGCAAAGCATATTGTAGAGGGGTCAGTAGACAGCGTCTCAGTCTCAGAGAAGAATAGACAGGGATGTCATGGGGAGTTGGCAGGAAGAGGGAGCTGGGGGTTTAAGGGAAATGTATTGTGGGGTTAGATGTCATGCAGTGTGATGTGAAATGTCATGCAGATGTGAGATGATCTGTTGAGTTTATAAGGAGAGACCTGGCTTGGTTGTTTCATGCTTTTCTGTGTGAATGATGAGAGAGTGTTAATAAAGCTTCGTCTGTTCGTAGACTGGCCTCATCATTTCCCACACTCTCCACACTGTAAAGGTTACATGCCATGGCATGGTTACATGCCAGATATGTTGATGGACTCTGTTATTATTCCCTTGGTGAAAAACAAGTGTGCCAGTCTGTCTGATATGAACAACTACAGACCTATAGCTATTGCAAATGTTATATCTAAATTGTTAGAGGGTTTAATTCTGAACAGAATTGAGGATTATCTGTGGACAAACGACAATCAGTTTGGTTTCAAGCCAGCCCATTCAACTGATAAGGCTGTTTACCTACTCCATGAATTTGTTGACTACTTCAGAAGCCAATCCACTAGTGTCTATGCTACGTTTTTAGATGCTAGCAAAGCTTTTGACAGGATTAACCACTGGTGTTTGTTTAGAAAACTGATCGACCGAGGCATTCCTATTTACATTGTTAGCATCCTGTTATACTGGTACAGAAGACAGTCTATGGTTGTTAGGTGGGGCAATGTTACCTCATCCAAATTTCATGTGACCAACGGTGTTAAACAAGGTGGTATACTGTCACCCTTGTTGTTTAATGTCTATGCTGATGATCTCAGTGTACTGTTGAACAATACTAATGTGGGCGGCTCCATTAACGGTGCACTGTTAAATCACATTTTCTATGCTGATGATCTCTGTTTGTTAAGTTTGTCTACTGCAGCGATGCAACATCTCCTTTCGGAATGTGAAAAATTTGGTGAAAAAAAATGACATCTTGTTCAACTGTACTAAATCTATGTGTATGGCTTTCAAACCGAATGTTGTCAATACTTCGAATCCTGTTATGCCACTTTGAGGTAATAGCTTGAACTTTGTTGAAAAAGTCAAATACCTAGGTGTGTGGATTGAATCTGATAAGACCAATGTTGATTGTAACAGGCAACTCAGGAAACTATGCTCAAACAAATTTGCTGGTGCGAAATTTCCATAGATGTTCTCCTGATGTTAGATGTATGCTGTTCAAGACCTTCTGTACCTCAAGGTATGTTTGTTATAGTTATATAAATCTGTTCGGGGTTTGACTAGTAACATATTTATGAAGTTTCGCAGCATTCGGACAATATGTGTGAGTTATGACAACTTCCAGTCTATTGGTGGTAGGGGGCGCTGTCGCTATGCGTCATTCTTTATTATAGAAATTATCAGTGTTGGCTACCTATTCACCACACAAAATTTGGTTGAAATCAGTCAATGTATGCCAGAGTTAAAGGCATTGGGAGGGGACAAAAAAATGGTGAGTTTTTGTGCACATTGACTACCCCAAAAATGAGATCTTAGATGGAGAAGAAGAAAAAAAAATTCTAACAATTACAATAGGGCTCTCGTCCACTGACGTTGTCAGTGGCTCGGGCCCTAATTAAAAATATGTAGGACAAATAAGAACAACCAGAAGGGTGTAGGCTGAAGCTAGCTAACCATGGTCACTGTTGGACTCTTCCTGATCTTGTGTTTGGGGGGACAGCATCAGTCCTCAGTCTGGATTTGTAAGTTTGGCTCTTGTGAACTACTCCCTCTTAGAATGGGTCTGCACATCGATTCAGTTTAATTTCCTCATTAATATCATTCTTTTTCTTCAATGTAAAAAAATCACAATTTATGTGCCGTCATTGTCGTGGTTCGAGCGCCAATCTCGTCCGCGCTCGGGCCATGCAGTATTTTCCTCCCAGCTGACGTGTGTGTTCCTATGGCTCTCCGAGCTTTTATTGTGACAGCGCTCAGAGGGGCTTCTGGCTGTCAGAGCTGAGGCCCTGACAGCTGAGCTGCATTTCGCCTCATCAGCTGTTCCCTACTTAAGAGGGCAGCTGAGAGCAAAACGTGCGGCAGTCTCGTCAGACTTTCCTCATCTGACACCATCAGATTTCTCGTCAAACTTTCCCTGGTCTGACATCGTCGAGCATCCCTCGCCGAGATTCCTGGTCAGATGTCATCTACTTTTTCATCCTCATCCTTTATTGTAAGTGTGTGTCATTATGTATCTGTTCCGCTGTGTCATAGACTGAGTGTTAGTTATAGTGTGTTTTATCCCCCGTGGCTCGTTATTTTGTCATTTTCCCTTTCCTTTAATAAACTGTGCAAACTCGCCGGTTGATATGTGGCATCTTTTAATGGCTCGTGAGGGCCATCCATGACAGTAGACTGCTGCCAGATTGAGACGCCTGTTGCCGTGAGTTTTGCCTGAATTGGACTTATTTTTGCCTGTCTGGGTACCTGTGTGCTGGGAGTTCATGTCGTCATTCAGGGGCCGCGCTCGGAGCCTGGGCTACGAGCTGGCGGAGGCCCTGGACTACGTTGATGGAACTCTCGTCACTGCTAGCCTCTACGACTCTCCCAGCGATGTACTCCGGCACCTGGACCTGGCTGAGGACATCATTAATCGCCTTCCTCGCTACTCCAACCACCCTGAAGTCATTGCGAGGAAGGCAGACATTGCTGCACAACGGGAGATACTCCGTGGGCTGGAGGGAAACTCCGGCAGGAAGCCGAAGAGGAGGCATCCTCACTCCTCGCTTCGGGATCCCATTCCTGTCCCCGCTCCAGGCCAGGAGGTCGTACCGCCCAGGGGTGATCCCCGAAGGAGTGACACGTCAGTCGGAATTCCCCTGGAGAAACTACAACAGTCAGCTGTTTCCATCCGGGACCGAGCGACGGCAGCGCGCTCCACTGTCCACCCCACGCAGATTATTAAGCATGTGATGGCGGCAGTCAGGCTGGTGGAGAGGAATCCGGCGTTAACTGATTATCCAGAGTACGCCGACCTGCTCCCCTCTGTTTCCGCACAGGAGCGGTGCTTCCCGAACCTCTCCTTCGCCTCACCCTCTGCCAATAACCGTCGTCACACAGCCTACACTAAGACTCAGCAAGAACCCCGTCCGGATCCTGTTCCGGGTTGTCGGAGGATCTCTACCTCCCAGTCAGCTGCCTCTTCGACGTTTCGTCATTAGGGAATTCCCGCAGCCTCTCCCCCTGGGTAATCTTTTCCTGCTGTCCCATCAGCTCCTCGTGCCCGGATCACCTCGGCTGTCGTCCCCTCCTTCTTGATGTCTTCCCTGGCTGCTGTGAGTGCAACGAGTCCTGCTCCGGCGAAGCCCGTTATTGGACCATCGCGAGCGGCTCCTCCTCGTCCTTCCAGGGGGCCCTCTGTCATCATCCAGTGGGGAAAGGGAGGAAACGTCCACTACAGCAGGCACCATCGGCCCTCCGGGAAACAGGCAAGTGCAAGTTCATTCTTCTCCTTGTTGTTGTGATTTGCCTTGTCTGACTCCTGGGGGTGGAGTACAGGGTTCGCAGTCCCCCAAGCTCCCACCACCTGCTGTAGCTTCTGATATTGAACCTGCTGCCTCTGTGTCTCCCTCCGCTGAGCGGTCCACGATGCCAGGCCTACGTCGCCGGACGAGGAGGGGGCCTGCGGTCCTGGAGAGCCTTGTTCCAGCCCCGCAGCTGCATCATGGGCAGAGGAGGGGAACGTACTGCAGTGTGGAGCCTGCGCTGACGATGAAATGTCCCCGGGTCTCCACCGATGAGCGGTTCAATCCAGCGGGTCGAGGATCCCCTGCCACCACACTGTGTGGGTCGTCGGCATCAACATCAGCGCTGGAGGGTCCTCAGGCTGCGGAAAACATCATGCCGGCTGCGGAGCCCACCGTAGCCGAGTGGGAGCCAGAAGACGTCCTTCTTCGTCCTGAGCCCGGATCGTTGAAGTCCTGGATGGCGACAGAACTCGAGTGCAGGCAAGTGCTCTACTTTGTTTTCCTTCTTTCTACTTTGGAGCATTTATGCCTGTCTCTCGGGGAGATGAGCCGGGTGCAGCCGTCCGCTGCATCCAAACTCGTCTCGCTGGGCTCTGTCGCTACCGTTGATCCTGATCCCGGTTCTTCTTCTTCTCCTGAGCCTTCTCCCAGGGTCACCGGTGCGGAGTCAAACCCGGTCACTGTTCTGGAGGTTTCAGGCTCGGGGGTGAAGGCCATCTATGGAGCTGTTTCGACCCAGTCGGGGTCCGACGTGGGTGCAGCCGAGACCCAATCGGGGTCCGACGTGGGTGCAGCACGGGCTCACCCTGGGTCCAACAGGAGGACAGCACCTATGCTGGTAACGTTCGGAGGTAGAGCTGCAGATCCTCAGCCTAGTGGTGCCGGACTGGTCCCTCATCTTTCCCCTAAACCTTCTCCACTGGGTGCCGTTTGGGCTCATCATATTCGGCCGGCTCTCCTGTGCTATCCCCCTCTACAGGGAAGCCATTGCCGTCCTCTCCCCTGCAGTCCTGGTGGCTGAGCGATGCGGGTCGGCCACCTGAAAGACTGCCTCGCCCGTTTGGCGTTCTGAGTCGGCCGCCTGACCAACTGGACTGTTTGCTTGGCGACCTGGTCCGGCCGCCAGAGATCCTGTTTTCCCGGGCCTGGGACTAGGGTAGGCTGCCCGAATGCTCCTTTTCCCCCCATCCTCTATTTGGGCATTGGGCGCAGGGAGACCACCAGAACTGTGTCTATTATGGGACTCTGCCTGCCGTCATCCTCGTATGTTTCGTTTTTCTCTTGATGTTAAGCTCATCTTTGGTGTTGTCATGTGCCTTATGTTGATGTGTGTATTACCGCTGTTTAGCGTTTTTTTTCCCCTCCTCTCCCCTGTCTGAGGGATGACTTGTATTTTCCACATTATGCTTTATAGGCCTGTGTGTTTAGTTTTAGGTCTCCAACTGTCATTTGCATTTTTTGTCCTGTTCTATGTATCATCATTGCTTTATGGAGTATTGTGGTTTTTGTTCCCTTACCATATACTGTAATTGCTTCGTTTGTTCCCTGTGTTTTCTTAGTGCTTTTTGTCTTTTCTGGTTCTCACCCTCGAGGCCTTTCGCCCACCCTCCCGCCCTGGGTGGGTGGGGGTGGGGGGCTTGGGTGTCATACGGCAACTGGAGGTCGCCGCCTTGGGGGGAGGTACTGTCATGGTTCAAGCGCTGATCTCGTCCGTGCTTGGGCCATGCAGTATTTTCCTCCCAGCTGACGTGTGTGTTCCTATGGCTCTCCGAGCCTTTATTGTGACAGCGCTCAGCGCTCCTTTTAATCCATTCGGATTAAAAGGAGCGGCACGGACGTTCCAGCACATGATGGACGCGGTGCTGCGCGATCTCCCGTTTGTGTTCGTCTACCTGGATGATATCCTGGTAGCCAGTGCGTCTGAAGACGAACACGTAACCCACCTCAGGACGGTTTTCCAGAGGTTGGAGGAACACGGGTTAATAAAAAACCCGGCGAAGTGACAGTTCGGCGTGACAGGGATTGATTTTTTTGGGGCACCGTGTCTCACCGGAGGGAGCGATACCCTTGCCTGACAAAGTGCGCACCGTGGCGAACTTTCCCCGGCCTCAGACAGTCAGGATGCTGCAGGAATTTTTGGGGATGGTTAACTTTTATAACCGTTTCCTCCCCTGCGCAGCTCAACTCATGCAGCCATTTTACGCTGCGCTCAAGAGACGGAAACTTGCGGATGGAGTCGAATGGACTCCGGAGCGAGAGCAGGCATTCTCTGAGGTGAAAGCAGCCCTGGCAAACGCCGCACTGTTGGCGCACCAAGACCCGGCGGCCCGGATAGCGCTCACTACCGATGCCTCGGACGTGGCCATAGGGGCCGTCGTGGAGCAACGTGTCACCGGTTCTTGGCAGTTGCTCGCTTTTTTCAGCAGGGCTTTGCGCAACAGTGAGCGTAAATACAGCGCCTTCGACAGGGAGTTGCTGGCTCTCCACCTGGCCATATGCCACTTCCAGTTCTGGCTGGAAGGGCGCAGCTTCACCGTGTTCGTGGACCACCAGCTGCTGACGTTCGCGATGGCCAAGGTTTCGGAACCATGGCCGGGCCGGCAGCAGAGACAGCTGGCCACGATCTCCGCGTTTAGGACCGATATTCAGCATGTGTTGGGTAAACTGAATGTGGTGGCGGACTGCCTCTTGCGTGCGGCTGTGGCCCCGGTCTGCGTGGGGATAGATTATACAGCCATGGCCGCAGACCAGATTAGCGATACGGACGTGCACGCGCTCCAGTCTGGACCAACAGGGTTAAGGCTGGAGAGCAGAGTACTGCAAGATGGCAAGCCCCCCCCCCCCCTAATCTGCGACGTCTACACGGGACGCCCGCGCCCAGTGGTCCCGGTTGTGTGGCGCCGCCGCGTGTTTGAGTCAGTTCACACTCTGGCGCACCCAGGAGTGCACGCGTCAGTCAAAATGGTAGGTGCGAAATTCGTGTAGCCTGCGTAGCATGCCAACAAGCCAAAGTGCACAGACACACAAAGGTTCCTTTGGAGCCATTTAGGATACCGGCTAAAAGATTCAACCATGTTCACCTGGACCTCGTGGGCCCCCTCCCACCGTCGCAGGGGTGCACGCACCTCCTGACAGTGGTGGACCGCACCACATGCTGGCCAGAAGCAGTCCCGCTGGCGGCAACCACATCCGCGGACGTGGCGCGCACTTTTTTGACAACATGGGTGGCACGTTTTGGAATCCCGTCGGACATCATGTCCTATAGGGGCCCTCAGTTTGTGTCCGAACTCTGGTCCATGATGGCCTGCAGCCTGGGTGTTGCAATTCATCGCACAACCGCGTACAACCCACAGGCAAATGGGTTATGCGAGCGTTTTCATAGGTCACTGAAAGCAGCGCTCAGAGCTTCGTTGACGGATGCAAATTGGGTTGACCGGTTGCCGTGGGTTTTATTGGGGTTGCGTTCTTCGCCAAAAGAGGATTTGGAGGCTTCCCTGGCCGAGCTGTTTTTTTCTCAGCCACTGCGGCTGCCCGGAGAATTTTTGCCAGATAATCCTGCACCGGACAGCTGCCATTCTCAGCGTTTGCAGCGTAGTGCAGACACAGGCACGCTATCCGGCCCGGCCCACTACTGTTTTCCACGCGCTTTCGTGCCAAAAACTTTGAAGAACGCGGAGTTCGTGTTTGTCAGACACGATGCCCACCGCCCTCCATTGTGCCCACCCTATGATGGCCCGTTCAGAATGCTGGAAACAGGGGACAAACATTTTTTGCTAGATTAGGCGTTGGGAGAAAATATGCATAGACAGACTTAAGCCCGCCTTTGTAGTGGCGGACGAGCAAGTGCTGCTGGCTCGGGCCCCTTGGCGTGGAAGACCCCCACAGAGAACTCCCCAGACAAACGATTCACCAGGACAGCCACACAGGCAGAGCGAAGTTCCCACCCCCCCTCGCCTTGGCCCACCCGCAGTCAGACACATGTCCAGCAGCCCCCCGCCAGCACAGAGATCCCCGTTACAGCAGATACGGGAGGAGACTGAAGCCCAAAAGACGTTGTGACTGAAACTCTGTCTGGGGGGGGTGTGTGGCAAAGCATATTGTAGAGGGGTCAGTAGACAGCGTCTCAGTCTCAGAGAAGAATAGACAGGGACGTCATGGGGAGTTGGCAGGAAGAGGGAGCTGGGGGTTTAAGGGAAATGTATTGTGGGGTTAGATGTCATGCAGTGTGATGTGAAATGTCATGCAGATGTGAGATGATCTGTTGAGTTTATAAGGAGAGACCTGGCTTGGTTGTTTCATACTTTTCTGTGTGAATGATGAGAGAGTGTTAATAAAGCTTCGTCTGTTCGTAGACTGGCCTCATCATTTCCCACACTCTCCACACTGTAAAGGTTACATGCCATGGCATGGTTACATGCCAGATATGTTGATGGACTCTGTTATTATTCTCTTGGTGAAAAACAAGTGTGCCAGTCTGTCTGATATGAACAACTACAGACCTATAGCTATTGCAAATGTTATATCTAAATTGTTAGAGGGTTTAATTCTGAACAGAATTGAGGATTATCTGTGGACAAACGACAATCAGTTTGGTTTCAAGCCAGCCCATTCAACTGATAAGGCTGTTTACCTACTCCATGAATTTGTTGACTACTTCAGAAGCCAATCCACTAGTGTCTATGCTACGTTTTTAGATGCTAGCAAAGCTTTTGACAGGATTAACCACTGGTGTTTGTTTAGAAAACTGATCGACCGAGGCATTCCTATTTACATTGTTAGCATCCTGTTATACTGGTACAGAAGGCAGTCTATGGTTGTTAGGTAGGGCAATGTTACCTCATCCAAATTTCATGTGACCAACGGTGTTAAACAAGGTGGTATACTGTAACCCTTGTTGTTTAATGTCTATGTTGATGATCTCAGTGTACTGTTGAACAATACTAATGTGGGCGGCTCCATTAACGGTGCACTGTTAAATCACATTTTCTATGCTGATGATCTCTGTTTGTTAAGTTTGTCTACTGCAGCGATGCAACATCTCCTTTCGGAATGTGAAAAATTTGGTGAAAAAAAATGACATCTTGTTCAACTGTACTAAATCTATGTGTATGGCTTTCAAACCGAATGGTGTCAATACTTCGAATCCTGTTATGCCACTTTGTGGTAATAGCTTGAACTTTGTTGAAAAAGTCAAATACCTAGGTGTGTGGATTGAATCTGATAAGACCAATGTTGATTGTAACAGGCAACTTAGGAAACTCTATGCTCAAACAAATTTACTGTTGTGAAATTTCCATAGATGTTCTCCTGATGTTAGATGTATGCTGTTCAAGACCTTCTGTACCTCAATGTATTGCTCGCCTTTATGGTTTAATAGCAATGTTGCTGTTAGGAACAAAATCCGCCTTGCATATAATAACTCCCTAAGAAGGTTGTTAGATATACCACGTAGGTCGAGTGCAAGCAAGATGTTTATGTCCTTGAACATTCCGTCTTTTGGCGAGTTGATACGAAAGAATGTTTACAGTTTTATGAGGAGGTTGCTGGCATGTAACAATCATCTTATATCAGCAATTGTCAACTCGTCACTCACACTTCACTCCAGCATTTGGAAGTGGTGGCATTCTATTTTACCGTCGTCGTCAGCCTCCGTTGGTCTATGATGACCATGGAAGAGAATCCTAAACGTCTACTCTGCTGGAACAGCACCGCCTGTGGCTGAACAGGCCGATGCGCGAATGGCAGTCCCTGTCACACAGGTCGCACTTGTGGGTGGTCTCCGTGCTGCTGGGTCTGTGGCGGTTCTTCCTGTGGGTCCTTTTTTCATCTGCTGCAGCAGTCAGTCTCTCTTCACCCACCTTGAGCTGTCTGGTCAGGGTGCCTCTCCATTTGGAGCGGTCCGTTGCAAGGTCCTCCCAGCGCTCTGTGTTGATCTCCAGGGCCTTCATGTCTCTCTTGCAGACGTCTCTAAAGCGCAGCTGTGGGTGGCCAATGTCTCTTCTGCCAGTTGCCAGTTCTCCGTAGAGGACGTCTTTGGGGATTCTGCCATCCTCCATACGGTGAACGTGGCCTAGCCAGCGGAGCCTGCGCTGCCTGTGTAGAGTGAACATGGAGGGAAGGCCGGCGCGGGACAGAACTTCTGTGTTGGGCACTTTGTCCTGCCAGGATATGTCCAGGATGTGGCGAATGCAGCGCAAGTGGAAGGAGTTCAGTCTCTTTTCCTGCCGGGCGTATGTTGTCCACGTCTCACTCCCATAGAGCAGTGTGCTGATGACGCAGGCGTTGTACACTGCCATCTTCGTCTTGACGTTCTATTTTATACTGAGTTCAATATTGTATGTTATTGTTGTAACAAGAGCGCCGAGTGACTGCTGATCTGTATATACTTTTATTTATTTATTTATTTTCTACTCGTTTTAGTTTTGCATTTAATATGAACCCTGAGTTTGAAATAAACGTTTGAATTTGAATTTGAATTTGAAAAGGCTAAGTGAAGGAATGACATAATGCTGTACGAGTTTAAAATCTCCTTGATAGAGTGAGGACTCTTCTGCCGTGCTGTGCTTTCTGCCTGCAAGACAAAAGAATAAGGCTGAGCTTTTTCCACAGCGATGTAAAACAGAGTCAGGTGATCAGTTAAATCGAGTTTAACTGGAAAAACTGAGTAGCACGAAGAATCTCAAACCTTTTTGGGCTTGTGAATCATCCTGCAACATAGAAGCCAATTATCAAATGTCACAAAGCCAATACTGGGGTTGAGTTATTAGTTGAAGATATTTTATTTTGGGTTTTGGTAGTTAAACAGTGTGCGATGTGATGAAAAATTAGAAGTACTCGAGACAAAAACTGTCAATGAGTCACAAGGCATGGACTGAAGAAAAGTTTCATTCAACACCATGTAAAACTAGTAAATGAAAAAGACAAGAAGAAAAGAGGTAAACGAAAGATCATCACCCCCTGACAAAGAAATGAAGAACTAAAGAAAGACTTTTTTTTTTTTACCATGATAGCACTCCTGTACGGATTTACCAGAAAGACCTAAGAAAGATTCTCTTCCTTGTTCCTCAAGTAAAAGGTTAGACTAGGTCATAAATTACTGAGCTAACTGGTGACAGCAGAATATCAGTATTTTAGCCATATGGGCATGACATTTTTAGACATAGCTCAGATGAAATGTCGAGTTTGGGCCGCAACAATCTTGCCACCATACAAAATTTGGGCAAAGCATGGCTGAGTTATAAAGCTTTGTTTTTTCCTAGGGACACTATAGGTATGTTTGTTATAGTTATATAAATCTGTTCGGGGTTTGACTAGTAACATATTTATGAAGTTTTGCAGCATTCGGACAATATGTGTGAGTTATGACAACTTCCTGTCTATTGGTGGTAGGGGGCGCTGTCGCTATGCGTCATTCTTTATTATAGAAATTATCAGTGTTGGCTACCTATTCACCACACAAAATTTGGTTGAAATCAGTCAGTGTATGCCAGAGTTAAAGGCATTGGGAGGGGACAAAAAAATGGTGAGTTTTTGTGCACATTGACTACCCCAAAAATGAGGTCTTAGATGGAAATGAAGAAAAAAAAATTCTAACAACTACAATAGGGCTCTCGTCCACTGACGTTGTCAGTGGCTCGGGCCATAATTAAAAATATGTAGGACAAATAAGAACAACCAGAAGGGTGTAGGCTGAAGCTAGCTAACCATGGTCACTGTTGGACTCTTCCTGATCTTGTGTTTGGGGGGACAGCATCAGTCCTCAGTCTGGGTTTGTAAGTTTGGTTCTTGTGAATTACTCCCTCTTAGAATGGGTCTGCACATCAATTCAGTTTAATTTCCTCATTAATATCATTCTTTTTCTTCAATGTAAAAAAATCACAATTTATGTGCCGTCATTGTCGTGGTTCGAGCGCCAATCTCGTCCGCGCTCGGGCCATGCAGTATTTTCCTCCCAGCTGACGTGTGTGTTCCTATGGCTCTCCGAGCTTTTATTGTGATAGCGCTCAGAGGGGCTTCTGGCTGTCAGAGCTGAGGCCCTGACAGCTGAGCTGCATTTCGCCTCATCAGCTGTTCCCTACTTAAGAGGGCAGCTGAGAGCAAAACGTGCGGCAGTCTCGTCAGACTTTCCTCATCTGACACCATCAGATTTCTCGTCAAACTTTCCCTGGTCTGACATCGTCGAGCATCCCTCGCCGAGATTCCTGGTCAGATGTCATCTACCTTTTCATCCTCATCCTTTATTGTAAGTGTGTGTCATTATGTATCTGTTCCTCCGTGTCATAGACTGAGTGTTAGTTATAGTGTGTTTTATCCCCCGTGGCTCGTTATTTTGTCATTTTCCCTTTCCTTTAATAAACTGTGCAAACTCGCCGGTTGATATGTGGCATCTTTTAATGGCTCGTGAGGGCCATCCATGACAGTAGACTGCCGCCAGATTGAGACGCCTGTTGCCGTGAGTTTTGCCTGAATTGGACTTGTTTTTGCCTGTCTGGGTACCTGTGTGCTGGGAGTTCATGTTGTCATTTAGGGGCCGTGCTCGGAGCCTGGGCTACGAGCTGGCGGAGGCCCTGGACTACGTTGATGGAACTCTCGTCACTGCTAGCCTCTACGACTCTCCCAGCGATGTACGCCGGCACCTGGTCCCACCGGGACCGAGCGACGGCAGCGCGCTCCGCTGTCCACTCCACGCAGATTATTAAGCATGTGTAGGCGGCAGTCAGGCTGGTGGAGAGGAATCCAGCGTTAACTGATTATCCAGAGTACACTGACCTGCTCGCCTCTGTTTCCGCACAGGAGCGGTGCTTCCCGAACCTCTCCTTCGCCTCACCCTCTGCTGATAACCGTCGTCACACAGCCTACACTAAGACTCAGAGAGAACCCCGTCTGGATCCTGTTCCGGGTTGTCGGAGGAACTCTACCTCCCAGTCAGCTGCTTCTTTGGCGTTTCGTCATTAGGGAATTCCCGCAGCCTCTCCCCCTGGGTCATCTTTTCCTGCTGTCCCATCAGCTCCTCGTGCCCGGATCACCTCAGCTGTCGTCCCCTCCTTCTTGACGTCTTCCCTGGCTGCTGTGAGTGCAACGAGTCCTGCTCCGGCGAAGCCCATTATTGGACCATCGCGAGCGGCTCCTCCTTGTCCTCCCAGGGGGCCCTCTGTCACCATCCAGCGGGGAGAGGGAGGAACAACGTCCACTACAGCAGGCACCATCGGCCCTCCGGGAAACAGGCAAGTGCAAGTTCATTCTTCTCCTTGTTGTTGTGATTTGCCTTGTCTGACTCCTGGGGGTGGAGTTCAGGGTTCGCAGTCCCCCAAGCTCCCACCACCTGCTGTAGCTTCTGATATTGAACCTGCTGCCTCTGTGTCTCCCTCCGCTGAGCGGTCCACGACGCCAGGCCTACGTCGCCGGACGAGGAGGGGGCCTGCGGTCCTGGAAAGCCTTGTTCCAACCCCGCAGCCGTATCATGGGCAGAGGAGGGGAACGTACTGCAGTGTGGAGCCTGCGCCGACGATGAAACGTCCCCGGGTCTCCACCGATGAGCGGTTCAATCCAGCGGGTCGAGGATCCCCTGCCACCACACTGTGTGGGTCGTCGGCGTCAACATCAGCGCTGGAGGGTCCTCAGGCTGTGGGAAACATCATGCCAGCTGCGGAGCCCACCGTAGCCGAGTGGGAGCCGGAAGACGTCCTTCTTCGTCCTGAGCCCGGATCGTCAAAGTCCTGGATGGCGACAGAACTCGAGTGCAGGCAAGTGCTCTACTTTGTTTTCCTTCTTTCTACTTTGGAGCATTTATGCCTGTCTCTCGGGGAGATGAGCCGGGTACAGCCGTCCGCTGCATCCGAACTCGTCTCACTGGGCTCTGTCATTACCGGTGATCCTGATCCCGGTTCTTCTTCTTCTCCTGAGCCTTCTCCCAGGGTCACCAGTGCGGAGTCAAACCCGGTCACTGTTCTGGAGGTTCCAGGTTCGGGGATGAAGGCCATCTATGGAGCTGTTCCGACCCAGTCAGGGTCCGACGTGGGTGCAGCCGTGACCCAATCGGGGTCTGACGTGGGTGCAGCACGGGCTCACCCTGGGTCCAACAGGAGGACAGCGCCTATGCTGGTAACGTTCAGAGGTAGAGCTGCAGATCCTCAGCCTAGTGGTGCCGGACTGGTCCCTCATCTTTCCCCTAAACCTTCTCCACCGGGTGCCGTTTGGGCTCATCATATTCGGCCGGCTCTCCTGTGCTATCCCCCTCTACAGGGAAGCCATTGCCATCCTCTCCCCTGCAGTCCTGGTGGCTGAGCGATGCGGGTCGGCCACCTGAAAGACTGCCTCGCCCGTTTGGCGTTCTGGGTCGGCCGCCTGACCAACTGGACTGTTTGCTTGGCGACCTGGTCCGGCCGCCAGAGATCCTGTTTTCCCGGGCCTGGGACTAGGGTAGGCCGCCCGAACGCTCCTTTTTCCCCCATCCTCTATTTTGGCATTGGACGCAGGGAGACCACCAGAACTGTGTCTATTATGGGACTCTGCCTGCCGTCATCCTCGTATGTTTCGTTTTTTTCTTGATGTTAAGCTCATCTTTGGTGTTGTCATGTGCCTTATGTTGATCTGTGTATTACCGCTGTTTAGCGGTTTTTTTTTCCCTCCTCTCCCCTGTCTGAGGGATGACTTGTATTTTCCACATTATGCCTTATAGGCCTGTGTGTTTAGTTTTAGGTCTCCAATTGTCATTTGCATTTTTTGTCCTGTTCTATGTATCATCATTGGTTTTTGGAGTATTGTGGGGTTTTTTTTCCCTTACCATACACTGTAATTGCTTCGTTTGTTCCCTGTGTTTTCCCGTTCCTCGTCTTAGTGCTTTTTGTCTTTTCTGGTTCTCATCCTCCCGGCCTTTCCCCCATCCTCCCACCCTGGGTGGGTGGGTGGGGGGCTTGGGTGTCATACGGCGCCCGGAGGTTGCCGCCTTGGGGGGAGGTACTGTCATGGTTCAAGCGCTGATCTCATCCGCGCTCGGGCCATGCAGTATTTTCCTCCCAGCTGACGTGTGTGTTCCTATGGCTCTCTGAGCCTTTATTGTGACAGCGCTCGGGGGGGCTTCCGGCTGTCAGAGCTGAGGCCCTGACAGCTGAGCTGCATTTCGCCTCATCAGCTGTTCCCTACTTAAGAGGGCAGCTGAGAGCGAAATGTGCGGCAGTCTCGTTAGACTTTCCTCATCTGACACCGTCAGATTTCTCGTCAAACTTTCCCTGGTCTGACATCGTTGAGCATCCCTCGCCGAGATTCCTGGTCAGATGTCATCTACCTTTTCATCCTCGTCCTTTATTGTAATTGTGTGTCATTATGTATCTGTTCCTCCTTGTCATAGACTGAGTGTTAGTTATAATGTGTTTTATCCCCCGTGGCTCGTTATTTTGTCGTTTTCCCTTTCCTTTAATAAACTGTGCAAACTCACCGGTTGATATGTGACGTCTTTTGATGGCTCGTGAGGGCCATCCATGACAGTCATAAATGTTTGAGCTTGGAGATGGAAATGTTTTGTGGAAATAAAGGTACTGCATAAAGTTTTCTGCTGTTGTACTTTCTGTGTCTGCTAGATCCCAAACATCTGGATCACTTTCTCAGCTTGATTTGTGCATCCATAAGCTGCACAGAAAATCATGCTGAGAACCTGATCTGTGAACATTTTAGGATTTCATTGTTTTTGGCATCAAAATACAATTTATAAAGTCAAACCCTTCTGACATTGGAGGAAAATATTCATTTTCCACAATTATGTGATGTTACAATATGGATGAATAAAAAAAATAGAAAAAAGGCTTTTATTTGAATCACTGGTGCTGTTATCTATTTAAATTCAATCATGTAACCCCAGTCCCACTTGGAAGAGGAGGCAATGGTGACAACATGCTGCTCCCTGGTATTAGCTGACAGTAATTTGTTAGGTAGAAGTTCAGAGTGAAAAATGAGAAAATAAGAGCAGGTCTTTGAATGAATGAATGAATGAATTTTTATTTATTTCGGATAGTACAGTACAGGTTAAAAGAAACTGTATAATATAACAACAAGGTCAAATTAGACAAAGACTCCTTCTACCATACAATTCCACGTGAGTTATCCGAAATGGGTGATGGCTGAAGCCGCAGCTTATATTGCCCACCCATATTCCATCCAAGAATTCAAAAGAGAAAAAAGAGAAAACAAGATAAGAGCGATTACAATTTAAAACAAAGCTAAGACAAAATGTGACTGAGAGAAAAAAAAAGAAAACTAAGCTAGGCTAAGTTAAGTGGTTACTATTCAAAAACAAATCTAAGACAAAATGTCACAGAGAAAAAAGAAAAAAACTAAGCTACAACACAACACAGGCTGGAAATGTCAATCCTTATGTGAGTTTACATGTCGTCTTGTAAATATGTTTGGAGTATTTCTTCCTTTAGTTTTTGTTTAAATTGTCCAAGCGTTGTACATGATTTTAATTCAGGTCCAAAATCGTTCCATAATCTGACACCTTGCACTGAAACACAGTGTTGCTTGGTGGTTGTTCTCACTGTAGGCTTTTGAAATATACATGTTCCTCTGAAGTGATATCGTTTCTCCCTTGTTTGGAACAACTTTTGGATATTTGCGGGCAGTGATAAATTCTTCACTTTGAACATTATTATTGCGGTTTTAAAGTCAACCAGATCTTTCAACTTGAGAGTTTTTTGTTTAAGAAAAAGTGGGTTTGTTGGTTCCCTGTAAGCTGCTTTGTTGATTATTCTAATAGCTCTCTTTTGAAGCATAAAGAGTGGATATATGTTTGTTTTATATGTATTTCCCCATACTTCATTACAATATGTCATGTATGGGAGTATTAATGAATGATACAAGGTGTATAGTGTGGGTTGATTCAGCAAATATTTCACTCTGTGTAATATTGCGATTGATTTGGATACTTTACCTTTAATATAATTAATATGTGACTTCCAACACAGTTTGTTATCAATTATTACTCCAAGGAATTTAGTTTCAGATACCCTTTCAATCTCTACACCATTTACACTGAGTTTGGGTACTGGGTTGTTGTGATGGTTGTTAAAGACTATAAATTTTGTCTTACTTAAATTGAGCGTTAATTTGTTTGAATCAAACCACAGTTTAAGCTTTCCTAATTCCTTTCCGAGTGTATCCAGAAGTTGTTCCAAATTGTTTCCACTGCATAGCAGATTAGTGTCATCGGCAAACAATATTAAGTCCATTTTTTCTGAAACTTTACATATATCGTTTATATACATATTGAATAATAATGGTCCCAAAACTGAACCCAAAACTGAACTTTTCATTTTTATTAATTTTTATTTTAAAAAAATACAATTTCATGGCATTTGTACTACATTGAATATTTTCATATAACGGACTGTTGCACCTTGACTACATTGTGTTACAAAGGCCTGACTGACAGCAGGTTTTTTTACTACATATTTTCAATTCAGATAATTCTGCCTAATCTTACAAAATAACCCACTGTATTTAAAAGAAAAGATGATAATTCAGTAATGAGTCCACTGAAGCCATAATATAAGGTAAGGCTGCACAGCTAGGCAGTGAAATTTACACTGCAGCTTTCATCAATGTGAATCAGCAGTTATCCTTCCCTCCAAAACATACCGTCTTTTTAAAGCTGCTCTTTATATCATAATCCGTTCATATATATACATTCATATCATAATCATTATGTTCATTATAAGTCTAAACAATGTATCTACCCATAGGTATTCTGAATATTTACCTAATATAGCTAAAAAATGCTAATACCACAGATTGTCACAGCTGCCATTCACACACCATTATAGAAAGGCCATTGTCTATAAGTATTTGGAGCTCCATGAGCCACGTGACCGGGCAGCGGCGAGATCAAAGAGTGTCGCAACTCTCTTCATACGGCTCTGGTTCTGGCTGCTCCTTAACTCCACCCACCTGCATCTGGTGCGTGACCTCGGGAGAGTTACCTGTTTCAGCTTCACAGTGAACATCGTCATCAGAAAAAACAGGTGAACCTCTGCAGATCAGGTTAGTTCTGAAACGCCACCCGCCTGCATCGTCCAAACATCCACTGTTAAACTCATTTCATCATCTGTGTGTCTTTGATCATGGCTAACTTTACACAAATATGTGAGTATATTCTGGGTTTTCTGTTTTTTTTATAGTATAATATGATAATCTTCACCAAATAATAACTATTATTAATATACAGTATGTATTTGCTAATGGCAAATGTGTTTTTTTTTTATTTCCTTTGTTGTGCAGGTGAGTACATCGTTATTGGGGCAGGTAAGAACTCGCATAACACCTGAATGACCACCATAGTGTAAGACTTCAATCTGAAAACATCTTCAATCTCCTACAGGAGGCGCTGCAACTCTGACTCTGACTCCAGTTCTTCTGGCTTTTCTTGGGTTCACTGCTGCTGGAATAGCAGCAGGCTCTATTGCCGCAAAACTCATGTCAATGTTTGCAATATTAAATGGAGGAGGAGTTGTAGCAGGAGGTCTTGTTGCACTTTTGCAGTCACTGGGTAAATATTTTAGTCATTCTTTAAACCTTAAAAGCATTTAAATTTGAGTTTTAGGTTATTGGTTGGTGAAGAATATCAAAGTTTGGACAAAAGTTTCACTTAGGTAAGACTATGTTGCGGATAGTCAGTGGGAAAATAATAAAGCTCATATAATCTCACTGCAGGTACGGGTCTGTCATGGGGAGCTTCATTTATTTTGTGGGGTCTTGGATCAACTCTGGGAACGGTGGTGTCGAAGATTTGTAACCGAACAGTTACAGTGATCTTCGATGAATCTCTCTGGAAGTCTGCAGATTGAACTACAGATGACTCCAAGATAACTGCAATTTTATATTATACACAAAATGGTTGAAAAATAATCCTGCTAACTATGAGGAAAAGAACAGCAAATGTCTGTTATGGTTGTGGTCGTGGTTATATTCTGTGGAGTCTAAAAATAACAATAAATGCTGCAAAATTGATCTGTGGTTGTTGTTGCTATTGTGGTGACAAGATAGGTGTGAGTAAAAATGCTGAAACGGCCAAATCATTAGGTGGTTACCAAGAAACAGAGCCTGCATTTAAGGCAGGGTTGATTGTTTAAGTGCCTGGGTGGAGTAAAGTATCTTAAGGATAACACTGGGATGACAAATGCAACTGAAACCAGAGGTTTACAAACACTGTATAAAAAGACAACCTTTTTTCCCCGCTCACTGTCTGTCAGTAAATGTGACTAAACTTTTTGTCAGAAAATTGTTTATTGTTTATCATGCATGTTTAATCATTTATCATTTTATATAATTGCTATTACTAACAAACCATTTTATAATTGTTTATCATGTTATAATTACTAACATCATTATCATTATCATTATCATTATCATTGCATAACCATTTTATGTGATTTGAAATGTATTGTAACGTCAGGGCCATGTTAAGGGGGGCAGGGATTTCCCAGCATGCTTTGCCAGTTGAAAACGTTACTGTGTGTGTATTAAATGTGTTATTACTGAGTTATACTGCTGTGCCATTATAACTGCGTTATTATGACCCAGCAGTGTTTAGCAGGATTAGGGCAAGATTTATCATGTGTGTGTGTAACCATGATTCAAACAGGGGTCTGGGAGAATGACCTCCCCTCCTGTCTGAGCTCAGAAGTAAGTTGGGGGTCGGTGGTGTGTAAATAAAGCCTGTTCATCACAACCATCTTGCTCCTCTTTCTTTGTGTGAATCCTGCAAACGTCACACTGGTGTCAGAAGTGGGATGGAGCAAGATGAGGATCCAGGAGGTCTGGCGGCTAGAGCGGTTCATCGCTCGGCTGGGAACGGAGCGTAGAGCTGAGACGCCAGGCCCCGGAGAGGTTCACTGCGATGGACGGAGCAGCGGACCCGACGGGCCGAGCAGAGCAAACCAGCCCCGTTTCCCGCCCTTTTCAGGGCAGGACGGGCTGGCGATTCCAGAGCGATTAGGAGCGACGATTGACCAGGAGATGACCGTCCCATCCGTCCAGCAGCGGACCAAGATTCCCCGCTACAACAGCGAGAACCTGTTGAATGACCACCGGGCCCAGGTCGAGTTGGCTGCCGCGCTGAACGACTGGTCATCGGAGGAAACCACCGTGCTGAGAGCGAGTGGGAGGAGGAGCTACGGCAGATCACAGCAGCGCGGGCACGAAGGAGACAGCGGCGGCGACGCGAGGAAGGGGGGCTTCCGCTGCACAGAGCCAGGGTACATCGCATGGTACTGCCCCGCACACAGCGCACGACAAACTGGCCCCTCGCCGACATTAAATTAGAGCGAGGTGGCATGGACGGAGAAAAAGCCGCCTCCTGCAGATGCTTCCCCGGCGGTGACGTCACAGAGGCTTTTGGAGCGCAGCAGCAGTGGAGCGAGCAGGACAGATCCGGTCTTTTCCCGGGCTCGGCAGGGGCTGGACTCCTGGACGCGGGCCAGCGGCCGCCTGGGAGGTCCTGGCAGCGGTGGGAGTCATGGGACTCCCGCTGCCAGAGGAGGAACTGTGCGTGTCCTACCGCCACCCGCAGATGCTTTCCCTTTCGGTGACGTCACGGAGGCCCTGGGCGCAGCAGCGACGCAGCGGAGCGAGCAGGACGGAGATCCGGCCATTTTCCAGGCACGGCAAGGGCTGGACGCATGGACGCGGGCCAGCGGCCGCCTGGGAGACCTGGCAGCGGTGGGAGTCGGCCAGAGCGGGCTTGGGACTCCCGCTGCCAGGGAAGGGACTGTGCGTGGTCCTACAGAGGCTGTCAGATGTGTCCATCCGCCCGCTGGTGGCCAAACCGGAACCCTACCCCAACCAGATATTCCGACCGAGACTCAGATGGACACTGGATGGCCCGTGCATGCTGCCCCGGCACCGGGCTGATTCGCGTTGGATTTCTGAAAGTGGACTTTGAATTTTCTGGGGACAGAAACCAGTCCGGGGGGGGGGGGGCAGTGTAACGTCGGGGCCATGTTAAGGGGGGCAGGGATTTCCCAGCATGCTTTGCCAGTTGAAAACGTTACTGTGTGTGTATTAAATGTGTTATTACTGAGTTATACTGCTGTGCCATTATAACTGCGTTATAATAACCCAGCAGTGTTTAGCAGGATTAGGGCAAGATGTATCATGTGTGTGTGTAACCATGATTCAAACAGGGGTCTGGGAGAATGACCTCCCCTCCTGTCTGAGCTCAGAAGTAAGTTGGGGGTCGGTGGTGTGTAAATAAAGCCTGTTCATCACAACCATCTTGCTCCTCTTTCTTTGTGTGAATCCCGCAAACATCACAGTATACTGCATGCATCTTCTATGAGTTTATAGCATACTGTATTGTTTCTGCACTGTAAAAACGATAACTAGCAGTTGTTGATCTGAGTACAATTTAAAAACTGATGTGACTCAAAAGTGAACGTCTGCTGTATGTAACTATGAAAAACTTGTCTCAGCATGTCTGTCTCTAACTGCTTCTACACTCGTATTTTCTTGTCAGCTCAACAAAGACATGAGAGTTGGCATTAGAGCGTATCTCTGATGCGCCTCTCTCACCTGACATACGTCAGTTGCGCATGCATATTACACAAATCCTTTCAGCCTGCTGAGTGGGAAAGACGCCCACGAAGCAGTGGCAACAGTACCTCAAACGAGTTTATTACGAGCATTTTTTTTTTATTGGACGAGTTTTGTCTCATCCGTCGTGTGGACGATTCTTCGACATCGACTTCTGTCGTGGCCTTGGCTGCATGTAAAGCAAGAACATTAACGGTCCACAAACTTGGTAAGTGTGTTTTTGTGACTACATTGACATAATTTTTCACGGTCGTATTATTTCGCAATAAAGAACGAGTTGTCAGTTTAAAACACTGTAACTGTGGACATAAAGAAAGCTTAGTAGGCTAGCAGTGTTGCTGTGTGTGGGCAGTCTGTTTAGGTTTTTTTTTTTTTTTTTTTACTGAAGTACCGCCTGTAATAGGGTTTTTCAGGGTTCCAGAATGCATTGCGCGCCGCGGCGTAGTTCCGGTCCAGCAGCTGTTTGACAACAATCACCGCCACTGACCCGAATCGGGGTCAGTGGCGGCGACAACAATGCACTCAGTAATGCATTATTGTCATGTAATCATGTGCCTGAAAAACTCTATACTGCCGTGACACTAAAGCCCCTCGTTTTTCCAAGGTTCCAAGTTTGAATCCTTAATGGGTTCTTAATACCATTTATTTTGATACCATTTTTTTGCCTCCTGGAATATGGGATATCTGAAGAACAAAAAATAAAGGAGTCACTAATTAATGAGTACACTCAATTATTTATTTCAATAAAGAACAAGGTGCATCAGACACCAAATAACATTTGAATGTCATATTTTGTACATGACAATGACAGACTGTTTAACATTTGAAATCAAATAAAATGTGCATTTATTTTAGTAGCCCCTGTCACACTGAGCATGCAGGGAATAAATTATGACTTTGAAAATTGCATCACAGTTTGTGCGATGCAAATCATAAATTGAGCAGTAGCAACATCTGTCAATCCAAGCCCTGACTCCTAATGATGCCAGGGATTGGGTTGACAGAGACCACAAAATCTCCTGCTCATAGTAGAGTGGAGATACCACACACACTTTTTTCACAAAATCTGCTGAAGAATTACTATTTGATTACAGGACAATAATGCATTACTGAGTGCCATATGTCGCTTGTGGGGTTCAACGAGTTAAAATTTGGATATATTTCAATAGCCCCTGTCAGACTAAGCATGGTTTCATAAATGGCATATTTTGTACATTACAATGACAGATTTTGTGACATTTGAATTGTGAAGTTGCTTAAAATGTGGATTTATTTAACTAGCCCTTGTCACACTGAGCTTGTTTAGAGAAGTGGAATATTTGGTACATAATAACTATTTCTTGTTGCCCTTGCCATTGACCACTACCCGGACCTCATCCGTTGTTATGGGCCGTTGGTGGAATTATGTACAATGAGATTTGAAGCTAAGCATAGCTTCTTTAAAAAAGTAATTCATGACGCCCATAATTGGAAAAACATTCTGCTCACTCTTTCCTCAAAACATCAGCAAATGATGGCATTGCATTTGGACAGCCAGAAAGTTTTCACACCACAACTGTATGTTGAGTCTGTACAAGTGGTCAGGGTTTCAGAACTGGAAACTTCACTTCAGTGTGAAATTCAGAAGAAGTACCCACATCTTGACAGTGTTTCTTTGTCTAAATCAGTTCACCTGCATGGAACTCGGTATGCTGAGGGCATGATTGTATCTGCTGGGCAGTGCAGTGGCCTCCCAGAATTCCACCAGATTGTGACCCTTCTTGTTGATGCTGAGCAAGTGACACTCGTATGTAAAAGACTTACCTCTTGGTACATCGATCATTTCAGATCATACGAGCTTGTTGAAGGCCACTGTGTTGAACTCATACTGCTGGAACAAGAGTTGCTGGCAGATTATCACCTTCTTGCAGCCTACACAGTTGCCGGAAAGCTGATGGTAACCACAAGGACGTTCATTCTTCAGTGAAGCATCTCAGGATATGGTATGTAGTGTGACAAAATGTTTTCCTTTTGTTCATGTCATATTTATATCTGTGGCTCTTCATCCTTACAGTAAAGTTTGATTACACAACCCTGGACTGACACTTCTAATATTTTGAGATGAAATGATAAGATAATCAGTTATAAGTAAATCTGGGAAAACATCTGTGATGTATCAGATTATCAGACACTTTCAACTTGGGTTTCACTAGTTTCTCTCGTCACTTTTCAGGCCTTGTTACTTTGTGTGGTTATCTGTCCAAAAGAAGCCCGGCGACTCAAGCTTTCTGAAGTACCAGAATCTGTGGACCAGCTCGTTGATGTCATTAAAGAAAGGCTTGAACTTCAAGGTGATTTTTTAGTGCAGTTTGAAGATCCAGACTTTGGAAATGCACTATGCAATTTGACAACAATGTCTGAACTACCAGCTGAGCATGCAGTTCTGCATATTGTTTGGGACAGTGATTCTTCTTCTCTTAACCGGTGTATTGGTTCAGTGTCCTCCCTCGATACAGCCAGTGTCCACTCTGGTGATATCAGGTCCAGCTGGACTGATTCAATCCAGACCAATTTAAGGCATGTCACACAGTGGCCCTCTCCTTTCCCTATCCCTAAGTTATCATATGATGTGGAACTACAGTTGCGAAAGGGCAACGAGACTTACGAGAAGTCAAAGAAAGGCCTTGATGTCACCAGAGAAATTAAAATGGAAATTCTGGATAAAATTGCACAGGCTATTTTTGAAATCAAAAGCTACCCTGAGAAAGATGAACTGGAATCTGTTGCCTCTTCACTGGTTCTCAAGTACCCATGCTTAAAGGAACCAGGTAGCATCACAGGCTATGAGGGATGGAAAACAAGCATCAAGTACAAGCTAGGAAACTTCAGATCTAAGCTGTGCCATGCAGGCTGCAATGAGGTGGATGTAAACAGTAAAAGAAAAGGGGGCACTGAGGACAATAGTCCATTCACCCTGAAAAGGCCCAGACGTGGGGAGGTTAATCATGTCCCAGATTATCCTCAACACCACAGTGATTTTACTCTTGAAGAGGAAAGGCTTCACCTAGTTGAAGAAATGAAGAAGAAAAAAAGGGACCAAACACTGATACAGCAAAAGATGGAGCTGACATTTTCCCTTAGACGCAAAGAGATCGTTGAGGGACAGCCCATGGTATCAGAGGTCCAGGAGAGGTGGCCAGCGCTGTTTTCATGTGAGCAGGTAAGGCTGAGATTGTTGTTATGTGTTTAACATGCTAATTTTATTGACTACAAATAAGTAGGAGTGATTTATTCTTATCAGCTGTACATTATATCACTGGAAATGGCATACAAAATATAGATGCATAAGAACACGCAGGAAAACATTGAAATGTGGATGTGCTTGATGATGGGGTTTGGTAGATCGGTTCTATAGATTTTGCTGTTTGTTTTATTATAGGCAAATAATATGGCATAGATTTTGAACAAGACTGCTACATTTCAATTGTCTTTACTTTTAACGTTGTGGCTACAAAAAAATACATCATTTCAGATTTCTCAAGAATTCTGTCGGATCACAAGCAAAGATCTCCTGGAGTCTTTCAGAGGATCCCTTGACATTTATGTGCCTCGCCTGCTGAGACTGTACCGGGCGAGGAAGGGGGCTTTTGGCCAGAAAATGGAGGATGTCCTTGATGCACTTGATGAAAAGGTAATTTACTGTAAATGTCTGTAGCTAATGTATGCATAAATAAATAATAAAGAATCATTTCATTTACATGTAGACCATCAAACTGCTGAGTTTTTCAGGAAAACAGTGGCGTCATCAGAATATGTCAGCAAATGCAAAGGGTTCATTGTCAATATTTAATAACTGAATTTGAAAATGTCTTTCTGTATGCTGATTTGCTTAGATGTAAGCAGTAAATGAATGAAAGGTGTTTGTCTAACATGATCTGACCTGAAGTGTTTGATTTTTTGTAAAAATAAAGATAGCACTGTACTAATTGATTGATGCTTGTGTTTTTCTCGAGACCTCAGACATTCTGACTCATAGAAAAACAGCGGCTCTGAGAGGACTCCCCATCTTTGTCCGAGATGACACTTCCAAGTTTTTCCTGCAGTGTTCAGTAAGTATTCTTAAGTTAGTTCAAAATTGACTGAATGATTTCATAGCCATTGCTTTTATGAGCATATTTATTATTACATTACCTTTTTCTAATCAATTAGGCTAAAGATTCATTTTTTTTTTTTACTCTATACAAAGAGCAACCCTGACCTATTAGACACTGACATAATGCACGGCTCAGGAGACACACACGCAGGCTCAGAGTAGATTTAACAGCTTTATTCAAAAACAAGAGTGTGTGGCTGCGTGTCTGTGAGGTGTAGATGTATTGGTGGTGGACGTCTGCGTCAGGCGCGGAGGCAGGTAGCCGTGCAGCCGGACAACCCTATGGGAGACAGCACAGGGAGAAGGGTAACGGGCACCACACCAATACAGGGAATTAACAGGATGTGCTGGCTTACTTGGTTTGGGCAGGTGGCTGGCGTTGACAAGGGCGTAGCCCGGGAGACAACGACCTGGAGCGCCTGTGACAGCAGCGAGGATGCGGCGGTGAGGAGACGTGGTCCGCCGCCAGGAGATCCACCTGTGCACAGGGGAGAAGACTGGAGAAGAAGGTAAGAGATGCTTACGTGGGTAATCTTGCTTGAAGAAGGGGGTTCCTTTCAGCAAGGGAGGCCGACGAGATCAGACGGCTTCAGGCCAAAGCCCAGGGCAGAGTGGTTTAAATCCCTCGCCGCTGACGAGGCGCAGGTGTGCGCGCAGCTGGCGCCGCTGATGAGCGGCGAGTCGTGACAGACACACCTGTTCCCACTGGAGTACCTTTCAATGATTTAGGTTTTTTGGGAGAAAGTGGCTTTATTCATCCAAAGGTGATTATTAATGTTTATCCTGTACCTTTTGAATAAAGCCATTGACTCATTTTTTAAATATGAACTCTTCCAACTGCATAAAGAGAGTGATGACTAAGAAAATGGTATATCAATGATCTTTGATATACCACTGACATATTTCCCTCATTATTTAATTATTTTATATGTTGGTAGAGATGTATTCTGTCTCTCAGTTGTCATTAACTGTAAATCATGTATCCATGCTTCTTCCATAGGCTAGCGACACAGAAGAACAAGCGATCAGGGATGCGACTGTTGCAATCCTCTCCGTTCATGAAGATGATGATGCACTGAATGCAGTTAATGTGGCTGTTGTGCTGGAGGGGGCCATCATCCTGCAAGACTTACCAGACCTCTGCACTGCCTTTGCATATCTGTTTGGCCTCTTGTACACAATGAACATTGACTATCCAAAGGAGATGTTCTACACTTTTGAGGCTGTTCAGTGCATCTTTTTTGACCTTGGTTCTCGATGCTCACAGCGCATAAGGTCGCTGAGAACAAAGCTTCAGCTGTAAATGGAAAGCACAAAATGTTGCAAGTGTCTGTGCCAGTTCACATATAGTGCCTGTTTGTTACATGTTAACTTAGCTTAATGGCTGCATATGTCATAATTTTACAATTGCAGTTCCTATAATCGTTGTTGTTGTGGCCCAACCATGTTCATTGTCACTGTTGTCACTCTTGTCTCTTACATGCTTGCATTTTATTGAAAAAAGAATATTGAAGCCAGTGCTGTAATTTTATTTATTTATTTTTTTTAAGATTCTTTTATGTGGCACTGATTTTAACAGTTTTAAGTTAAATAAGAGTGGACAACAGTTGTGTTAAGGCCAAGTGAGTTTTATGTACAGAGATAGACAATACTGTCTACAAAGAGAAATGTTTGCACATGTATAAAGCCAGACACATGTTCAAAATGTCTTTGCTGCCTTTAAAGAATAAAGGCAAAGTTTGAGCTATGCTTTGAGCATTATTTTCATACATTACATATACATAATACAGTACATAATTTTTTATGTTAATGCAACAAGAATATCTGCTTTTATTAAAAGTGGAAAGACAGCATTAAAACAAGAATTTCATTGTTAGTCTCTCAATAATATTTGAATTGGTATAAACACACAGTTTTATCATATTGAAGGAGGAATTCTTTGTTTATTCCATAAAATAATATACGTATGATTAAAGTAAAAATGCGTGGTATTTCAATAAGAAATTTGTTGCTGTTTCCACCAAAATATTCTTTTTAAGTAAACTAAAAACTCCAAGTTAGCAGAACTCATATCTTAACTTGGGAATTTAAGTTTAGTCAACAACTTCATAAATTGTTGAGAAAACTCAAAAATCTATCGCATCATGTTGCCTTGATAATTTGAGTTTTCTCAGCCTTTTTTTTTTTTTTACAGTGTGGGTAATAAGTGGACCTATTGGGTGTCCTTCATTAAGCTGTACTTAGAAGTCAAAGTGTCTCACCAGACCAGACTATGTGCATGATAAGGGGTCTGGGAGTGAGGGAGAATTGACCTTGTTTTCTTATAAAATGCTGTGACTATGATTAACTTGGAGCCTGGAGCACACCTGCAAGGCCATGTTGTTTTTGGTTCAGGCCAATGTTTTGTATACTTGTATTATGACTGAGAATTGTACCCAGCAGATGTTTGTATGACTGACCATGTATAAAAAGCTTCCTTATTGTTTTTATGGCCAGTGCTGAATTTGCTGTTACCAGTGTGCACTCCTGCGCAGTAAAGAGCTCATATGAGGAATATACTTGTGTCATGAATCTTATTTGAGGTAACGAACCAACATACGATCACTCTAAAGTTTCCAGATTCTGACATACTTGGTGCCGGTGACCCGGATGGGCAATATCTGGACGACGGATAGAGGCGACGCGCTCTCCAGGTTGGAAATCCATGCGCATGGTCTGACTGCATACAGTCAGTATTGGACTCCCCATTGAGGAAATCTGGATTGTGTGGGACTCTAGACGTCGTCTAGTGAAGCCCATCCTCCTCAATTAAAAGAAAGAAAAGTAAGTGACGTCTTTTTATTATTTACTATGTGTGCGTTTAGAAGACTCTCTAAAATCCAGCCTTGAGTGAGTAATGTAAAATAGAATGTATTCTTAAAAATGTTACAAGACTCTCCAAATCCAACTACAAGTGACTAACGCGAAAGGTAAATAAAGTGAATAAAGTGTGCGAAGGTAGTTGCAACAAGTTTTGGGTTGAAATCCCCGGTCAGGGACAAAAATAAGTTTTGGGTTGAAATCCCCAGTCAGGGACAAAAATAAGTTTTGGGTTGAAATTCCCGAGTTTGGAACTGAAAATAAATACCAGGTCGCGGTTATGATGTAATGGTAGTGTGACGGCGCTTCACACTTTTCCTGGTAAAATATCTTAATTCCTGTGGAATTACCAAGGGGTTTAAAAAAAAAGGGAAAAATGGGTAACTGTGGGGAAAAAAGAGAATAAACAAAAAACTAAACAGCAGAGAAGGGAACAGACAGCCCGTCGAACAGTTAGAAATTATAATGACCGGTTAAAAGAAAAAGAACAGATAAAGGATCCTGAAAAATATCTGAATAAATGGGAAAAGGACTATTCCTTCAAACCCACATTAGATGTGGATGAGTGCACAGTCTTAGCGTCGACGGTGAAATTAGTAACCAAAGGAGATAAGAGGAGGCCAAATTATGAACTTAAATGTGCAAATCTTTGGATGGCAGCGGCTGCAGATGCCTGAATAAAAGCCAACCAAGGATGCAAAAATAGTAAGAAAGGAGTGGATCAGAAAAAACCATGTGAGAATCAAAACAGTGAAAACTGTCTGTCACAGCTGGACAGGAAAAAACCGAGCGCTCCCCCCCCTTATCCTGTAACATATCCTAAGGAGGGCCCATATTCTAAATTGCTGAAAGAGGCAAAACAGGTGGAAAACAATTTCAAAATCCCCAGGCTAATTATCCATTTCTTGAAAAGCCTTACCTTAGACCAGTAAAAAAGGAGGAGGAGGAAGATGAGGAAGAAGGGACCCCACAAACTAGTAAGGGGGCGTCAAAAGCAGCACCCCAGGAATTAGAGGAAGCCACTATCCGAATTTTTAAACCATGGACTCTTGTTGAAATGCGGGAGGGAGCACAACCACAGAAAGCCTGTATGGCCCAGTCACTTTGACAGATAAAGAGACAGGAAACTCCTGTGTATCTGATGTTATGGTTGCCCCCCACCCACCCCTGCCCAGTGAACCTGCTGGGAAGGGATGTGCTGTTTAGACTTGACATTACCATAGGTCCAGATTTAAAGAAGGATGACTACACGGTTTTGAGAAATGCTCAGTCATTTCTTACAAATGAGGATGAATTGGATGATCAAGGGTGTGGCACCCTGTTCAGCCTTGATTTGCCTGACAGCAGCGCAGCCGTAACTGCCCTCTGTACAGAGAGCACGACCACTATGTCTGCTCTGCTGCCAGAAGATGTATTTCAGAACCTAGTGGGGCCACAACCACTGCATTTTACCATGAAATACATTCGCTGCAATGAGCTTTTTGACTCACCATTGGCTGATAAATTGCAAGATTTTTGTGGTATAAATGTATGTACTGAAAACCTAATTTTTGATGCTCAAGGGGTGGCAGCAGTGTCATTAAAACTGCCCCCAGAGGTTTTCTCTTTGCATTGCATGCCTACACCACCTCACATGTCTCTGTGGGGCCCAGAAAATTATTTTTGGGCTGACTGTGGGAAAATGATTCAAAAGGCAAAAGGTGTTACTGATTGGGAAAACACCACGGAGCAGAGGGTGCAGCGTTCACCTTCCACAGGCCTTTTTAAAGTTTCTCTGAGAGTCATGATGACTCTTCATTTTGAGATCCATTATGCCTGTGGAACTGAATGTCCACCTGATGCTGTGGGAATAACGCATGCACCAACATATACTGCCTCAATGTGAGAAGAACTAACTATTTTACCTGAAGGGTTATGGGCTAAGAATCCTGCAGATGTGGGTTTCCTAAAAAATGCTACTCCTGTAATTGTAAAATCTAATGGGAGAGGATTTCCATATAAAAAACAATACCCACTAAAATCTGAAGCACTTGAGGGCATTAAACCAATCATTGCTGATCTCTTACAGAGTGGAGTAATAATCCCATGTCAGAGCTCACCAGTGAATACTCCACTATTCCCTGTTAATAAGGCTCCACCTAGCGTCGGTTGGAGGTTAGTGCAGGACCTTCAAGCAGTGAATGCTGCAATCATTCCCCGCCCTCCATCTGTCCCAGACCCCCATACATTGTTGAACGCTGTGGGACATGATTCATCAGTTTTTTCAGTTATAGATCTCAGTAATGCATATTTCACTATCCCTATTCACGAGGATAGTCAGTTTTGGTTTGCATTCACATTTGATGGCAAGAGATACACCTACACCCGATTGCCCCAAGGCTATTGTGAAAGTCCAACTATTTTCTCTCAAGAAATGGCATCTTTAATGGCTAGATTTGACCCACCTGCAGGTTCTAAAATATTGCTTTATGTGGATGATATCCTGGTAGCATCTACCAATGAGAATCAATGCAAACAGGACACCATTGCACTGTTGCAATTTCTGTATCAAAATGGTCTGAAATGTAGCATTGGACATACACTCACAGCTGATGGGAAAAAGCTGGAAAAAGACAGGATACAAACTATTCAAAACTTACCTACACCACATACTAAAAAGGAGCTAATGTCCCTGTTGGGCACCCTGAATTACTGCCGGCAGTGGATACCAAATTACAGTACTCCCAATACACTGCCCCACTGTATGCTCTTCTTCAGGGTCCTCACGGGAACTTATATGAAAAAGTAGAACTGTCTCCAGAGCACATGAAATTGATCTCTACTCTCAAGAACACGCTGTCATCTATATGTGCTTTACAAATTCCAAATTATGAAGAACCATTTCATTTGTTTTGTGATGCAGTGAATGGACACATGTCAGCAGTTTTGACACAAATTCATGCAGGACAATACAAACCATTGTCCTATTATTCACGAAAACTTGACTCAGTTGCGGCTGGCCTACACCCATGCATGCAAACAGTCGCTGCAGTTTCTGACGCAATAAACGCGGTTCTTGACGTAGTGTTATTTCATCCTTTAACTGTGCATGTGCCTCATGCAGTTGAAGCCTTGCTCTCTGAAAATGGTCATACAATGCTCTCAAATGCCAGATGCTTAAGGTACACAATGACCTTGCTGACACAACCACATCTTACATTCATCAGATGCACCACATTGAATCCTGCTACATTGCTTCCGTCTGGTGGCAACACACCAGAATCTTTAGACCATGACTGCGTTCAGCAATCACTGAGGGAATTCCTCCCCAGACCAGATCTTTCTCAGACTGTAAAACACGATTCTCTTTGGCTGTTCACTGATGGCTCATCAGTTAAATTGCCAAATGGCAACACGTCAACTGCATATTCAGAATCAGAATCAGAATCAGAATCAGAATCAGGTTTATTGCCATTGTTCATGTAGTACACAAACTAGGAATTTGTCTCGGTGCAGTGCTGCAACATTAAACATGATAAGATAAAAGAAATAAACTATACATGCAATAAAGTGTAGAATAAGAGTAAGTGATACTGGTCAGCAGTTAAAATATATTAGCGAGCAGCAGATACTGTGGAGAACTATATAGTGCAGTCGGTAATGCAGGAAGAAAACAGTGATGATTGACATGAGTCTGGTTGAGCTGCTGTACATAGTGCACGAGAGTCAATAAGTCACTTAGTGTTCAGCAGTCTGATGGCAGAGGGGAAGAAGCTGTTCATGTGACGGGAGGTTTTAGTCTGGATGGACCGAAGTCTTCTACCAGAGGGGAGGGGGGCAAACAGTACGTGACCAGGGTGTGAGGGATCGGCTATGACCCGGCCAGCACGCCTCCGGGTCCTGGAGATGTACAGATCCTGGAGAGATGGGAGCTTGCAGCCGATCACCTTCTCAGCAGTGCGCACGACGCGCTGCAGCTTTAGTCTGTCCCTGGCAGTGGCTCCTGCGTACCACACGGTTATGGAGGTGGTGAGGATGGACTCGATGATGGCTGTGTAGAACTGCACTAACATCTTGGTGGGTAGCTTGAGCTTCCTCAGCTGCCGCAGGAAGAACATCCTCTGCTGGGCTTTTTTGATGAGTGAGCTGATGGTCGGCTCCCATTTGAGGTCCCTGGTGATGGTAGTGCCTAGGAAGCGGAAGGAATCAGCAGTGGTGATGGGAGAGCCTGAGAGGGTGAGGGGGGGCAGAGGGGTAGTGACTTTCCTGAAGTCTACAATCATCTCCACTGTCTTCAGAGCGTTCAGCTGCAGGTTGTTATTGTTGCACCAGGACGCCAGCTGGGCCACCTCTCTCCTGTAGGCAGACTCGCCACCGTTGGAGATGAGCCCGATGAGGGTGGTGTCGTCCGCAAACTTGATCAACTTGACAGACTGGTGGCTGGAGGTGCAGGAGTTGGTGTAAAGGGAGAAGAGTAGGGGGGAAAGTACACAGCCCTGGGGTGATCCGGTGCTGATGCTAGTAGAGTCTGAGACAGTCTTTCCCAGCCGCACATGCTGCCTCCGGTCCGTCAGGAAGTCGGTGATCCACCTGCAGAGGGAGTCAGGCACGTTGAGCAGGGACAGCTTGTCGAGCGGGGCGGATGGTGTTGAATGCGGAGCTGAAGTCCACAAACAGGATCCTGGCGTAGGTTCCCGGGGAGTCCAGGTGCTGCAGGATGGAGTGGAGGGCCAGGTTGACTGCGTCGTCTACAGACCTGTTGGCTCGGTAGGCAAACTGCAGCGGGTCCAGGAGAGGGGTGGTGATGGACTTGAGGTGGGGCAGGACCAGGCGCTAAAAGGACTTCATGACTACAGAGGTGAGCGCTACAGGTCTGTAGTCATTAAGTCCAGTGATCCGTGGCTTCTTGGGGACAGGGATGATGGTGGAGGATTTGAGGCAGGACGGCACTTGGCATAACTTAAGGGAGGTGTTAAAAATGTCTGTGAAGACAGGAGCCAGCTGTTTCGCACAGTGTCTCAGGGTGGAGGGAGACACGCCGTCCGGGCCGGGGGCCTTGCGCGGGTTCAGTCTGGAGAACTGTTTGAGCACGTCCTGCTCACTGATGATAAGGGCAGGGGGGGAGGAGGGGGGGGGGTGCCTTTAATGAAGTAGGGATTGTGGAGGCTGTGGAGCTGGAGAGAGGGGGGGAGTTGGACACAGATGACGAGGTGTCAAAACGGGCATAGTGTTGGGACAGTCTTTGACAAAGGGCTTTGTCATCCTGACCTTTAGGAGCCTGAAGCCGATAGTTGGTGATTTGCCTCAGTCCTCTCCACACGGAAGCCGAATCATTAGCAGTGAACTGCTGCTGGAGTCTCTCTGAATACACAGATTTAGCCCTCTTCAGCTCTCTGTTAAACCGGTATTTAACCTCCCTGTAGCAGTCCCTGTTTCCACTTTTCAGCGCTGCTTCCTTCTCCTTCCTGATCTGTCTGAGCTTAGCTGTGAACCAGGGTTTGTCATTAGAGTAACTCACCCTGGTGCGTGATGGAAGAATGATCTCTTCACAAAAGTGGATATATGAGTTCACAGTGTCCGTGTACTCATCCAGATCATGCGTGGCTCCTTTAAACATGCCCCAGTCAGATATTTCCATGCACGTTTCCAGCTTCTCCTCAGCATCACTGGTCCGTATCTTCGTAGTGCTCACGACAGGTTTAGTGAGCTTCAATCTCTGTCTGTATGTTGGAATGAGGTGAACCATCACGTGATCAGATAATCCCAGCGCAGCGCGAGGAACAGCGCGATATGCGTCTTTCACTGTGGTGTAACAGTGATCCAGTGTGTTTAATCCTCTGGTGGGGCATTTAATAAACTGTTTGTAGCGGGGGAGATCGTGGCTCAGATTGCACTGATTAAAGTCGCCAGCCACAATAACCAGAGAGTCTGGGAAACTCCGCTCTGTGTGTTGAATGTGATCTGCGAGCACGCGCTGAGCTTCGCGCGTGTCCGCGTCAGGAGGGGCGTACACAGCGATCAGTATAAAAGAAGCAAACTCCCGTGGGGAATAAAAGGGCTTGCAGTTGATAACAAGAAATTCCAGGGCGGGAGAACAGTGTTTGGAAATTACCGTTACATCAGAGCACCAGCTGCAGTTGATGTAGAAGCAGACTCCGCCTCCTGTGGTCTTGCCGGAAAGCTCTGTGTCACGATCAGCACGGAAGAGCTGGAAGCCGTCGAGGCGCAGCGCGCTGTCCGGTATATTTTCCCGGAGCCAGGTCTCAGTAAAGCAGAGGACAGCTGAGGAGGCGAGGTCCCTAAAACGCATCAGCAGTCTCAGTTCATCTACCTTGTTAGAGAGAGAGTTGGTATTGGACAGAAATATGCCAGGCAGTGCCGTTTGCGAGCCTCTCCTGCGAAGCCGCACGAGAGCGCCCGCTCGTCTTCCTCTCTTCCGCCGTCTCACTTTTCGAGCCAAGCAATGAACCAGATCAGCGGCAGGGGCTAAAAAAACTGGGAGGAGGTCCGTGGGGGTGAAAGTCCTGATATTTAGAAGTTCTTCACGGGTATAAGTGCAAGCAGACACACAATTGACAAACAAAAACAAACAAAGAGCGCAGCGAAGCACCATGTCGACCGCTGTGGGCGCCATCTTGGTGTCAGGACATTGACAGTCTGTCACCACATTGACAGAAATTCTGATTGTAAAAAATGTACCTCAACCAGCATCTGCTCAAAGGGCAGAACTTTTGGCTCTCATCGCAGCTTTAAAATGGTCTAAGGATTTAAATGTCACCATTTGTACTGACAGCAAGTATGCCTTTAATGCGGCACACTCACACACTGCTTTGTAGAATATTGGAGGTTTTGTAACATCTACTGGAAAATCAGTTCAACATTCTGATCTTTTGAAAGAGCTGACTCAGGTTTTAATGCTGCCTAAATCACTATCAATTATTTCCTTCTTGCCTTGAGAGAGAGCAGTCGCATTTTTCTTCCCTCCTCCCCTGCCTTCCTGATCTATTCCCAGCTTTTGCAATGTTGCGTTTTTGTCTGTGTTTAGTCGCTCTTCTTCTGCTGAATCTGTCACCATGGGATGAGATGCCGTCTTAGCGCTCAGCCCATGTTTCCCTTCACCCCTGCTTCTCATTGAGCAGCGTCTCAGCAGGCTCCCAGCTGGCAGCATTACGAACGGCTGGGGCCAATTAATCCTCATCAGCTGGGGCGCTGCCAATGAGAATAAATAGGAGCAGCCTCGATGACTCGGGGCTGCGACATAAGCACTGCTAGGCTGAAGCCCCTTCGTCTGGTTTCAGCCTCTACTCCCCTTACAGCATTCCTGTGATTGTAACCCGCTGTGAGTATGAATGTCTTGTTACCCCTATGTCCGGTACGAGCTCCCTGCTCCTGCGCTGCGCAACTTGTGAGTGAACCTCTGTACGAGTATTTGTGCTTTCCTCATCCCTCACCCCCTTCCTTTAATAAAACATCACGACTCACTGGCTCGCCCTCGGCTCTTATTGCGTGGCTCCCTAGAGCCGCGCGTGACAGTATGTCGCAGCCAGACGAGTTACCGGCGGCCGTGAGTCGCTGTGGAATTGTACCTTTCTGTCCGGGTGTCAGCGCTGCTAGCATGCCGTTTCCCAGGAGTCACTCCTGGCGCCAGGGCGACGAGCTGAGGTCCATCTCGGGGGCTGTCGACGGGACGCTCTTCACCCTGCATGACGCCTCCAACGCGAGACGCTGGCATCCGGGCCGTGCTGAGGAACTCCTGGACTGTTACCCTCATTCTGTGTTCCATCTCGAGGACAGTGCCAGGATAGACGCCACAGGTACACAGCGAGAGAAGCTCCGGGGGTTGGATGGAAATCCCGGCAGGAAGCCGAAGTGGATGACGTTGCCCCCCGCTTCGGGATCCCGTTCCTGCTGCCATTCCAGTCCGGGAGTTCGCACCAACCAGAGGGCTTCCCCCGACCTGCGCCACGTCACTCGGGATTCCCTTCAAGGAGCCGCAGCTGACAGCAGTTACGTCTGGGGCCGAGTGGCTGTCGCGAGCTCCACTGTGTGTCCTGTCACCATCTTCAGGCATGTGGCGGCGGCAGTGAGATTGGTGGAGAGGACTCCAGGGCTACGAAGCTTTCCCGTGCTCGACGCCTTCCTCGCCTCGATCTCCGATCAGGAGCGGCGATTCCTGGGTTCCCCCCTCGCTTCGTCCCCTGGGAATAGCCGTCATCACATCGCCGAGTCACCTCTGCACGAACCTCGTCCGGATCCAGTTCTGGGCTGCCGCCAGGACCGTTCCCCCCATGCAGTTGTCACCTCTTCGTCTCGTCAGCGTGGAGTTTTCACAGCCTCGTTCCCTGAGCCTCATTCCCCCGCTGTCATTCCTGGACATTTGGGCTGGCTCACCCCGGCTGTTTCCCCCTCCTCCTCGACGCGCTTCCCGACTGCTGTGTGTGCCTGGAATTCCGGCCTGGTGAGCTCTCTGCTGGAGACAACACGAGCGATCCTCAGACGATTTCCCGGGGGGTCCTCCGTTATCGCTGGGCAGGGAGAGGAAGAAGCAGTATCCACCACAGCAGGCGATATTCAACCTCCAGGAGGCAGGCAAGTCATAGTTTTTTCACATCTGCTTAATGATTTGCTCTGTCACATTCCTGGAGGAGTAGTTCAGGGTTCGCAGCTCCCTGCACTCCCCCCACCTGCTGTAACCTGTGTTCCTAATCCTGCATCCTCTGTGTCTCTCTCCGCCGAGCGATCCCCGGCTCCGGGTCAACGTGGTGGGATAAGGAGAGGGCCTGTGGTTCCGCAGCTACGTTGCGGACAGAGGAGGGGGACTGACTGCTGCGTGGAGGCTGCGCCGACGACTAAGCGTCCCCGGGTCTCCACGGAGGAGCGGTTTGGTCCAGCGGGATGAGATTCTTCTGGCTTCACGCCGAGTGGGTCATCGGCGGGGTTACCGGAGCTGGAGGAACCTCAAGCTGCGCTGTCCATCGTGCTGGCTGCGGGGCCCGACGCGGCTGGATGGGAGCCTGACAATGACCTCCTGACTACGGATCCTGGATCTTCGCAGTCCTGGACGGCGTCAGAACCCGAGATCAGGCAAGTGCTCTCCTTTCTTTTCTCCCTTTATATCTTTGAGCACTTTAGCCTGTCTCTAGGGGAGACGAGCCGGGTGCAGCCGCCCGCTGCGTCTGAGCTCGTCTCGCCGGGTTCTGGCGCTGCCGGTGATCCTGATCCCGGTTCTGTTTTCTCTTCTGAGCCTTCTTCCAGGGTCACCGGCGAGGAGTTGCTGTTCCTTGTGGTGCTGGAGGGTCCAGGTTCAACGATGGAGGTCGGTTCTGGTGCGGTGTCCAGCGTGGGTTCACCCGAGACCCAATCGGGGTCCAACGTGGGTTCTGCTCCAGCGGCGTCCAACGTGGGTTCGCCCGAGACCCAATCGGGGTCCGACGTGGGTGCTGCTCCAGCGGTGTCCGACGTGGGTTCGCCTAAGGCCCGATCGGGGTCCAACGTGGGTGCTGCCCCAGTGTTGTCCAGGTCCGGTGAGGAGGTGGTCGCTTCCCTGCGGCCTGACGCTCGTCGCCCTCGTCATCGGCTCTCCCCTGAGCCTTTTCCACCGGGACCCGCTTTGACCCTTCGTCCGTCTCAACGGTCCTGGTGGTTGAGTGATGCGGGTCGACGACCCGACCCGCAAGACTTTCGCTTCGGTGATCTGGTTCCCCCCGATGATCTGTGTTTGCCTCTGGGTGGCCTGGTTCGGCTGCCAGTGGACTGGGTTCCTGGGATCTGGGTCCGGAGTTCGCCGTCCGAACATTTCCCTTTCCCCGGTTCGCCAACTGGACAATGGGCGGGGAGACCTCCGGAGCCACCTCGGCCATTTTGGACTCTGCCTACCATATTCCTCGGGTGTCGCTTTTCTTTTATCTTTATTAAGGTCACTCGGGTGTAATATTTTATCCTGTTGGTGGATATACTGTATATTCATAGTGCTGTGTGTTTTCCATTTCCCGTACTCAGCATTTTCCTTTTTGTGCCTTGTTTTTAGCCTTGTCCTTGCATTATAGAGTTATGCGTTTTGTTTTCCATCAAACCATACTCTGCAATTGTCCGTTTGTCCCAGTCACTTTCGCTCCTTTAGGTGACTGTGTGTATATATATATTCGTAGTGCTGTGGGTTTTCCTTTGCCCATGCTCAGCATTTTCCTTTTTGTGCCTTGTTTGTAACTTTGTCTGTTCGTTATAGAGTCATGCGCTTTGTTTTCCATCAAACCATGCTCTGTAATTGTCCGTTTGTCCCAGTCACCTTCACTTCTCTAGGTGACTGTGTGTGTGTATATATATATTAGTGCTGTGTATTGCGTTCTTCCCTTATTAACCATACTCAGCTTTTTATCCCATTGTTTTCCTATGTACCTGTCACCAGTATTTCCCTAGGGGACCTCCCATAGATTCAGTGCTGTGTATTGTGTTTTCCCCTTATTAACCATACTCAGCTTTTTGTCCCATTGTTTTCCTATGTACCTGTCACCAGTATTTCCCTAGGGGACCTCCCATAGATTTGGCGCTGTGTATTGTGTTTTCCCCTTATTAACCCTACTCAGTTACCTTTTTAGTGGTTTTTTCCTCTTTTTTTTTTTCTTTTTCCCTGCTACCCTACATTGTCCCATTGGTGGTGTCCTTCCCTTTACTTCCCCCCCCCTCCGGTCCTGCCTCCCTTCCTCCCACCCCAGGTGGGGGGGGGAGGGGGGGCTGGGATGTTCCTGGTCGTTCAGGAGCCCGACCTTGAGGGGGAGGCTCTGTCACCATGGGATGAGATGCCGTCTTAGCGCTCAGCCCATGTTTCCCTTCACCCCTGCTTCTCATTGAGCAGCGTCTCAGCAGGCTCCCAGCTGGCAGCATTATGGACGGCTGGGGCCAATTAATCCTCATCAGCTGGGGCGCTGCCAATGAGAATAAATAGGAGCAGCCTCGATGACTCGGGGCTGCGACATAAGCACTGCTAGGCTGAAGCCCCTTCGTCTGGTTTCAGCCTCTACTCCCCTTACAGCATTCCTGTGATTGTAACCCGCTGTGAGTATGAATGTCTTGTTACCCCTATGTCCGGTACGAGCTCCCTGCTCCTGCGCTGCGCAACTTGTGAGTGAACCTCTGTACGAGTATTTGTGCTTTCCTCATCCCTCACCCCCTTCCTTTAATAAAACATCACGACTCACTGGCTCGCCCTCGGCTCTTATTGCGTGGCTCCCTAGAGCCGCGCGTGACAGAATCTTAATCTAAACGGAAATTATGGATTTGGAAGCAGCTTAAATGTGCTATTGTCACTATTTTTCAACAAGAATTGGGCCAAGGGGGAGCCCAAGAATTGGAACCTACGAGGAGACTCATGGACATTGGAATTCATGCGTCTATGGAACCATTATTGGTTATGATCTCAGGACTTCTATTTTTGGCTGTGGAGTTCCCTGATGCATCAGAAATTGAAGGAAAGTGAGAGAGCTGATCAAAGCGGACCCAGCAAGCTCCTTCATCAAATTCAACCAGTTGGGGAGGGCACGAGTAGCGGCAAACGGTGAACTGAATGACAGTGATTCAGTGAAGGAATACATCTGAAGCCCTGTGCTCTCTATGGAAAAACAGTTTAAGCCTGCATATATAATGGAAGCACAGAATTACACAGGTGAGGACAAATTCTATTCTCTGAGTGCACTGTGCTGATTTGATTTGATTTGACCTTGTTTGCCCCGTGTTTACATTCCTCCTGATTGAGACAAGCGGAAGGACCGGCTCTTATGTCTACCCAACAATCAACAATCAGTTGTTTGTCGTCAGCGGATTGGACCCTCAAGGACAATGCCCATGTGCCTTCTGCAAGCAAGAGAGAGAGCAAGAGAGATAGACTCTGGACTCTGGACTTGTATATAAGTCACATGATTATAACATCTATCCACTGCCAGGAGGCGCCCTCTGCTGCTCACTAACAACTGTTACATTTACACTACACAATGCATACAACACTACATGCATATATACACACACTGCTCTCCCTCTGCTGTGTGATCTGTCTACTAAATGTCTGCTAAATATGCATTGAGGGTTTTTTTGCCTGCAATCAAAATTTCGCTTACTCATTAAGCGTCAATTTGATAAAACATGTTTTTTTCTCTCGCCTATTGTGTCATATCCTTTCTCTTTTCTTTTTTTTCCTTTCTTCTTTATGACTGGCGCCTAGCGGCTGCCCCGGCCTTGGATGCGCTCTGCAGAGCGTGCCCAAATGCCAAGTCACGTTTCGTTACCTTGTATTCATACATGTGTAATGACAATAAAGTTGAATCTCATCTCATCTCAATTGTTTACTGTCATGCACACACACGAGGAGCTGATTTACTAACCAAGGGAAATGCATTAGCTGACCATGCTGCCCGTTGTGCTGCTGAAGGTCACACAGAATCAGCATTGTTGCAAAAGTGAAATGCATTTGACCTGGACATTTTGCATGATGCACAAGAGAAAATGACGCTTCCACCAGATGCTATTTTGAATGACAAGAAAATTTATTGCACTACTGATGGCAAAATTATCCTCCCACCCTCATTATACCGTTGGGTGGCGCTTTCGATTCATGGCTTTTGCCATGTCTCGACAGGAGGGATAATTAGCCAAGCCAAAAAATATTTTTTCTGTCCTGGGATACAAAAAGTGGTAAAAAAGGTTTGCAGCCAATGCACGGTGTGCATACAAAACAATGCTCAAGGTGCAATGAGAACAAGGCAAGGAAGTTTCCTACCACCAAAGACACCTTTTTCTCAGTGGTGCATGGACTTTATAGAGCTATCAAAGGTGGGCCAGCTCCAATATTGTCTTGTCCTCGTTGACACTTTCACACGATGGACAGAAATTCATCCTACCGCCAAAGCAGATGCAAAGTTTGTTTGTAAAGTGTTGCAGAATAATATTTTTCCAACCTTTGAAATACCAGAGATCATTTATGCTGACAATGGCACACATTTTACAGCTCAAATAGTTAAAGATTTGGCTAAAAGCACCGGCACATGCCTGAAGTTTCATACAGCTTACCACCCACAGAGTGCCGGATTGGTAGAAAGAAAAAATGGTACAATCAAACAAATGTTGGCAAAAACCACACATGGAAGGGGTATCACTTGGCCAGAAGCCCTGAAGTTAGTCAAGCTAGCCATTAACTGTATACCAGACCCTAAGACAGGATTGTCACCTTTTGAATGTGCTTTTCACCGGCCTTACATATTGCCTGTCCTCTCACCACTAACCACACCTAACAAATACATAGATCTTGGTGTACATCTTAGAGAATGTTTGGAAAAGAGAGAATATGTTGATTCTGTTCGGGCTCTTTCTGCTCCACAGGAGGAAGCTGATAACCCAGTACAACCTGGAGATTATGTCTGCATAAAGAACCACCATAGACTGCACTGGAATTCAATAAGGTGGCTCGGACCGTTCAAGGTGTTGTTAACCACCCCTACTGCCATACGCATTGCTGAACGACCATCTTGGATTCACCTTTCACACGTTAAGAGACTACGGGTGCCTGTAAGTGAACTAACTTGTTTCCCTGAGTAAGTCCAGTTACAAAGGGGGCTTTGTCCTTCTAAGGACAGAGCCGTCTCAAACCTGGTGAAGATAGGGGCCCGGATGGGTACTCTCTCAGGTGGAGGCATGGCACCGAAGGTACTGATGACTCTGTGTTCCATACTTCTTATGACTGTGGGGTGGGGGACTATTTCAGATTCCAGGACGAGGAGCCCGCAAGACATGGACAATGGACAATACGTGGACTATACGTACAACCTGTGGTACCAAACGATGGTGGTTTCGGTGAGAGGACTGGGAATCAACACTTCCTGCTATGTGTGTTCATTGCTACCCCATTCACACAAGACTGCAATCCCCATGATTCCTGTGCCGTTGAGCGAAGAGGAGACAGCTGGAGTGACAATAGCGATGACCTCACGTCTCAATCTGCTTAATTCAAGTAATGGTGTTAGACATTGGTTGGTAAGAAATTTGTCTGAAGGGTATGTGAATAAATTGAATGTCACTGTTACTGATTACACTGGATCTAAGTTAAGAATATTCAATACTACTGGAATTGGAAAGTCTTTGTTTGCTGTTAAAAAGCCCTTGATGAAGGTAAATCCTACACTGTTTACTTCACCAGTCTGTTTTAATAAAGCTTGTAATGAAAATAATTTCAATCCAGGTTTTTCACCAAGGTGTAATAATGTGAAGGAGGCAACCTGTGGAGTAAGATACCATGATTCTGTTTGTAGAAATGCATTTCATTTCCCTTATCTTGCTGCTGGGAATTTTACCTTAAAGAGCAAGAACTGTACTGGTAAATGTAGTGACAATCCTAATGTTATGTGGCCAAATGATGATGGATATGGATGTTTGGAGAACCATGTCTGGGTTTGTGGGTCTAATGTTTATTCATTACTTCCACCAGGATGGTGTGGTAGATGCTACATGGCTATTTTGATCCCACACATTAGCATAAGTTCAAACCTGACACATAGAATGAAAACATCATACTCCCATTATTACCATCCTGATCAAACTGAAATTCACACCAGGGCACGGAGAAGTACAACCCCAGATATGCAACAACTAATAGGTAGGCTGTCTGGGAAACAGAGGATTAGTGATTTTAAAACTGTAATGAGTACTCTTTTTCCAATGTATGGCAGTTACCTGGCTACATATCACATAAATGCGTTAGCATGGACTATGGAAAATCTAACTGTATTAACGGAACAAGGTTTCACAGCTTTAACTGAGGAACAGAAATTCTCAAGGATGATGACATTGCAAAATAGAATGGCTTTAGATGTAACATTAGCTGCACAAGGAGGGGTGTATCACATTATTGGTCAAGAGTGCTGCACATATGTACCGGATTTACATCAGAATCTTTCTCACGTTATTAGCCATTTAAATGACATTCTACACTTACAACACACTTTGGATGAAGATCAGGGTTGGAGTCCCTGGGATTGTTTTCAAAGTGAAGCTTGGTGGCAGATTCTCCTGAAATGGTTAACCCCATTGATTGTAATATTGGTTTTATTCAGTGTGCTTTTCATGTGTGTTATTCCCTGTATGAGATCAATGATTACACAAGCCATTGCTCATCATACTTTTCTGCTGCAAACTGCTATGCTGAAACTTGAGTGTAAAGGACAATATGCATCTCTTTCAAAAACTGATGATGACTGTGAAGATTGTGAGTAATCTCCTGTATAATTGGAATATGATGCAAATGACGGGCATGTAGAAAATCGAGAGAAGTTACATGTTTCTGATGAATAAAGGCATCCCTAAATGTAAACTGTGATAAAAATGATAAAACAGGAGGGAAATGTCAGAAAATTGTTCATTGTTTATCATGCATGTTTAATCATTTATCATTTTATATAATTGCTATTACTAACAAACCATTTTATAATTGTTTATCATGTTATAATTACTAACATCATTATCATTATCATTGCATAACCATTTTATGTGATTTGAAATGTATACTGCATGCATCTTCTATGAGTTTATAGCATACTGTATTGTTTCTGGGTAATAAGTGGACCTATTGAGTGTCCTTCATTAAGATGTGCTTAGAAGTCAAAGTGTCTCACCAGACCAGACTATGTGCATGATAAGGGGTCTGGGAGTGAGGGAAAATTGACCTTGTTTTCTTATAAAATGCTGTGACTATGATTAACTTGGAGCCTGGAGCACACCTGCAAGGCCATGTTGTTTTTGGTTCAGGCCAATGTTTTGTATACTTGTATTATGACTGAGAATTGTACCCAGCAGATGTTTGTATGACTGACCATGTATAAAAAGCTTCCTTATTGTTTTTATGGCCAGTGCTGAATTTGCTGTTACCAGTGTGCACTCCTGCGCAGTAAAGAGCTCATATGAGGAATATACTTGTGTCATGAATCTTATTTGAGGTAACGAACCAACATACGATCACTCTAAAGTTTCAAGATTCTGACACTTTTTCTGTTTTTTGTGAAGATTACCAAAATTATTTGTATTTGCTAAATAATTTTTAGATTTGCTAGATAATTTTTTAGAGATTTTTTTTATTGCTTTCTTCAAAGTCAGAAGTTTACATACATTTACAGGTGCATCTCAAAAAATTAGAATATCATGAAAAAGTTCAATATTTTTTGTCACTTCAGACAAAAAATGGTGTTTGTCCACTGTGTTTTATCATGATCAAAGTCAGCACAGTCGTCTACCAGGAAATTTTAGAGCACTTCATTTTTCCCTCTGCTGACGAGCTTTATGAAGAAGCTGATTTCACTTTCCAGCAGGACTTGCCCCCCCCCCCCCCCCCCACTGCCAAAAGTATCAAAACCTGGTTTAATGACCATGGCATCACTGTGTTTGATTAGCCAGCAAACTCTCCTGACCTAAACCCCATAAAGAATCTATGGAGGATTGTCAAGAGGAAACACCAGACCCAACAATGCAGACGAGCTGAAGAAACCTGGACCTTCATAACACCTCAGCAGTGCCACAGGCTGATCACCTCCATGCCACGCCACATTGATACAGTAATTAATCCAAAATTTGCCCCGACCAAGTATCGAGTGTGTATATGGACATACTTTTCAGTCGGCCAACATTTCTATTAAAAAACTATTTTTTAAAATTAATTTTATGTAATATTCTAATTTTTTGAGAAACTGAATTTGTGGTTTTCATAGGCTGTAAGCCATAATCATCAAAATTAAAATAAGTAAACACTTGAAATATATCACTCTCTGTGTAATGAATCTATGTAATATATGGGTTTCACTTTCTGAAATGACTGACAAAAGTTATTGAACTTTTTCATGATATTCTAATTTTTTGAGATGCACCTGTACATAGTATTTGGTAGCATTGGCTTTAAACAGTATGACTTGGGTCAAATGTTTCAATATCCTTCCACAAGCTTCTCACAATAGTTTGCTGGAAATGTGGCCCATTCCTCCTGACAGAACTGATGTAACTGAATCAGGTTTGTAGGCCACCTTGCTTGCGCACGTCTTTTCAGCTCTGCCCACAAATATTCTGAGATTGAGATCACGACTTTGCGATGGTCACTCCAAGACACTGACTTTGTTGTCCTTAAGCCACTTTGTAATTAATGTTATGGTATGCTTAGGGTCATTGTCCATTTGGAAGACCCATTTGCTTCCAAGCTTTAAGGGTAGTATCTCACAGAGTGGCAAATGTAGACAAACATGACGATTTTTGAATTCGCCAACCTTTCTGAGGAATGTTAATGAACATCAGGGTTTGCCTCTGTCATTAGCAACAATTAACAAGGTTTAGCGACCTTTAATAACCATTTGGAACATTCACGCAAGTGTTTGCAAGAATGTTTGTGTCTGTTGCTAACAGATGTTAGCAACAGCGTTTGCGATGAGCAACTATTTGCAACCTTTTGCTACTGCTTGAGAATGTCTGAGACCTTTTGCCAACTTCAGGTAAAATACCAGATGAATGTCAGGTGAATCTTGGATACAACCTGATAAAATGGGGTGTGCAAACCCTCCCCAGCATTCAGTTTCTCCTGATCACTTTGGGAGATAGACACCCTTAGAAGCTATATCGTCGGCCTCCGTCGGTCAATGATGACCATGGAAGAGAATCCTAAACGTCTACTCTGCTGGAACAGCGCCGCCTGTGGCTGAACAGGCCGATGCGCAAATGACAGTCCCTGTCACACAGGTCACACTTGTGGGTGGACTCCGTGCTGCTGGGTCTGTGGCGGTTCTTCCTGCGGGTCCTTTTTTCATCTGCTGCAGCAGTCAGTCTCTCTTCACCCGCCTTGAGCTGTCTGGTCAGGGTGCCTCTCCATTTGGAGCGGTCCGTTGCAAGGTCCTCCCAGCGCTCTGTGTTGATATCCAGGGCCTTCATGTCTCTCTTGCAGACATCTCTAAAGCGCAGCTGTGGGCGGCCAACGTCTCTCCTGCCAGTTGCAAGTTCTCCGTAGAGGACGTCTTTGGGGATTCTGCCATCCTCCATACGGTGAACGTGGCCTAGCCAGCGGAGCCTGCGCTGCCTGAGTAGAGTGAACATGGAGGGAAGGCCAGCGCGGGACAGAACTTCTGTATTGGGCACTTTGTCCTGCCAGGATATGTCCAGGATGTGGCGAATGCAGCGCAAGTGGAAGGAGTTCAGTCTCTTTTCCTGCCGGGCGTATGTTGTCCACGTCTCACTCCCATAGAGCAGTGTGCTGATGACGCAGGCGTTGTACACTGCCATCTTCGTCTTGACAGAGAGTTTGGGATTCTCCCACACTCGTGTGGTGAGGCGAGCGAGTGTGGAGGCTGATTTTCCAATCCAGAAGCTATATATCCAGAATTCCCCCCTACAGTTGATAGTGCTATGAGATGACTGTTGTTGTGAAATGGCGCTATATAAATAAAGTTGAATTGAATTGAATTGAATATAGAACATATATTTATGCAATATTACACAAGAGGGAGTACGGTATCGATGAATATAGTGACTGCAGGTGTGATATGCAACAGGCATTAGATGTATCATACCCATAGTTACCTCCGCCAGGCCGCAGGCCAGGAGGTTATGTTTTTGCCAGGGTTTGTCTGTCTGTTTGTCTGTCTGTTGGTTAGCAAGATAACTCAAAAAGTTTTGGACGGATTTCGATGAAACTTTCAGGCGTTGTTGGAAATGGTGCAAGGAAGAACTGATTAAATTTTGGGGATGATCCGGATCACCGTCTGGATCCACAAATTTTTTAAAGGATTCTTTAACGGGCCATTTTCAACATGTGTGCAGGCGCAATGGAGGGCGCTGGTCGTCGTGTCTGACGAACACGAACTCCGCGTTCTTCAAAGTTTTAGGCACAAAAGCACGCAGAAAACAGTGGTGGGCCGGGCCTGGCAGCGTACCTGTGTTTGCGTTACACTGCAAAAGCTGAGACGGGCAGCTGTCCGGCGCGGGATTATTTGGCAGAAATTTCCCGGGCAGCCATAGGGGCTGCGCAAAAACAAGCTCTCTGCCGGGGAAGCTTCCAAATCCTCTTTTGCCGCGGAGCACAACCCCAATAAAACCCACGGCAACCTGTCTACCCAATTTGCATCCGTCAGTGAAGCCCTGAGTGCTGCTTTCAGTGATCTATGAAAACGCTCGCATAATCCATTGACCTGTGGGTTGTACGCGGTTGTGCGATGAATTGCAACGCCCGCAGCCTGGGAGTTGGGAGATGGAGGAGATGGACACAACAGCAACACTTGAGTTTATTACCTCCGCCAAGGAGGTAATGCTTTTACTGCCATTTGTCTGTCTGTCTGTCTGTTACCAACATAACTCAAAAATTTATCAACGGATTTTGACGAAATTTTCAGGAAACGTGTGTAATGGCACAGGGAACAGATGATTAGATTTTGGTGATGATCTGAGAGTGCATACCTCCACCAAGGGCTTTGTTTGTATTTGTGCAGCAGGATTACACAAAAACTACTGGATGGATTTGGATGACATTTTCACCAGAGGTGGTTCTTGGCCTACGGAGGAACCCATTACATTTTGGGGATGCTCTGGGAATGCATACCTCAGCCAAGGCTCTTCTCACAGTCTGTCAGCCACAAAACTCCAAAACTAATGGACAGACTTTGATGCAATTTTCACCACAAGTGGCGATAGGCCTAAACACAAGCCCATTACATTTTGGAGGTGATCCATGAGAAACGGAAGGAGCCTTGGCGGAGGTATGCGCTCTGTGAGTCCTTTTCTTGTTTGTATATTCATTAATACCGTACGACCTCGAGTGTAATACTGCTTTTATACAACAGTTCCACAAACATAATTTATTGAATAACAGCAATACTGGACAAAATATTATTTGTTTGTTTAACAGAGGCAGACTTATCATTAGGCAAAGGTAGGCAACTGCCTTAGGCCCCGATCTACTACAAGCCCCATATATTTTTTTTTAATGTGTAGCATATTTAACATGATGTCCAACAAAATAAAGAAACACCAGTACTTACAAAAACGGCAAATCAAATCACAAAAGCAACATTCCCCTCCCCTTCTCCTCAGACTGTTGGACTCTTCCATGTTGTCTCTTAGACATGCACAAGCGTGTATCATTGATTACATTGTAAACAAACTGTACAGCATGTAGAATAGCAGCAAAATGAAACGAAGTAATCCGGGCAGTGCAGAGAAATGGAGAAAAAGGGAAGGGCACAGAATTTTTTTTTTTATCAGAACAACCTTTTTCACTTCAACCAGTGAGGACACTTACCCTCACGAGGAGCAGATAGAGATCAACACTACTCGTACAAGCACACGATGCTAATGACGAGCACCTGTTGTTGATGAGGAGGCAGTGGTGACGCTTGTTACTCACAGTACAGGTAAACAACAAATTTTTTTTTACTGTTTTTTCTAATTGCAAGATTTGCAGAGGCCAAGGCTCACAAGGTTAAATTTAAATATGACCAACTGTGCTCACCAGGCATGCACAGGGTATCTGTAGCCTCACAGAAGATGACATTACATGAGTTTAAATATAGCTTGTTTGTTTTATTAAGATCCCCATTAGCACTTGTATAAAATATTGGCTATTCTTCCTGGGGTCTAACATATATATTCTCCCTTATGTCTACATTGTACAGAGGAGGGAGCACAATAGATGCCTCTGCAAAATGGTCCAGTCAGTAGACCATGAAAACCCTGCTGGCAAATGTGGGTAAGTCAGTACCTTCAGGATTTCACAGGATGTTTTTATGATTGTTGCAGTCAAAAAGCCCGAATTTGCAGGAGCTTTTTTAAAAAATTGTGATGTTTTGAGGTTTTTTGCACTAAAAGTTGTGGGAAGAATTACAAATGTTAAAGCAGATGCTTTTCCCCATAGTTTACTGCATTGATATTCTATATAACACCACAAAATGTATACTTAATAATATGGTCAATAAAAATTAAACTGTTATGTCTGTCATAAATAAGATAAGATAAGATAAGATAAGCCTTTATTAGTCCCACAACGGGGAAATTCCAGGATTGCAACAGCACAGGGATAGCAACACTCAGAGCAACAATCAGAAGGCAAGAAAAAACAAACAAAAAAAAAAAAAACAAGCAAGCAAGAGCAGCTAATATACATATGTACATATTACTATAAAATATATATATATACACACACACACACAGACACACAGTGCAGAGCATTGTAGCTGGATGGAATAAATATATGAATATATGAACACACAGTGCAGAGCATTGTAGCTAGATGGAATAAATATGTAAATATATAAACACCCACAGTACGGAGCATTGCAGCTAGGTGGAATAAATATGCAAGTATATAAACACACACAGTGCGGAGCAATGTAGCTAGATGGAATAATATGTAGATATATAAAAACACAGTGCGGAGCATTGTAGCTAGATGGAATAAATATATAGATATATAAATATAAACACACCCAGTGCTGAGCATTGTAGCTAGATGGAATAAATATATAGATATATAAATATAAACACACCCAGTGCAGAGCATTGTAGCTAGATGGAATAAATATGTAAATATATAAACACACACAGTGCAGAGCATTGTTGCTAGGTGGGATGAAACAGCATAACCGTCTATTTAGTTATCCTACATGGTATGATTATGTGCCCATACATATTCTCACCCTCCATAGCGACCGGTATGTTCCTAGTTGTATGCCGGAGAGGACCATTGTGTAAGTCTATTGCATCTTTTGCATTCAAAAAAAAAAACAACTATTAGTTTGTTACGTCTTTTTGCTATCTCTGCGAGCAGCCCTGCTTAGGTTGTACAGTCTGACAGCCGTTGGTAGGAAGGACCTACGAAACCTCTCGGTTGTGCACCTGGGATGATGTAGTCTGCTGCTAAATGAGCTCCTCAGTGCATTCAGTATGTCCTGCATAGGGTGGAACTCGGACTCCAGCAGAGATGACAGTTTAGCCACCGTCCTTCTCTCTCCTATCTCCTCCATCGGAGGAGATAGGAGATAAATAGCATGTTTAATTAACTAATTTATCCCTATGATGGGTGAGACATAAATACAACCTTAATTTTCAAAGACAAATAGTCTATTAATTTAGGCCTAATTAATTTGGTCCTAATTTTCTAATCAATGGACCTTAATAATAGGTCTCCCAGTAGACCTACCAGAGGTCTGTCACATCAACCTTTCATGACTCCCGAGGCCTTCGGTATCCCTTTGTCCATAACGTTCTCCTTTGTTGGCTGATGGGAGTTTTATAAACGTGTGGAGATGTGTTGAAGGACGAGACTGAGTTTATTCCTCAGGTTCAGCTTTATTCACAGTCACATACTCCAACATTCCAAAGCAGAAAAAGAGGATGAATCTTCTCACATCTGTCCTTTTATACCCAGGACATCAAACCTACAGTCACATGGTGTTTAATCAAACATACAGTCACATGGTACTTAATCCCAGTCACAATGTAACTTCCCCCGATCTTAACACCATCCACCCCCTAGTCTCCGGTGGTCAGGAAATCTCTCAAGGCCATCTCCTTGAAACAAAAGGCCAAATCTCACACCCTCCTGTTACCTCTAGGAGGCTCAGTCCCTTTGTTCCCCTGAGACGTGAAGCACACAATAAACATACAGTAATATATCTGTGGAGCATATGAAACCAACATATGTGCCCCACATGACCCCCCCCCCCCCAAACGTCTAAGATGGAACAATCATAACTAAAGATGCATGTCATAATAAAATCACTACATATCAGTCCACCTGCCGCTTAGGCCTTAGTCTTCTGCCGTATTAGCTGTAAGCCGGCTTTACCTCCTCCGCAGTGTCCTCCTGCTGTGGGGCTGCTGCCTGTGGATTAGAGCTGTTAGTCAATCTCTGTGGGTGTTCTGGGGAATGCTCTCTAGGGGGTCTGCCGCGCCGGGGAGCCCTCGCCAACTGCACAGGCTCATCAGCCATCACAAAAGCGGGTTTGAGCCTGTTTATGCATATCGTTTCCTTTCTGCCCCCCAAATCTAGCAAAAAATGCTTATCTCCTGTTTCCAGCACTCTGATTGGTCCATCATAAGGCGGCCGCAAGTTTGGGCAATGGGCGTCATGTCTGACAAAAACAAACTCCGCATTTTTTAAAGCTTTAGGCACAAAAACGCGCGGGAAGCTGTGATGAACTGGGCCAGGAAGCATGCTCGATCCCGTGTCGCTCTGCAACCGCTGAGCGGGGGGGCACTCTGGCACAGGATTATCCGGGAGAAACTCCCCGGGAAGCCGCAGTGGCTGAGAAAAAAACAAGCTTTGCCGGGGAAGCCTCCAAATCCTCTTTAGGTGCAGAACGCAACCCCAATAAAACCCATGGTAGCCTGTCCACCCAATTTGTATCCGTAAGCGAAGCTCTGAGGGCTGCTTTCAATGACCTGTGGAAGCGTTCGCATAAACCATTAGCCTGCGGGTTGTACGCGGTAGTGCAGTGGATCGTTACTCCAGGCTGCGGGCCATCGCTGACCAAAGCTCGGAAACAAATTGAGGACCTCTGTCGGACGTAATGTCCGACGGAACTCCGAAACGCGCTACCCATGCTGTTAAAAACGCGCGCGCCACCTCTTCGGCTGTGGTTGATGCCAGTAGGACCACTTCCGGCCAACGCGTGGTGCGGTCCACCATTGTCAAAAGGTGTGTACACCCCTGTGACGGCGGGAGGGGGCCTACGAGGTCGACATGCACATGATCGAACCGTTTAGCCGGGATGTGAAAAGGCTCCAAGGGAGCTCTCGTGTGTTTGTGTATTTTGGCCCGCTGACAAGCGACGCAGGCTGCTGCCCACTCCTTGACTTGCTTGCGCAGGCTCGGCCATACAAATTTCTCTCCTACCATTTTGACCGAAGCGAGAATGGATCGAGTCATGATGGATGCTTTCAAGTTACTTGGATCGAGAGAATGGATCGAGTCAAAAACGCGGCGGCGCCACGCGGCTGGCACCACCGGACGTGGTCGTCCCATGGAGACATCGCAGATTAGGGGGGCATACTGTCTTGCAGCACCCTGTTCTCCAGCCTTAACCCTCTTGGTCCAGACTGGAGCGCGTGCACATCCGCGTCGCTAACCTGCTTCGCGGCCATGGCTGCATAATCTATACCTACGCGGACCAGGGCCGCGCGCGCTTCCGCGTCGCTACCCTGCTCCGTGGCCATGGCTGCAGAGTCTGCCCCCACGGGGCCTGGAGCCACCACAGCACGTGAGAGGCAGTCTGCCACTACATTATATTTACCCGCCACATGCTGAATATCGGGAGTAAACTCCGATATCACGGCCAGCTGTCTCTGCTGCCGGCCCGACCAAGGTTCTGAAATCTTGGGCCATCGCAAAAGTCAGCGGTTTGTGGTCCACGAACGCGGTGAAACGGCGTCCTTCCAGCCAGAACTGGAAGTGGCGGATGGCCAAGTGTAGAGCTAACAACTCCCTGTCGAACGCGCTGTATTTTTGCTCGTTATCGCGCAAGGTCTTGCTGAAAAACGCGAGCGGTTGCCAGGCTCCAGCCACATACTGTTCAACGACCGCCTCTATGGCTACATCTGACGCGTCAGTAGTGAGCGCCATGCGGGCCGTTGGGTCTGAATGAGCCAACAACACAGCGTCTGCAAGGGCTTTTTTGACCTTCGAGAATGCGCACTCCTGCTCCAGGGACCATTCGATTGCATTTGAGGGTTTTTGTTTTTTAAGCACGGCATACCATGGTTGCACGCGCTGCGCGGGGGAGGAAACGGTTATAAAAATTCACCATTCCCCAAAACTCCTGTAGTGCTTTGACCGTTTGTGGCTGGGGAAAATTTGCTACTGCGCGCACTTTGTCCGGCAGCGGAACTGCCCCCTCTGGGGAGATGCGGTGCCCCAAAAAATCAATCTGCGCCACCCCGAACTGGCACTTCGCTGGGTTGATTATTAACCTGTGCTCTCCCAACCTCCGGAAAACTGCCGTGAGGTGTTTTTCGTGTTCCTCTTCGGACGCGCTGGCTACCAAAATGTCGTCCAGGTAGACGAACACAAAAGGGAGATCGCGTAACACCACGTCCATCATGCGCTGGAAAGTTTGTGTGGTGCCTTTAAGCCCAAACGGCATGCGCAAAAACTCAAAAAGTCCAAACGGAGTTATTACCGCTGTTTTGGGAATGTCCTCAGCGCGTACTGGGACTTGATGGTAACCGCGGACCAAGTCTATCTTAGAAAAAATGCGCGCCCCCACCAGATGAACCGAAAAATCCTGAATATGGGGTGTACTGCCTCTGCTGACTGGACAGTCAGCTAAACTCCTTCCTCACATCAAGACTCTGAAGACACAGCTCTCAGTCCACAGGTTTAACGACACAAGGAAAGTGTGAAACTGTAACACATAATACAAGGCACAATCACTCCTTGACCTTCATACAGACATTACAATGAAAATACATAAATTGCTTACTTTTAACTTAAATACGATATAAAACTATATTTACAACAACTCCCGCCTCCATAATAAATTGTTTCCCTCCAAATTACCTATCAACGTCCTCCGACCAATACAACGGCCGTTGCTAGCGTAAATCGCGGGAAAACCACTTTAGCGTCTAAAGTTATTAAACCCAACGTAACCTTAATAAACCGTCTAGGAATGCACACAAACAACAACAGTAAATACATACCCACGATGCTACCAAAGGCAGAGGATGTATGTGACTGCTGCTGGAGTTGACTGAGGCGGTAAAACACACACAACAGACTTTTCCTCAATACTCTGACTGACTTCCTGTTTACAGTTAGTCGGAGCCGAAGGTGACGTCACCTTCGGCTACGAACTATGCCGATTCCAAGGTGAACCCAACACAACATTACAACGGGTTATTCAAAATTAATTAAGAATATAAATAATATTCCACTTTAACTTTAACATTAAATAGTTAACAGAACATGGGGAATTGGGTAGCGGTCGTGCACTGTAGCGTTGTTCAACCTGCGGAAATCACCGCAAGGTCACCACGAGCCGTCAGCTTTAGGGACCATGTGGAGCGGGGAAGCCCATGGGCTGTTCGAACGCCGGATGATGCCCAACCTTTCAAGGTTGGCGAACTCCTCGCGCGCTATGGTCAATTAGCTGCATCCAAGCGCCGAGCTTTTGCAAAAACGGGGGGACCAGCGGTAGTGATAAAGTGCTCCACTCCGTGTTTAGCAACGGCTGCTGAAAACGTGGGAACCGTGAGTGCTGGGAACTGAGTGAGGAGTGTGTGAAACTTACCGCCTGCTGTGGCGACGTTGGCTTGTGCTGTGGGCGGGGACACTCGAGCTGCACAAGGGAGAGAGTAAAAAGAGAGTGCATTAACCAAGCGTCTATTGGGAAGATCAACCAACAACCCGTGTGAGCACAGAAAATCAGCACCTAACATGTTGAAACTCACCGCCGCTATAATAAAAGTCCACTCATATGTGCGGCCGTGCAGGGACAGAAGTAGAGTCCTTTCACTGAAGGTCTTAATGCTCGAGCCGTTCACCGCTGATGCTCCGTGACTCCCGGGGCCTGCCAGCCGGTCAGCATAGGTTGGCATGATGAAACTCACTTGGGAGCCTGTGTCCACGAGGAAGTGCCTCCCAGAACGCGCATCCGTCAGGTAGAGCAGCTTGTTCTGCTCACCGAGGGCCGCAGCTGCTACCGACTCCCGGTCCTGGCGTTTCCCGAGCTCTTGAACTGACATGGCGGTATACACTTGCGTGCCCTCTCTGCGAAACGACGATGGTAAAAACAGAGGTCGTCTCCTCCGCGGTGTCGGGGCTTCACCGCCGCCGTTGTTGGTGTGTCTGCCTCCGTCGCCTCTGGCCCTTTGCTGCTCCCGGTCGTCACGCCGAGGTCTGCCGCTGCTGCGGTGGCCGTGTGCCGTCTGTTGGCGTTGAGGATCCGCTGCGCCTCCTGGGCTAGCGCGCCGAAGTCCCGCTGGGTCACAAACTGAGAGCCCGCCAGGGTCGCCCTCGTCTCCGACGGTAGAGTTCTCAGGAAGATGTGAGTGAAGAGGAAATCGTCGTCGTCTGAGCCTCTCAGCCTCAGCATGTCTTCCATCAGGTCGACAGGCGTGCTTTCTCCCAAGTCGTGCAGGGCCAGGAGTCTCTCAGCTCTCTCCTGGGCTGAGGGAGTGAAACGCTGAATGAGCGCAGCTTTCAACCCGCCATATTTGTCGCCAGCGGGTGGGCGCTGTACCAGGCTCCGCACATGTCGAGCTGTGCGGCTGTCGAGTTTGGCCATGACGTGGTAGAACTTTGTGTCATCTGCTGTTATTCCCCCGAGAGCGAACTGGGCTTTGGCCAGGAGGAACCATGAGTCCGGGTTGTCCTGCCAGAATTCTGGTAGCTTGACTGAGACTGCGTTTGCCCGGCTGGTCCCTGGCGAGTCTGGTTCGGGGGAATTGTCTCTGCTCATTATATGTCTTAAGGTCACCAGTGTGGAGAGCGTGAAATGAAGAGGCTGAATTTATTTCTCAATTCAGGTTTATTAACAATCACGTGTCTCCAACATCCTCTCAAACAGAAAAGAGAACCAACTTCCCACATCTCCCCTTTTTATACCCGGGACATCAAAGTACAGAGTCACATTGTCATTCAATCCCCAGAGACAATACATCACCCCCCAGGTCTTCTCTTCTCCACCTAAAACCCTGGAGGTCAGGAAGTCTTCTCAGAGCCATTTCTAAAGACACATCTCACACCCTCCTGTTATCCCCAGGAGGTCCAGACTTATTGTTCCTTCTAAGATGGGAGATAACAGTAATATACATATGCAGCCTAAGCATCTCAAATATGTGTGCCACAACATGCTTTTCCTGTGTATGACTGATGAGAGAGTGAATAAAGTCGTCTGCTTCATGAATCGATCTCGTTATTTACACTCTCCACACTGATGACCCTTTGACGAATTATGGAACACGAGGTAAGAACCCCGGAGTCGGCCCGGACGGGAAGCCCCAGCGACGCGGCAAGCATCCCAGAGACGGCCCGGACAGGAACTCCCAGCAACGCGTGCGCTATTTCGGTCAAACTACCGGACTTTTGGCTGCACAACCCGCACTTTTGTTTCCACCACACCGAGGCTCAGTTCGCCCTCTGGGGAATAACGGCAGACGACACCAAGTATTACTATGTGGTCGCAGTGCTGGACACTCGCACATCTCAGCAAATAGCGAGCCTGCTCGAACAGCCTCCAGCCCACGACAAATACGAGGCTCTCAAGGCTGCGCTGACCCGACGCTACATGCTCTCGGACTGTGAGAGAGCAGAGAGGCTCCTGAGGCGCTCCGAGTTAGGAGATGGTTCGGCAGTCGAACTGATGGAGAAGATGTTGGCGTTAATGGGCACGGACGACGGGCATTTTCTGTTTGCCCACCTTTTACTCCGGAACCTCCCAACAGTGGCCAGAGCGGTTCTTGCCAATTTGCCATTGCTGGCCGCGCGTGACTACCGTGCGCTAGCCCTGGAGGCAGATCGGATCATCCTCACCACCAGAGCCCTCACAGTGAACGCGACGGCGTCGGAACCCAGCGAGACAACCAGTGGAGGCGAGGAGACACCGACGGTAGCGGCAGCAGAGGCCAGGGAGCGCCAGAGAGACATGCTCTGCTTCTACCACCACTGTTTCGGAGACAACGCATGCAGATGCGTGCCACCGTGCCAATTCAAGCGCTCGGGAAACACCAAGGCCAGCAGTCGGTAGCAGCTGCGACCGCCGGTGAAGAGAACAAACTGCTCTACGTGATGGACTTGCGCTCGGGGAGGCGCTTCCTCATAGACACTGGAGCCCAGAAGAGCATCATCCTGCCGTCCTACGCCGACTGGCTAGCAGGACCTAGCGGCCCCGGGCTGGTAGCAGTAAATGGCTCGGGCATTAAGACTTTTGGTGAGAGAACACTGACTTTATGTCCAGTCGACTTTAAGTGGACTTTAAGTCCACTCGTACATACGGCCACACGTCCGTATGTACGAGTGGACTTTTGTCATAGCAGCACTGAGTATCCCAATCCTGGGAGCTGATTTTCTGTGTGCACATGGGTTACTAGTTGATGTGGCTAACAGACGCCTGGTTAATGCAATGTCTTTTGATTCTCTCCCCTGTGCAGCTCGAGGGGCCGGGCCAGTAACACAAGCCAACGTCACAGCTCCAGGCGGTAAGTTCCACACACTGCTCACTCAGTTCCCAGCACTCACGGTCCCGACGTTTTCGGTGGCCATCGCTAAACACGGGGTGGAACACTTTATCACCACCACCGGGCCGCCCGTTTTCGCACGGCCTCGGTGCTTGGACACAGCTAAACTGGCCATAGCGTGCGAGGAGTTTGCCAACCTGGAAAGGTTGGGCGTCATCAGGCGATCGAACAGCCCATGGGCATCCCCGCTACGCATGGTCCCTAAAAACCAGGGATCGTGGCGATCGTGCGGTGATTTCCGCAGATTGAATAACGCCACAGCGCATGACCGCTACCCGATTCCCCATATTCAGGATTTTTCCGTTCACCTCGCCGGAGCACGCATTTTTTCTAAAATAGACCTGGTCCGCGGCTACCACCAAGTCCCAGTGCGCGCAGAGGACGTACCCAAAACAGCGGTAATAACTCCGTTTGGCTTGTTTCAGTTTTTACACATGCCCTTTGGATTAAAAGGAGCGGCACAGACATTCCAACGCATGATGGATGCGGTGTTGCGCAATCTGCCATTTGTGTTCATCTACCTGGAACGAACACGTAACCCACCTCACGACGGTTTTCTGGAGGTTGGAGGTGCACGGGTTAATAATCAACCCGGCGAAATGCCAGTTTGGCGTAACAGGGATTGATTTTTTGGGGCACCGCGTCTCACCGGAGAGAGCGATACCCTTGCCCGACAAAGTGCGCACCGTGGCGAATTTTCCCCAGCCTCAGACGGTCAGGGCGCTGCAAGAATTTTTGGGGATGGTTAACTTTTATAACCGGTTCCTCCCCCGCGCAGCTCAACTCATGCAGCTATTGTATGCCGCGCTCAACAGATGGAAACCCACGGACAGAGTCGAATGGACTCCAGAGTGAGAGCAGGCGTTCTCTGAGATTAAAACAGCCCTGGCAAATGCCGCACTGTTGGCGCACCCAGACCCGGCGGCCCAGATAGCGCTCACTACCGACGCCTCGGATGTGGCCATAGGGGCCGTCGTGGAGCAACGTGTCGCCGGTTCTTGGCAGCTGCTCGCTTTTTTCAGCAGGGCTTTGCGCGACAGTGAGCGTAAATACAGCGCATTCAACAGACAGTTGCTGGCTCTCCACCTGGCCATACGCCACTTCCAGTTCTGGCTGGAAGGGCGCAGCTTCACCGCGTTCGTGGACCACAAGCCGCTGACGTTCGTGATGGCCAAGGTTTCGGAACCATGGTCGGGCCGGCAGCAGAGACAGCTGGCCGCGATCTCGGAGTTTGGGACCAATATTCAGCATGTGTCGGGTAAACTGAATGTGGTGGCAGACTGCCTCTCGCGCGTAGTAGTGGCCCCGGTCTGCGTGGGGATAGATTACACAGCCATGGCCGCAGAGCAGATTAGCGATACGGACGTGCGCGCGCTCCAGTCTGGACCAGCAGGGTTAAGGCTGGAGAGCAGAGTACTACAAGACGGCAAGCCCCCCCCCTAATCTGCGATGTCTCCACAGGACTCCCGCGCCCGGTGGTCCCAGTTGCGTGGTGCCGCATGGCGAACTGTTTGAGTCAGTTCACGCTCTGGTGCACCCATGAGTGCGCGCATCAGTCAAAATGGTGGAAGCGAAGTTCGTGTGGCCAGGACTGCGCAAACAAGTGAAAGAGTGGGCTGCAGCCTGCGTAGCGTGCCAACGAGCCAAAGTACACAGACACACAAAGGCTCCTTTGGAGCCGTTTTGTATACCGGCTAAGAGGTTCGATCATGTTCAAGTGGACCTTGTGGGCCCCCTCCCGCCATCGCAGGGGTGCACGCACCTTCTGACAGTGGTGGACCACACCACACGCTGGCCAGAAGCAGTTCCGCTGGCGGCAACCACGTCCGCGGATGTGGCGCGCGCTTTTTTGACCACATGGGTGGCGCATTTTGGAATCCCGTCGGACATCACTTCCGATAGGGGCCCTCAGTTTGTTTCCGATCTCTGGTCCGCGATGGCCCGCAGCCTGGGTGTTGCAATTCATTGCACAACCGCGTACAACCCACAGGCCAATGGGTTATGCGAGCGTTTTCATAGGTCACTGAAGGCAGCGCTCAGGGCTTCGCTGACGGATGCAAATTGGGTAGACTGGTTGCGTGGGTTTTATTGGGGTTGCGTTCCGCACCAAAAGAGGATTTGGAGGCTTCCCCGGCAAAGCTTGTTTTTTCTCAGCCACTGCGGCTTCCCGGGGAATTTTTGCCAGATAATCCCGCGCCGGACAGCTGCCCGTCTCAGCGTTTGCAGCATAGTGCAGACACAGGCACGCTGCAGGCCCGGCCCACCACTGTTTTCCACACGCTTTTGTGCCAAAAACTTTGAAGAACGCGGCATTCGTGTTTGTCAGGCACGATGCCCACCGCCCTCCATTGCGCCCAATCTACGATGGCCCATTCAGAGTGTTGGAAACAGGGGACAAACATTTTTTGTTAGACTTGGGGGGTCGTCGGGAGAAAATATGCATAGACAGACTTAAGCCCGCCTTTGTAGTGGCAGATGAGCAAGTGCTATTGGCTCGGGCCCCTCGGCGTGGAAGACCCCCACTGAGAATTCCCCAGGTAAACGATTCATCAGAGCAGCCACACGGGCAAATCGAAGTTTCCTCCCCCCTCGCCATGGCCCACCCGCAGACAGACACACATCCAGGATCCCCCCACCGGCACAGCAGCGCCGCGGAGGCGGTAAACCCCCGTTACAGCAGATATGGGAGGAGACTGAAGCCAAAAGAATGTGAGGACTGAAACTCTGTCTGAGATTCTGGGCGGGGGGGGGTGGTGTGTAGAGACTGGGTTAATCATCTCAGACTGGATGCAGAGGGTAAACAGAGGAGAACAATAGCTAGGGAGATCATAGTGAGATAGCAGGAAGAAGGAGTTGGGGTGAGAAAGGATGAATGTATTGTGATGTTAAATGTCATGCAAATGTGAGATGAGCGGTTGTTATAAAAGGAGAACCCATGGTGTATGGAGACATGCTTTTCCTGTATATGACTGATGAGAGAGTGAATAAAGTCGTCTGCTTCATGAATCAGTCTCGTTATTTACACTCTCCACAGTATAGAGGTGGACTTTTTGTGAATTTTTTTTTTAGATATTAATCTTTTTTAAAAATGTAATACAGTTTAGTTTGTGTTCTCCTGGAAAACATTTTTAGGATTTTAGTTGTGGATTTTAGAAGTTTAGACCTATTTATTTGGAGTCAACAAACACATTTAGTGTTCTCCTGTATTATAAAATTTTAAATTACATATTTTGCTTGAAATTGAACAAAGGATTCATTTTAATGTTTTTGTTTAAAAATTAATACAGAGCTAAAAACAGCTAAAACAAGCGCTTAATAAAATAATGTGTGAAAGCAAGTAAAATGATATTGGCCTGTCTATAGACAGCTGTGCTCTTCTGAAAGAATGTCCATGAAATGATGTCAGTTTTTAAAAGAACATTTTGAGATAAATTTGTCCATGTACCAGATTTTTCTTCAGTTTGTTTTAATAAAATATGTTGGAAGTAAATTCATAGGACATTGCAAATACTTTGCTTTAAAGGGACCAGGTTGTCACACAGTGAGAGGGAAAAATCCTAAATGGGAAAAAAAAAATGTATCAAGATGCATTGAGAATGGTTTTAGAATCAAATCGGAGTTCTGAATCATAATCGAATCATGAGGTGCCTAAAGACTCCCACACCAAGCTCGGACCTCAGCTGGAGAGGAGGACCTACTTATTGGACCTCTTGCAGTTGTAGTTGGTGACCCCTGGTCTAGTATGTTATTTCACCAGGTCAGGAAGAGGGTCCAAATAAAACAGGGAGACATTTCAGAAGGTTGTACATTAAATCCAACTACATTTTAATGCAATAATCAAATTTGAGCATATTAAACATACAGTATCTCACAAAAGTGAGTACACCCCTCACATTTTTGTAAATATTTTATTATATCTTTTCATGGGATGACACCGAAGATATGACACTTTGATACAATGTGGTCAGCATACAGCTTGTATAACAGTGTAAATTTGCTGTCCCCTCAAAATGATTCAACACACAGCCATTAATGTCTAAACCGCTGGCAACAAAAGTGGGTACACCCCTAGTGAAAATGTCCAAATTGTGCCCAATTAGCCATTTTCCCTCCCCAGTGTCATGTGACTCAGTGTTACAAGGTCTCAGGTGTGAATGGGGAGCAGGTATGTTAAATTTGGTGTAATCGCTCTCACACTCTCTCATACTGGTCACTGGAAGTTCAACATGGCACCTCATGGCAAAGAACTCTCTGAGGATCTGAAAAAAAAGAATTGTTGCTCTAGATACAGATGGCCTAGGCTATAAGAAGATTGCCAACACCCTGAAACTGAGTTGCAGCATGGTGGCCAAGACCATACAGCGGTTTAACAGGACTGGTTCCACTCAGAACAGGCCTCGCCATGATCGGCCAAAGAAGTTGAGTGCACATGCTCAGCATCATATCCAGAGGTTGTCTTTTGAAAATAGATGTATGAGTGCTGCCAGCATTGTTGCAGAAGTTGAAGGGGTGGCGGGACAGCCTGCCAATGCTCAGACCATACGCCGCACACTGCATCAAATTGGTCTGCATGGCTGTCGTCCCAGAAGGAAGCCCCTTTTAAAGATGATGAACAAGAAAGCCCACAAACAGTTTGCTGAAGACAAGCAGAGTAAGGACATGGATTACTAGAACCATGTCCTGTGGTCTGATGACACCAAGATAAACTTATTTGGTTCAGATGGTGTCAAACATGTGTGGTGGCAACCAGGTAAAGTGTACAAAGACAAGTGTGTCTTGCCTACAGTCAAGCATGGTAGTGGGAATGTCATGATTTGGGGTTGCATGAGTGCTGCCGGCATTGGGGAGCTCCAGTTCATTGAGGGAACCATGAATGCCAACATGTACTGTGGCATACTGAAGCAGAGCATGATCCCCTCCCTTTGGAAACTGGGCTGCAGGGCAGTATTCCAACATGATAATGACCCCAAACACATCTCCAAGACAACCACTGCCTTGCTAAAGAAACTGAGGGTAAAGGTGATGGACTGACCAAGCATGTCTCCAGACCTAAACCCTATTGAGCATCTGTGGGGCATCCTCAAACGGAAGGTGGAGAAGCGCAAGGTCTCTAACATCCACCAGCTCCGTGATGTTGTCATGGAGGAGTGGAAGAGGATTCCAGTGGCAACCTGTGAAGCTCTAGTGAACTCCATGCCCAAGAGAGTTTTTTTTTTTTTTTTTAATTTTGTATACTTTATTGATCCCCAGAGGGGAAATTGAGGGTATCCACCTGGATGGATGAAGCAGCCACGGAACGGCGCTATCCCTTAACTATTCACACACACACTCACACCTAGGGCCACTTTAGAGTCTCCAATTAACCTAACCTGCATGTTTTTGGCCTGTGGGAGGAAACCGGAGAAATCCCGGAGTAAACCCACGCAGATACGGGGAGAACATGCAAACTCCACACAGATCACTGTTAGTCAGGGGCTGGGATCGAACCAGGGATCCCATGGCCAAGGGTGAGTTGCTGTGCTGGTGCAGTGCTAACCACTGCGCCACCGCACCGCCAGAGTTAAGGCAGTGCTGGAAAATAATGGTGGCCACATAAAATATTGACACTTTGGGCACAGTTTGGACATTTTCACTTAGTGGTGTACTCACTACTCACTTTTGTTGCCAGTGATTTAGACATTAATGGCTGTGTGTTGAGTTATTTTGAGGGGACAGCAAATTTATACTGTTATACAAGCTGTATGCTGATTAAGTTGTATCAGAGTGTCATATCTGCAGTGTTTTCCCATGAAAAGATATAATAAAATATTTACAAAAATGTGAAGGGTGTACTCACTTTTGTGAGATACTGTAATTTTCCGACTACAAAATTGTGGCTAGTGAAAAGGCTAAGTGGCTAGTAACTTTGGAGAATCACTAGCCACAGTGGCTGCTGATGTGAAAGCACTATTGCTCTGCAGTTACTGTCCTCAACAACCAGCACATGCTACCATGAGCTTCTCTCCATCCCAAAGCACTCACAAGCGGTCAGTCTCACAGTAGCCTCGTGCAGCAGTTAGTGGCAGTCAGAGAGGAAACCCACGCCCATACCACTCACATCCAGACAAAGAATGTCTGTCCAGGGTGGATGTCTTGGCTGTCGGCCTTGTGTCGGTGGGAGGGGCAGTGAACCGTGATTTTGCGACCTGCTGCATATATTCTGGAGCGGTTGGAGCCGCAGAGTGAGCGTGACATTCATGAAACGGGGGGGTCTGCAGCACAGATGGGAGAAGTTTGCCGTGGAGTCTTTTTGAATCCATGTACTCTTCATTCTTTTAATATTTCGTTTATGAAGCAAAAACACAACTACCGACTTCAATAAAGTATACAAAATCAAATCAAATAGCTGTTATATCATTCTCGTCTTGTCAAAATAAAATCGAAATTGAGCAAAAACGACATAACGGATCTGATTCCGTTTGGTGTCATTTTTATTTTATTTTGTCGGTCACAGCCAGAAGTGGTGATAGCAGCCGCAAAGCACCGCCATTTTCAAATAAGCCTGAAAGACTAGCTGCTAAATCTTACTTTAAAATCGGGAAAATGCTCAAAGTTGCAATATAGACTCATGCAGACATCACCATCTGATTAACGATGAGGAGGACTGTCAGAAATATATGTTTATAGAATTCCCATCAGCCAACAAAGGAGGACGTTGTGAACAAATGGATGCCGAAGGCCTTGGGAGTCATGAAAGATTGACATGACCGGCCTCTGGTAGGTCTACTGGGAGACCTATTATTAAGGTCCATTGATTAGAAAATTAGGACCAAATTAATTAGGCCCAAATTAATAGACTATTTTTCTTTGAAAATTAAGGTTGCATTTATGTCTCACCCATCATAGGGACAAATTAGTTGATTAAACATGTTATTTATAATGGACATAACAGTTCAATTTTTATTGACCATATTATTAAGTATATACTGTATACATTAATACACTAAATGCAAAGTGTGTACATATGTAGTGTGGTGGAGGAGAAGGGAGGATGTCATGTTGGATGGTTGAGTTGTAGTAAACTTATTTAATTGAGGGATGGTTTGAACTGCATAGAACCATTTTTAACAATTAGACTTTAGGACCAATAGGCCGTCAGAATATTGACTCGTCACCCAAATTATTCTTTCTGTTATTAGTATAAAATGGTCATTAATTTACTGAATTGTGTTTCTACTATTGATGAGCAATGAGTTTAAAAATATATCAAAAAATAATAAACCAATAAACAAAATTTTTTAAGTCATTCACTTGTCCAACAGCCACACAGTAAGGGTTATTTTCTATCCATGTTTTTCCTAGGCCCCATGATGCCTTGTGTGAATTATGGTAGCAACTTCCAGCACTAGTTTAGAACATATGGTTGTCACTGAAACGGGACACTTTTCCTTGTTAAAAAACAATGACTTTGCTATCAGAAATGCGGGAACATGGCCTCTTGCACCTCAAAACAGTAACATAATCATACCACTTCCCACGACTATTGAGGGATGGAAAGATGACCTTAAAAAGTGGCCTCGTACACAGTAGCTCCATTTGTTAGCGCTGCTGCTAAGATGCTAACAGTGTAAACAAATGACCCGTGCTGGCAAAATGAGTCACTTTGAGGACATTTTCAAAATTGATGTAACGTTATTTCCATATTCTGTAAGGTGAAAGACCTTCAAAATGATATTTAATTTGTAGGTAGTGTGCAAAAACTGACCCAGAAAAAGATGATTTCTTTATGTTTTAGCTAGGTTGAAAACTCGCGTTCAATCGGTCGGGAGTTACATCTTCAGCAAAAATATAGGTATTTTTAGAAAGTATGATTTCTATGCTTTCCAATGATACTAGGCACTCATGGGGTTTTCCCGGGACTTGCACTACCAAACAAAGACAGAGTCATGATTTATGACTTCTCGTTGCCTGTACTCATAATGACGCAGTGGGCATTCCAACCAGCACGTCTCTCCACTGCAATAAAGTTGGCTGCATTTTTTTTAAAATATGTTAGACATAATCAATTTTACCTTAGAGCAGACGTACACCACAACACTGTGCTTGGATGTCGTCTGTCACGACATGTCATGTCATGTTGTGCAGTCATCTGTGGACACGCATGTGGCTTCGGAGGCCAAAATCTGAAGCACATAGTCGGTTGCAGGTCGAGCATGGAATGCTGGCTGTCAGGGCGGTGGAAGACATTCTGTGTCGCCAATTACGTGCCATTGAAAGGTGGCATGTGATCGGTGACACAAATGCTGTCTTCGTCTTCATGCTGTTACGGACCTCCTTATCGCAACATGCCAAGCAGTTCTGTCAGCTGCAGTGGCCTCAAGTTCTCGCGGTTGGAGGTCTGCCCACTTGAGGTTTGCCTTGAGGTTGTCCTTGAACCTCTTCTTTGGGTGACCCTAGTTGCGACTGCCCTGTGCCAGTTCTCCATAGAAGAGCTGTCTGGGGATTCGGGACTCATCCATGCGGATGACGTGGCCAGACCATTGAAGCTGGGCCTGGAGGATCTTGGCTTCGATGCTTGTAAGGCCTGCTCAGTTGGGGACCTCCTGGTTGGTAATGCGGTCCTGCCAACATATCCGCATGATTGACCGCAAAGAGCGTGTGTGGAACTGTTCCAGCCGTTTGATGTGTCTGCGGTACAGGGTCCATGTCTCACAGCCATACAGCAGTGATGATAGGACCACAGCACTATACACCTTGAACTTGGTGGAGAAATGGATGTCTTTGTGCTGCAAGACTTTGATACAGAGTTTGCCAAATGTCTGGCTTGCTTTCTGGATCCTTGCTGATATTTCCCTGTCCAGGGATCCATTGCATGAGATGTTGCTGCCCAGGTACTTGAAGTTATCAACATTCTTCATCAATTTGCCATTTATGGTGATGCTTGGCTGTTGGGGGGTATGCGTGGTGCGGGCTGGAAGAGGACTTCTGTCTTGCTGAGGCTGATTGTCAGGCCAAACATCTTAGATGCTTCGGAGAACTTATCGACAATTAACTGTAGGTGGTTCTCCTTGTGCGCCATCAGAGCACAGTTGTCAGCAAACAGGGCTTCTGTTATGAGCCTCTCTAGTGTCTTGGACTTTGCCGTAAGGCGCCTCAGGTCAAACAATGATCCTTCCAGATGGTGAAACAGCCAGATGAACATGGTGAACTTCAATGGGCAGCCGAGTTTTCCCAGAATGATCCATAGTGCATCTCTGTTGACAGTGTCGAATGCCTTCGTCAGATCAATGAAGACTGTATAGAGGTTCATGTTCTGTTCCAAGCAATTGTAATGAATCTGTCTCACTACAAAGACCATGTCAACAGTGCTGCGATCAGGGCGGAAACCACACTGTGACTCAGGAAGGTTCTTTTCTGAGACTGTCAAGATCAGCCTGTTCAGGATGACACAGTCAAGGATTTTTCCGGCAATGGAGAGGAGGGATATGCCTCTGTAATTCCCACAGTCTGCTCTGGAGCCTTTGTTTTTGTACAGGGCCACAATCATTGCATCACGCAGGTCTGCCGGCATTACCTCCTCTTCCCAGACACTGGTAAGAACAGTATGGAATGCCTGTAGAGCCTCTTCGCTAAGTGCCTTGTACACTTCTGTGGGAATGCTGTCCTTGCCAGATGCTTTGCCACAGCTCATCTGTTTGATAGCCTTCCTGACTTCGATCAGGGAAGGAGGGTTGTCAAGTTCTTGGATGGCCGACTGTTGAGGGATCTGGTCCAGTGCAGATTGATCAATTGAAGAAGGGCAGTTCAGAAGTTGGCTGAAGTGTTCTTTCCATCTGGTGTTGATGGAAATGCTGCTGCTGCTAGAAAAAATGCTGCTGCTAGAGTTTTAACTGGTTCTAGAAAAAGAGATCATATTTCCTCGGTTCTATCCTCCCTCCATTGGCTTCCCATTGAATTCAGAATCAAGTTTAAAATCCTTCTTTTTACTTTCAAAGCTCTTAACAATCTGGCCCCCCAATATATAAAAGATCTGATATTACCTTACCATCCTAATAGAGCATTAAGCTCCCAAAATGCTGGCTTACTTGTGGTACCCATAATCTCCAAAAGTATGATGGGAGGCAGAGCCTTCTGCTACCAAGCTCCTTCTCTCTGGAACCAGTTACCACTCTGGGTCCGGGAGTCAGACTCGGTCTCTGTTTTTAAGAACAAGGTAAAATCCTTCCTTTTTATGTAGCTTTCGTTTAAGGAGGGTTTTTGTGTCTTTTAACCCCACTCTTGTTCTACTGTTATGTGATCCATACTGCTGGTTGACCTCCAATATTGTACTTGGCATCTTACAGCTATGTTCTTTATGTCTGTGCTTTCCATCCTCCCTATCCCCTCATCCCCTGCCAGTCGCAGCAGATGACTGCCCCTCCCTGAGCCTGGTTCTGCTAGAGGTTTCTTCCTTCCAAATGGGAGTTTTTCCTCTCCACTGTCACTTAGTGCTTGCTCATAGGGGATCGTCTGATTACTGGGACTTTCTGTGACTGTGTGGTTTTTTTTCTGCACTGTGGCGCCACGAGATGGCTTTTGTTGTGATGTGGCGCATTATAAATAAAGCTGAATTGAATTGAATTGAATTGAATTGATGGGAGCCTTGTCCTTGACGAGGGTGGATCTGTCTGCTGACAGCAAGAGGGCAGAACCAGATTTCAAAGGACCGAAGACCGACTTGATGGAGTTGAAAAACTGCTTCGAGTTGTTGGAGTCAGCGAAGCTTTGAACCTCCTCAGCTTTCTTCTCCCACCACTTATCGTGCATCCTGCAAATCTCCCTTTGGGCTAGAGCCTGGTAAGATTTGAACCTCTCCCTATTGGGGATGGAACCTGGGTTGTTTTGCCACTCCATGAATGCCTTGTTTTTCTTGGTAAGTAGGTCTTCAATGGCACTGTCGTTGTCATCGAACCAGTCCTGATGGGTCCAGCGCTTGGGGCCAAGCACTGACTTCGCTGTCTTTGTCACCACTTCTCTGAACTGGTTCCACTTCTTTCCATGTTTTCTGCTACGAATGTCTGAAGACGCGTTACGTCACCCGACAGAGAACGTGCCCCAAGTGCAACTGGACCTTTGGAACAAACGACTTCCACTGCATCTACATCACCTAAATTGAAGAAACTTAAGTGATAGAAGAACACAGAACCAAACATAGAACCAAAGGAGGCTTCTCACCACACGGTGAGAAGCTCCCATTTATCCAGTCTATTGGCACAACCACGAACACCAGCAAGTACCAGAACTACGCAAAAACATTCAAAAAATACAAAAACTAGAAGAGCTGAAATTAGCTGCCACTTGAGTGCAAAACACATATGAGGACTATACTGTACATTAAAATGAATTTGAAAAACTTTTAAAAATGCTATTTGAAATGCCCCTGCTGCTCCACTTACTCACTGATTTAACACTAGGTCAGCCGAAACTGGAAGCGCCGTCCATAATTGTTTGCTGGATTTTTTTTTAATCCAGCAAAGGTCTGTGTGATCCGTAACGACTACATCTGACGTGGTGCTGAGAGCTGCAGAGACCAGGGGACCAGTCTGGGTGTGTTCAGCAGAGACCAAGGGACCATTCTGTTATGTATTAATAATGAGAGAGTCAGAGTCGATCTTCATGCAGCCAACAACCTTTATTCTTCTTCTTCTTTTAGATTTGATTGGCAGTTGGCAACCAGCTTACAGGTGCATTACCGCCACTGACTTGATTATCATCACTCTGTATCTTTGTATAAGGAGTTCTTGTCATGTGTGGAGCTGGTGTTTCAGCTCCACTCATGATTTGTGGCTGTAGCTTCTGATTTGTTGCTAATTGGTTCCAGCTGGTGATTGAGCCCTGAATTTGTGGGCCTCGCCAGTCTACAGCCACACCCCTCCCTCTGCCAGACACTCACCGGCTGTCAGGTTTCACCACATGCACACACATGCACACTTACACTTGCACACACACACACACACTCACACACACACACACACACACACACACACACACACACACACACACACACACACACACACTATCCAATCAGTCATGCACCTGCTTGCCACACGGCTGTGACCACTTGCCTTTGTTAGTGATTTGCACACTTATGGGAGGCAGTGCGATCAGTCAGTGTGGCAGCTTAAGTCAGTCTTGGACATCCTGGCCTGTGATTGTTGACTTCTCCCTGGACTGTACCGTGTTGTTTCCTCTGAGCCTTTCCGCTTCAACATGTACGTAAGTCTTCCCTAACTGTGCCTTCCTCTCCTGCTCAGCCTGGAGCGTGCTTGGCATTTCCTCCATGTCAACTCAGTTTGAAGCCGGATTGTTTCATTATGACTGATTGCGGATTGTATATGGACGTTGGTATGCTTTTTCCCATTTGTTAATAAACACGCCACATAACTGCACTTTGGGCTCGTATTCATTTATGTGTCCGCTGCGAGATTACACAGCGGACATGACAGTTCTTATAAGGAGTTCTGAACAACTCCTTATGTGTGGAAAAAATTATCTGTCCTTGGACATATAGCAACAATGATAGTTTTATTAAAGAGAACTGAATTATTTATACACAAGGGCCATGCCCGCTTGACGTCACGCCAGGGGCGGGTACGGCAGCACACACACACGCCACACTCACTACACCACACAGTCTGGGTTCGTGTGAATGGTGTCCACATCCACTGGTTCTGAGATGGAAGCATTTTCTCTTTTCTTCTTTAAGACCTACATTGATGTTTTACATGTTTACAATTTAATCCATAAAAAAGTCTAATTAGGGCCTGAGCCACTGACAACGTCAGTTGGCGAAAGCCCTATTGTATCTGCTTGCGTTTATTTTTTTTTTCTATATTATTCTGCCTAAATGATCGAATTTTTCACCGTCTGAACGTTAACCAAAACGCGATTTTTTTTGGCAAACCCCTCTGACCGGGCAAAAAATTCGATAAACTGGAAAAAATATGTCCCCCCCCACCCCTCATTTTTGTGGGTGGGGTCAAACGTGCAAGGTCTATGGAGACTGGAGACCATAAACTTTGCCGTAGACACATCAAATTTGGGTGAGGTGTGAATCACCTTAAGACATGCAAAAAACATCATTGTGGCCCATAACCACCACCAACAGGAAGGCCGCCATCTTGCCTCAAAGTCGCCCCACCTCCAATTCGGCAAAAAAGTCACACCTTGCATTTGAACGCACTTGTCCTAGGGACCTGATCCAATTGAGCTTATTTTTGCATGGCGGCATCTAAAGGCATTGGCCATTAAAAGTTATATAAATAAAGTCAAAATCTCAAAAGGCGTGGCCAGGGCGCCATGGCGTAGTTTGACTCCTCCCCTTACAAATTCAACCAGCTGTAACTCGCGCAAAACTTGTCCAATGTCCACAAAACTTTCCATGAAGGAAAATAGTGCCACCCCAGATACAATGACATCTAAATACCGGACAAAAGATATAGCGCCACATAGTGGTTAATGAAAGAATTGCTGAAAGCTGTTTTATTTATTACTCACGCACGGCTGGCCAGAATGACGTGAAATTTTCAGAGATTCATCAGAACACAGACATGATAATAACTGAACATCAACAATAGTATACCATCAAACGTGTTAACATGGACACGCCTTCCTCGCCATACAATCCGTGAGCTTATGGGGAGGGGTGGGAACGTCCTGCAGTCATGAAATTTGGAACATAGGTTTAGGTTACTGTCACATATAGTACAATATGGGTGGACAACACATAACTGACAAGGAAGTGTTGCCATGGCGCCATGGCGAAGTTTGGCTCCTCCCCTTAAAACTTCAACCACCTGTAACTCGGCCAAAACTGGTCCCATGTCCACAAAACTTTCCATGAAGGAAAATAATCCCACCCCGAACGCAATGACATCAAAATACCTGACAACCGATATAGCGCCACATAGTGGTTAATGAAAGAATTGCTGAAAACTGTTTCATTTATTACTCACAAGCGGCTGGGCAGAATGATGTGAAATTTTCTGAGATTCATCAGAACACAGCCATGATAATAACTGAACATCAACAATAGTATACCATCAAACGTGTTAACATGGACACACCCTCCTCGTCATTCAATACATGAGCATATGGGGAGGGGTGGGAAGGTCTTGGAGGTCTAAATTTTTCAACATATGTTGAGGTCACTGTCATATGTAGTCCAATATTGGTGGACAACACATAACTTACAGGGAAGTGTTGCCATGGCAACATGGCATCGGTTGACTACTCGCCATGAAATTTCAGAAAGTTGTATCTTGGACAAACTTTGTCTGATTTTCATCAAATTTTCGACAATCGATAAGAGTCCCACCCTGAACACTCCTATATAAAATAACAAAAGTTTTAGCGCCGCCTAGTGGTAACAACATTAGACCCTTGTAAAATGGACAAACTTTGTACAATTTGCAACAAATTTTATACGATCAATATTCTCCCTTCCACAAACTCGTCAATATACAAATAATAAACAAAACTCATAGCGCCCCCTAATGATTAAAGGAAAAATTACTGACGACTGTTTTTTTTTAAATTTTCTCTCACCAGCTTAACAAAATTACATGAAGGAATGACTTGGGCTCATTGATAGTACATGCACATAGTACAGAACTGATTCCATGGCAACTGCCGTTCTTCAGTGGCTTTCTCACCAAACAAAACATGACAGTTACGGCTCAGACAATTCTCGCCTGATTTGGAAAAATCTTTGCACAAATCATACTGACTCTCCCACTCTGAACATGTCTGTATATCAATATTCACAAAACTGTCACACCCACACCTACTGCTGACATGAGGTACTGCACAAAATTGTTTCTAATTTTGCACAAAGACCAGTAGTCACGATGACATGACCTTTTCAGTGGTTCCTCAGAGTGCATTGGACTACCTTTGGTGGAAGTCACTTTTGTCCTGCGATAAGCACAGTTGCCATGGAAACCCACTCATTGCATTTCAATAACGGACATTTATACATGGGGCAAACTTTCAACAATTTGCACTAAATTTTCGACGATTGATATTAGTCCTGCACCAAACAAGTCTACATAAAAATAACAAACAAAAGTTTTAGCACCCCTATTTTTAAAAGGAAGAATTGCTGAAAATTTTTCTCTCTTTTTCTCTCACTAGCAGAAAAAAAAAATGCATGAAGGAATCACTAGGGCTGATTGACAGTACATGTAGATAGTACAGAACTGTTTCCGTGCCGACCAGCGTGCTTCAACACACACAGTGCGGAGCATTGTAGTTAGATGGAATAATATGTAGATATATAAACACCCAGTGCGGAGCATTGTAGCTAGATGGAATAAATATGTAAATATATATACACACACAGTGCAGAGCATTGTTGCTAGATGGGATGAAACAGCACAACCGTCTACTTAGTTATCCTATATGGTATGATTATGTACCCATACATATTCTCACCCTCCATAGCGACCGGTATTTTCCTAATTGTATGCTGGAGGGGACCATTGTATAAGTCTTTTGCATTCAAAACTATTAGGTTGTCACGTCTTTAGGCTATCTCTAAGAGCAGCCCTACTTAGGTTGTACAGTCTGACAGCTGTTGGGAGGAAGGACCTGCGAAACCTCTCGGTTGTGCACCTAGGATGATGTAGTCTGTTGCTAAATGAACTCCACCGTGCATTCATTATGTCCTGCATAGGGTGGAACTCGGACTCCAGCAGAGATGACAGTTTAGCCACCGTCCTTCTCTCTCCTATCTCCTCCACTGCCACAACGCGCTACCCCAGGACAGAGCTAGCTTTCTTGATCTGTTTGTTCAGTCTCTTCCTATCGGCTGCCATAATGCCACTGCCCCAGCAGACCACCGTGCCATACAATGTCTTCAGCAGCGCCCCTTGTACACCAAAAGACCTGAGTCTCCTCAGTAGGAACAGCCTGCGCTGTCCCTTCTTGTAGAGTGCGTCAGTATAGTGTGACCAGTCTAGTTTATTGTTCAGATGAACACCCAGGTACTTATAGGATGTCACCATCTCAATGTCTGTTCCCTGTATATTTACTGGTGATGTGAGGTGTTGTCCTGAAATGAGAGTGGAGCAACTTCAGCAGAGGGACATGAGTGAAAGTTTGGAGACATTGTTTTTGGGCACAATGACTACGGCACCTCCACCTAATTCTGCGTGGAAGAAGTCGATTGGAGTAAATGGCCAGCAGGTAGTGTTCAAAGCGAGGGAGGACGGGCGCCGGGTTCCGCGGTCGTGCGGGGGGCGAAGGTCCGTTTACACCTGCCTGCAGGTTTAATGTAACTTTAACCTTTTTAAATAACCATTCACATATTTACACAACTGTGAGCTGCACCTCTGTTCATGCATTCTTTATTTATTTATGACAAGACATAATCAGGTATTTCCAAAAATTGTTTTTTTAATTATTAAATAAAAGGTTTATCTCAAGTACTTTATCTGTATTCACTTATTTATAATCATTAATATTCACTGCAGGTTTGGGTAGAATACAAGTTATACTTGTTCAGAACAATCAAATTTTTGCAGTGATGCATAAACATGCCGCCAGAAAAGGTTCCTGTACTTGTAGATACTTTGACAAAACAGTACTTAGATGAGTAACTTAATTGCAGGATAGTTTCTACTCAAGTACATGTGAGGATAAAACTACTTTTACTCAAGTGCCTTTGGTCACAGTCACTAAATTTTCCAGCTACAAAGAACAAGTAATTTAAACAAGTTAAACTTAAAAAGTTACAAATTTATGTGAAAAGTTTACATGTAAAATGTTACAAATTCATGTTTTTAAAAAATCATGTAAAACAGTCACAAATTTGACAAAGTGATACATTTAAAAGAAAAATGTTTGAAACGTAGAACTGATAATTTTTTAAGAAATCAAAAATGTGTTATAAAAATCTAATTTATGTGGAAAAACTCACATTTATAGGATAAAAGTTGTATATTCAAAAAAGACAAATTATATGAAAAGACTCACAAATTTAGGAGAAAAAGTTTGCGAATTTAGAACCGTCATTACTACTCCAGTAACTTTTTTTATTGAATACTTTCATCTTCACCTTTTCTGGCGACGACTCTTATACTTGAACAATTCCAATAACAGTAATACTACTTGAGAACAATTTCTGGCTTCTCTACCCACCTCTGGTTTTAAACAAAGATGTAGATAGAAAATTAAAAATAAATAAATAAATAAGAAAATGTATTTTGCTGTCCATTCATCTTCTTCTTCCCCTTAATCCTTTTCGAGTCGCGGTGGTGGTGGGGGGGGGGCTGGAGCCTATCCCAGCATCTTTGGGCGAGAGGCAGGGTACACCCTGGTCAGATCGCCAGTCCATCGCAGGGCCAACACAGAGAGACAGACAACCATTCACTCTCACATCCATACCTAAGGAGTTTAGAAACCCCAGTTTGATGCCAATTAACCTAACTTGCATGTTTTTGGCACGTGAGAGGAAACCGGAGAAATCCCGGAGTAAACCCATGCAGACACGGGGAGAACAGGCAAACTCCACACAGATCACTGTTGGTCGGGGGCTGGGATCGAACCCAGGATCCCCCGGCCAAGGGTGAGTTGCTGTGCTGCCGCAGTGCTAACCATTCCGCCACCACGCCACCATTTTTTCTTTTTTTCCTGTCCAGATAAATTTTATTATAACAATTAAAACGGGGAAGAGTACACGGTGATGGTGATGACAGGATGATTCCTGGTTGCTCTGATGGATGGTGTGAAACATCCTGAACAGAATGAAGTGAAGGACCAGGGATCTTCTCTGCTGTCCTCTGGAAACACAAGTGATTTTTCACAAGTTTCCTCCCACAATCCAAAGACATGCATGTGCTGTCCTCACAGCACGTTTCTCTGTGCTGCTAGACAGCCAGCGAACCATTGAAGAAAACTTCGCACACAAGGCTTGCTTTTCTTGTCTTTATAAAGTTTTCTTGCATGCGTGTGTAGCATGGCGAGGTAACTGAAACATACAGAACAATGCAATTACTATCTACATATTAACATGCAGTATGATAACACAAAGAGCTAATACACGTAAATAACTAACAGAAACATCATCGCTTTAACAAAACTCATTCACGTAATACTTAACATCAGCGATCTCTATCAAGTGCTTGTACATAAAAATACTCACAAAGACAAAAATTTCCCAAGACTCAAAAGAAGAACAACACAGAGTACTCAATGAATTTTTTAACTTCGTTTCTGTGTGGCTAGCTGACCGTAGCCAAGGGAAAAAACACACCAAAGATCATCTATATACGGAAGAGCACACACTCTGCAGTAACAAAAAACAATCCTTTAAGAAAAAGATGTCTCACTTCGATAACTTTTTAAACACAGGTTTTTGACAATTTTATCACTCATTTTAACTTATTTATTCCTTTTAACCAATTTATTAACTTTATAAATTTATCAATGTCTTCTACCCAAAGACATGACACTCCCCGCTTGATATAATCACATTATATCATCACAAATACCAAACACAATAAAACATTTCCAGTGTTACATGACATCAAAAATACAGTATCACTCAGTCTTTGAAAGTAAGACTATGACCTCTGAGATGGGTCTCAGGAATACTTTTGCAGTCCCTTCTTTTACGATCCGCACTTCCACTTTGCGGACCATTTTGTCACTGCTGGGCAAAGTTTTTACAACAAGTCCCATGGGCCATTCATTTCTGTTTACTTGAATGTCCTTCAGCAGAACAATGTCTCTTTCTTTGACATTTGGTTTGCTGCCATTCCATTTTGTGCATTTCTGCAAGGTAGACAAATATTCTCCTTTCCACCTCTTCCAAAACGTATCTGCAAGATGCTGTACTTGTTTCCACTGTTTTCCAAACAACTGTCCTGAGGAGAAGTTTCCGGAAGGGGCAGAAACCGTGCTTGACTTCTGCGTGAGTAACATCGCTGGAGTGAGTATTGCTGGACAGTCTGGGTCAGCAGATATTGGAACAAGAGGCCTTGCGTTTATAATAGCCATTACCTCGGCCATGAATGTGCTTAAAACCTCGTGAGTGAGACATGTCTGAGTGTTTTTTAACAACATTGCATCTAGGATACGCCTTGCCACCCCTATTAGACGTTCCTAGGACCCTCCCATATGTGATGCGTGCGGAGGGTTAAATGTCCATGAGCACCTCTTGTCCCGGAGGTACTTTCCCACTGCTGTGTCGTCAGTGTCTAAACCCAGTTCCTTACAAGCCCCTACAAAATTAGTGCCTCTGTCTGAGCGCAAGAGCTTAGCTGGGCCACGAACAGAGAAAAACCTTCTTAATGCCTTTATAAAACTATCTGTGGACATGGTTTCAATCATTTCGATGTGTACAGCCCTAGTTGACATGCATGTAAAGAGGACAGCCCATCTTTTGCTCTGAGCACTACCCCCTCTAGTACGACGCGTAACAACAGTCCATGGCCCAAACACATCCAAGCCCACAGTAGTAAAAGGAGGTTCAGGATTTACACGGTCTGCAGGCAAGTCTGCCATTTTCTGGGCTTGCAGTTTGCCTCGGAGTTTACGGCAAGTAACACAATTATATATGCTAGAAGACACAAGTGGTTTACCTCCAACTATCCAGAAACCAGCACCACGGACAGCTCCTTCCGTAATGTGTCGTCCCTGATGAGCTGAGCATTCATGGAAGTGTCTTACAAGAAGTGTGGCAACATGGCTGGCAGAAGGGATGATCAGAGGGTGCTTTTCATTGTCTGTGAGATCGGCAGAGGAGAGACGTCCACCGACTCGTAGTAGTCCATCTTTGTCTACAATTGAATTGAGCTTCTTGAGTGTGTCATTTTTGGAGTTTACCTGTTTTCCTTCTTTTATCTTTTCGAATGTCTCTTTGTATGCTTCCTGCTGGACTGAGTAAATGATAACGTTCTCGGTTTTGAGTGAGTTCTTTCATGTTTGTACATTCTTTGAGACTTTTCCATCCTTTCTGTCCACTGGACTTTTGTTTGAAAGATGCAGTAACATGAATAAGTTTGGCTACTGCCCTGCATAGCGTTGTCCAGCTTGAAAATCTTTTAAACCGCTCAGAGCTCAACTGTGACACTGATACTGCTGTTAACAGTGTTTTTACTTCTGGACGTATTTCTTTGTCCTCTTCAGGTTCCACTAGTGCATACAGATTGGCTTTGTGTGACTTATCAGGATAGTCTGTATACAAAAAGTTTCGGCCTGTGAACCATTTACTGTTTTTGAGTTCGGCGGCTGCAACAGGTCTAGTTGCCTGGTCAGCTGGATTTAGCTCAGTTGCAACATAATGCCATTGGTCAGGTTGTGTGGATAGCCTAATGCGTGTGACACGGTTGGCTACATACATGTAGAATCTTTTGGAGGTATTGTGTATGTACCCCAACACAATACGACTGTCAGTGAAAAACTTCACATTGTCTATTTTTATGTCTAACTCACCTGTGATTAGCTCATACATCTCAACCGCAAGTACAGCAGCACAAAGTTCGAGCCGTGGTACAGTGTGTGTGGGACGAGGAGCAAGTTTAGACTTTCCCATCACAAAACCCACATGGTACTGACCGTCACTGTCTAAAGAGCGCAAGTAAGCTACAGCTCCTATTGCTACAGTAGACGCATCAGAGAAGATATACAGTTCATTACTTTTCATAGTACTTAATGAACCTGGACTGTAGCACCTTTTGATTTGCAGATCTTCAAGGGCTTTTAAAGAGTCTTTCCATGTGACCCACATCTCCTCCTTTTCTGGAGGAAGTGGAGCATCCCAGTCTCTCTCTTCAGATGACAGTTCTCTGAGTAGCGCTTTGCCCTGCATGATTATGGGAGCAACAAAGCCCAAAGGGTCATACAGGCTATTGACTGTTGACAGCACTCCCCTGCGTGTGAATGGTTTGGTCTCATTGGTTACGAGGTAAGTGAAGCTGTCTGTCTGTAGATTCCAACAAAGTCCCAGACTCCTCTGAACTGGGAGAGGATCTACTCCAAGGTCCAAATCTTTTAAATCCTTTGCACGGTCTTCCACAGGAAACACTTCCATAACTAGGCTATAGTTGAATGTAACCTTGTGAAGTCTCACATTAGATTCAGCTAACATGTTTTTGGTTCTTGTTAACAGATCAACAGCATTCTCTGGTGTGGCAACTGACGTGAGTCCATCATCGACATAGAACTGTTTCTCAACAAACTGTCTTGCGTCAGTGCCATGTTCTTTCTCACCCTCTTGTGCTGCCCGTCTCATACAGTAAATGGCTACAGCGGGTGACGGGCTGTTACCAAAAACATGAACTTTCATTCTATATTCAACTACACCCTTAGTGATGTCATTATCCTCAAACCACAGATAGCGAAGATAGTCTCTGTGTTCTTCGCACACCTCAAAGCAATAAAACATTTGCTGTACGTCTGCTGTCAGGGCTACGGGCTCTTTTCTAAACCTCAATAGCACCCCTATCAAAGAGTTGTTGAGATCAGGTCCACTAAGGAGCACTTGATTTAGCGATATGCCGTCATACTCTGCACTAGAATCAAAAACAACTCGTATTTGATCTGGTTTCTGCGGGTGGTATACACCAAATGTAGGAAGGTACCAGTGTTCTTTACCTTTTGGCAGGGGTGGTGCAATTTCAGCTTGATCATTATTTAACATTTTCTGCATGAATTGGATGTAGTGACTCTTCATTTCTGGTTTCCTTTCCAGAGTCTTTTTGAATGAGTACAGGTGTTTCAGGGCTTGCTCTCTATTGCTTGGGAGTCTCCTTCTTGGGAAGCAGAAGGGCAGAGGAGCAACCCAACTGTTCTCTTTGTTCTGGCTAACTGTATTGTCCATAAGAGTTAGGAAAGTTTTGTCATCTATGGACAGTGCAACTTTATCATCTGATTCAGATCTGTCAAACACAGAATGACCTAGCTTATCTGTGTTGTGAGCAAAGTCAATTGTGTCTTTACACCTTATGACTGACTGAGTGTTTTGCTCTGACAGAATGCCATAGTTCTCTTTAACTGTAATGACGTTTGGGCATGGCTCAAAATAAGATGTACGACCACTGTCTAATGTGTGTGTCTTGTAAACATTCACCTCTGATGCGCTATGAGTCTTTCCTACACACACCTCTCCTACAATAACCCAACCCAAGTCCAGTCTTTGTGCATAAGGAGCGTTATTTGGCCCATTAATCTGCTCGCGTACCTTATGTACCCTGAGGATGTCCCTTCCCAGGAGTAAGAGGATTGGAGCATGGTGGTCGACAAGTTGGATTTTGTTTGCGATAGGGAGCAGATGGGGATGGTGGTGAGCAATCTCAGGTGAGGGTATTTCAGTTCTGTCGTCCGGCACTGAATCACATTCGATCAAGGGAGGCAGCCGGATATCTGTTTTTCTATCCATGGCTTGTATGAAGAAGTTCACAGCTCTCCTGCCTGCAGTTTCAGCTTTGCCAGAGCAGGTTTTTAATGTGTACGGTGCAGGTGTAGCTTTAATGTCAAACAGGCTGAAGAACTCTGTCTTAGCCAGGGACTTATTGCTTTGTTCGTCAATTACTGCGTACATGTTCATTGCTCTGTCTTTCTGACCTTCTGGATAGGCTTTCACTAAGCAGATCTTAGAGCAAGAGCGTAGGCTATTACTTTGACCACACACCTCTGTGCACTTGGAGATGACTGAAGGAGAGCTCTCCGTTTGCTCTTCACCTTTGTTTTGTTCATCACCTCCTGATGTGGCACTTTTCAAGACAGGAGCAGGACCTGGATGAAGTGCTGATATGCGCTTGGGACTGTTGCACTCACTACACATGACTGCCACTTTACAATCTTTTGCGATGTGCTGAACTGAACCACAACACCTATAACAAATGCGATGCTCTTTGAGAAAAGCTTGACGTTCTTCTATAGGTTTATCTCTGGACAGCTTACATTTTTTGAGCGGATGTGGCTTCTTGTGAATCGGGCACTGCCGATCTGGTTCTTCTACTTTCTTAGGCTCAGAACCACTTTTCTCTGCGACATCTGTTTTGTGTACTGACACAGTGGCTTTGCGATTGTATGGAGTGGGCTTTTCTGAGCGCGTGGAAGCTTGGCTGTTACAGCTAGATATAGCAAAGCTTGGATCATTTCTCATTTTAGCTTGTTGCTGAACAAACTGCACAAAAACAAAGAAAGGGGGAAATGACACACTATGAGTCTCTTTGTATTTCGTCCCCACAGTTGTCCACCTTTCCTGTAGGTTGAAGGGAAGTTTTTCAACTATTTGTCTTACCCCTCTAGCTGTGTCTAGGTATGCTAGCCCTGGTAGTGCACCATCTACTTTGGCACACTGTAACTCTAAAAGGAGGTCACCAGTTCTCTTAACCTGGCATTGTCTTTGTTTGTTAGCCTTGGAAAGTCCTCTACCTTTTTTAAGAGAGCGTCTTCAATGGCCTCTGAGGAGCCATAACACTCCTCAAGGTGCTGCCAGACCATTATCAAACCTGCAGAGGCATTAAGGACATGTACTGCACAGATCCTTTTGGCCTGCTCTGAGGATTTTGGCCCTAACCACTTTGTGAGCAAGTCTAGTTCCTCTCTTGCTGACAGATTTATGTCTTTAGTTGCACTAACAAATGAGGCTTTCCATGCCCAATAGTTTTCAGGCTTGTCATCGAAATGCAGTAAACCAGTACTGACTAGTTCTTTGCGGATGAGATATTTTGCAAATTCTTGTCCTCCATTAAACTCAGCCGAGTTATTGTTAAGAGGTTGAAAGGTGTGAGCTAGAGGGTTTAACAGGTGGGTGTTTGTCAGACCCTTGGTTACCTTTTGTTCTTGTTTTATGCCTGTATTCGTTGGAGGAGGTACATACTGGGTTGTAGTTGTTAGCTGATCAACTGACTGATTGGTGGCTTGCACTTCTACTGCATTGTCTCTCATTTCAAGGGGCTGCTGTGGCCTCTTGGAAGCTTCTGAAGAGAGTAACTCACATTGTTGTGCAACATATTCGCTGGTGCGCCGTACTGTATCAAGAGGCTCAGTTTCAGTAGGGGGCCCTATGCTTCTCTCCCTGCTCTGATTCTCTGCTTCTTCATAGGCTGCAACTTCTGCTTCAGCTGCTGCTATAGTTTTATGACATTTTAGAATGTGGAGGCTAGCATCTAAGTCAGCCTTTTGCTTTTCTAAATCTGCTTTTTGTTTCATCATATTAGCCTCTTTTTCAGCAAAGGCTAGTTGAGCTTTAGCCGCTTGCGCCCTGGCGTAGGCCTTTATGGCTGAAGACCCTGTAGATGATATGTGAGACTGCCTGCTGGTAACCCTGGACCTGGTGTCGAATGGCGGTGATGGTGGCTGCATGTCCGACGTTTGGTCTGCAGCGTCTGGCTTTTCCACGTCCACGTCTGGTCGTTGCTCTGCTTCGTTTCGCAGCTCATAGTTTTTCAAATAGTTTTTTCCTGAACGTAAGCTTGCTTGAATCCGCCGAGAAAACGTCTTGCTTCGGACGTCTTTAATGTCTTTTTACTGTGCTGTCCTCACAGCACGTTTCTCTGTGCTGCTAGACAGCCAGCGAACCATTGAAAAAAACTTCGCACACAAGGCTTGCTTTTCTTGTCTTTATAAAGTTTTCTTGCATGCGTGTGTAGCATGGCGCGGTAACTGAAACATACAGAACAATGCAATTACTATCTACATATTAACATGCGGTATGCTAACACAAAGAGCTAATACACATAAATAACTAACAGAAACATCATCGCTTTAACAAAACTCATTCACGTAATACTTTAGAACATCAGCAATCTCTATCAAGTGCTTGTACATAAAAATACTCACAAAGACAAAAATTTCCCAAGACTCAAACGATGAACTTTTTAACTTCGTTTCTGTGTGGCTAGCTGACTGTAGCCGAGGGAAAAAACACATCAAAGATCATCTATATACGGAAGAGCACACACTCTGCAGTAACAAAAAACAATCCTTTAAGGAAAAGATGTCTCACTTCGATAACTTTTTAAACACAGGTTTTTGACAATTTTATCACTCATTTTAACTTATTTATTCCTTTTAACCAAATTATTAACTTTATAAATTTATCAATGTCTTTTACCCAAAGACATGACAATGCACGTTAGGTTAATTGGCTGTTCTAAATTGTCCCTAGATATCTGTTTCCTATAGGCCCTTAGAATAGAGGGTTAGTACTAGTGAAAGCACTTTGAGTGGTCTTTGTGACTAGAAAACCGCTTTATAAGTGCAGGTTAGTTAGTAGTTAGTTAGTTAGTTAGTCAAGTGGGAGGCGTCCAGGAGGCATCCTGATCAGATGCCCATACCACCTCAATTGGCTCCTTTTAATGTGGAGGAGCAGCGGTTCTACTCTGAGGCTCTCCCGGATGAGCTCCTCACGCTCTCTGAGGGTGAGTCCAGCAATCCTATGAAGAAAGCTCATTTCAGCCGCTTGTATCCACAATCTTGTTCTTTTGGTCATTACCCAAAGCTCATGACCATAGGTGAGAGTAGGAGCATAGATTAACTGGTAAATTGACAAATTGACAGCTTTGCCATAGAGCTTAGCTCCCTCTTCACCACAACAGACCGGTACAACGTCCGCATCACTGCAGATGCTACGTCGATCCGTCTGTCAATCTCTCGCTCCATTCTCCCCTCACTCGTGAATAAGAGCCCAAGATACTTAAATTCCTCCACTTGGGGCAGGAGCCTGTCCCCAACCTGGAGAGGACAATCCACCTTTTTCCGGCAGAGGACCATGGACTCGGACTTGAAGGTACTGATTATCCCAGCCGCTTCACCATACTGCTTACTGTCCCAGTAAAGAAATGTAGGTCCCTGCTGGATGAAGTCAGCAGGACAACATCATCTGCAAACAACAGAGATGAGATCTTGTGCATGACACCCTCCATTCCCTGGCTGCGCCTAGAAATCCTGTCCATAAAAATTATGAACAGGATTGGTGACAAAGAGCAGCCCTGGTGGAGTCCAACTCTCACTGGGAATGAGTCCGAGTGTTGGCAATGCAAACCAAACTCTCACAATGGTCGTACAGAGACCGAATAGCTCGTAACAACAAGCCCGATACCCCATACTCTCGAAGCACCCCACCACAAAAACCACAAGGAACATGGTTGAATGCCTTCTCCAAGTCCAGAAAACACATGTAAACTGGATGGGCAAACTCCCACGAACCCTCGAGGATTCTCGAGAGGGTAAAGAGCTGGTCTGATGTGCCACGGCCAGGACGAAAACCACATTGCTCATCCTGAACCCCAGGTTCGACCAACAGCCGGACTCTCCTCTCCAGTACCTTGGCATAGACCTTCCCAGGGAGGCTGAGGAGTGTAATCCCTCTAAAGTTGGAGCACACCCTCCAGTCCCCTTTTTTGAAGAGAGGAACTACCACCCCGGTTTGCCATGCCAAAGGCACTGCCCCCGACCTCCACGCAATGTTGCAGAGGCGTGTCAACCATGACAGCCCTACAACATCCAGGGCCTCGAGGTACTCAGGGTGAATCTCGTCCACCCCCAGGGCCTGGCCATCAAAGAGATTTTTACCACCTTGGCAACCTCAGCCCCTGTGATAGGCGAGTCATCCCCCTCGTCCACAAGCCCTGCTTCCTCTGTGGAAGGCATGTTAGTGGGATTGAAGAGATCCTCGAAGTATTCCTTACACCGCCCAATGATATCCCCCAGTCGAAATCAGCACCGCCCCATCTGCACCATACACAGTGTGGAAAGGAAGCTGCCCCTCCCCCCGAGCCGCCGAAGAGTTTGCCAGAATCTCTTTGAGGCCGACCAAATGTCTTGTTCTGTGGCCTCACCGAACTCCTCCCATACCCAAGTTTTTGCTTCAACAAAATGCTGATTAGTTTTTGCATTTTTTCATTTAAAACATTTCTGCCTACTTCAAGTGCCAGTGGTTCTTTATAGTGCAAGAGTCTCACATAGATGCCTGTAGTGAGTTGTAGTTGGAGAGAATACTTCTGCTGCTGCTGACTGCAGTAATGCAGTACACTACAGACACCCGAGCTGCACTCTGCTTGGCCTGCTGTTACACCTCAACTGCTTCGGGAGCCCCACAAGCCAATGAAGCTTGATAGGACTCCTTCTTCAGCTTATTGGCCCCCTCAGGTGTCTACCACTTGGTTCGGGGGTTGCCACCATGAGATGCCCCGACAACCTTGCGGCCGCAGCTCTGGGCAGCCGCTTCAACAATGGAGGTGTAGAACATGGCCCATTCAGACTCCATGTCTCCAGACTCCCTCAGAATGTGGTTGAAGTTCTTCCGGAGGTGGGAGTTGAAGACCTCCCGGACAGGGGCCTCAGCCAGACGTTCCCAGCACACCCTCACCATACGTTTGGGTCTACCAAGTCTGAATGGCATCCTCAACTGCCATCAGATCCAACTCACCACCAGGTGGTGATCAGTTGACAGCTCTGCACCTCTCTTTACCCAAGTGTCCAAGACATACGGTCGTAGGTCTGATGGCACGATAACAAAATCAGTCCTCGACCTGCAACCTAGGGTGTCCTGGTGCCAGGTGCACATAAGGACACCCTTATGCTTGAACATGGTGTTCGTTATGAACAAACTGTGGTTAGCACAGAAGTCCAATAACTGAACACCACTTGGGTTCAGATCAGGCAGGCTATTCCTCCCAATCACCCCTCTTCAGGTTTCACTGTCGTTGCCCACGTGGGCATTGAAGTCCCTCAGTAGGACAATGGCGTCTCCGAGAGGAGCACTCTCCAGCACCTTAGTCAGAGACTCCCAAAAGGGTGGGTACTTCTTCTTCTTCTTTCAGATTTGATTGACGGTTGACAACCAGCTTACAGGTGCATTACCGCCACTGACTTGATTATCATCACTCTATATCTTTGCATAAGGAGTTCTTATAAGGAGTTCTGAACAACTCCTTAAGTGTGAAAAAATTATCCGTCCCTGGACTGTGTCCTCGGCGGCGTCGACCAGCTGGCTGGTCACTCTGAACCATCATTTGGTGCATAGGCACAAATGATGGTCAGGACCCGTTTCCCAGCCTGAAGGTGCAGGGAAACAACCCTTTCGTCCACCGGGGAAAACTCCAATATAGAGGCAGCAAGATGGGGGGATACAAGAATACTCACCCCTGCTCGTTGCCTCTCGCCCAGGGCAACTCCAGAGTAGGCCAAACTCCAGCCCCTCTCCAGGAGACTGGTTCCAGAACCGGAGCTGTGTGTTGAGGTGAGGCCGACTATATCTAGCTGGTATCTCTCAACCTCATGCACAAGCTCAGGCTCCTTCCCCACCAGAGAGGTAACATTCCACATCCCAAAAGCCAGTTTAGGAAGACTGGGATCAGACCGCCAAGGTCTCTGCCTTTGACCGCCACCTATCCACATAGCGCTGGACCCCCAGGTGGTGAGCCCACTGGAGGGCGGACCCATGTAACTCCTTCGGGCTGACCCCAGCCAGGTCCCATGGGCAGAAACCCAGCCACCAGACGCTAGCCATCCAGCCCCTCCCCCAGGCCTGGCTCCAGGGTGAGGCCGCGGTAACCCCATACCAGGTGACGTACACTGAATCCTTGTTCAATGAAGGCTGCAATAACCCTGAACACAAAAAGGATGCATTTTTGCTTTTTGGATGAAAAATGACAACAATATTCATTTCAAACCCTCACTTGTTTCTCTTTACAGGTGTGTGATGGTTGATCGTGACATGAAGGAGATCAAAGCAATACGCAGTGTGTTTCCATATGCAAAAACACTGTTATGTTGGTTCCATGTTCTTCAGGTAATGCACAAGATCCCATACATGAACAATGCAATGTTTTTTTTATTTTATTATTTTTTTTGTTTGTTTTATTTTTATACTATTATTTTTACAAACTTAAATAGTGCTTATTTTGTTTATTTTTCAAAATTTTGCTGCTTGGTATTACCATAGAATTTGGATGAATGGTTTAACATTTCAGAAATAATACTTCTTCTGCCTACAACACTGCTGAGCTCACTCTGCTCTGCACTGGAGTCAGTAGTGACTGCTTGACTGGAGGCTACCAGTGCTTAGTGAGTCTTCGGCTTTGACATCCGATAGGCTGCCACAATCATGTGACATAGCAGACCATCTCTAAAACATGCCTGGGCTGGTTTTTCACCAGTTTTCACACATAAATTTAATGCCTAAAACTCTCAGAAGTGAAAACACATTTTGTATTAACACGGTGGTATTGCGATATTTAAAAATGTATCAACTCCAAAGTATTGATCAGCTTGTATCGAAGCATCGATACTTGAGTATCGATACTCATCCCTATTTGTAGCACATTTGATTATACATTTTTTTAAGTTGACTAAAATGGAACAAAGTGTGGTAAGTAATAAACTAAAATTAAATTATCGTGCTTGTATTATTTAGCCAGTACTTACTGTAAGTACTTAACACTTCCTGTGCAAAGTACATATGAATAATCAGTCTCACCTGCAGTGGAGGGTAGTAAGCATGTTCCCATTTTGGAGAGGAAAGGTAGGTGACTAAAAGGTGAATGAAGTGAGGAGCTACTCAAAACTGGGTCAACTGAGGAGGGAATTTTTACCATCTAAAATAACCAGTTGGAATGGTATTGAACACTGACTGTACAGGCAATCGCTGACCGGTGATGCACTGTACAGGTGCAACGCAAAACTGGCCCCAAGAGCTCAAAGGTGTTGCAGGTTAAGAAAACACCTGCAAATGTCTGGTCAGTCTGGGACTATATTTATATTTTGCCGGGTAATTTAATTAACTGTAATGCTGTTGATACCATCTACCTGCAATGCTCCTGCACTGTGTATATACAGTAACTGTGTACATATGTACTGTATATCTATTTACTGCTTTGGTTAATCAATTCTTATTATCTTATTTACTATTGCTCTGAGTGCTGCTATCCCTTTGCTGCTGCAATCCTGGAATTTCCCCATTGTGGGACTAATGAAGGCTTATTTTATCTTATCTTAAATAGACAAGAGAAATTAAGAAAGCATCAAAATGACAACAAGTAGATGCTCCAAAAGATCACAACACTCTCAAATAGAGAAATGAGCTGCAAATGCTCACAGCAGCTGCAAATTTAGAAATGTATTTGGTATTGTAAGCTAAACTGTAGCAGTGAGTTTTTTAACTGACAGCCCTTTTTGAGTACCACCTTGATTCACCCACTTCAGTCACCAAGTCAAAACTGAGAACTTGCTCTTTACTGTATATTGCAGGTGAGACTGGGACTATCCAATCCAACCCAATTTTATTCGTAAAACACTTTAAAAACAACAAGCTGACCAAATAGCTGTACACAAAACAAAATAAAAATACATAGGAATAAAATGAGCTAAAAGAATTACAGTAAGTAAGAAAAAGAAAAACATAATTTGAATAAAAGTCAGCATCTCTTCTTGGGTCAAAAGCCAGGAAGTAAAAGTGCATTTTTAAATGAGATGTAAAAATAGCAAATGAAGGAGTCAGTTTAATGTTTAATGGCAATTCATTCCACAGTTTTGTAGCCACAGCTGAAAAGGCACAATCACCTCTGAGCTTGCTCTTGTCTTTGGTATAACTGGTCAGCAGACCTGAGTGCACGTGACAGGGTGTAAGGATGGAGCGGGTTTGCCAGGTTTAGAGGGGCTGACTCATCAAACACTTCAAACAAATATAAGGATTTTAAAACGAATCAGAAAGCGTACAGGGAGCCAGTGAAGAGAAGCTAAAATTGGAGTGACATGCTCTTGCTTACGTGTACCAGTTAAAAATCTAGTGGCAGCCTTTTCCACCAATTGTAGGCGGGCAACGGAAGCCTGACTGATCCCGACATACAGCACATTACAATAGTCATGCCATGAGGTTCTAAAAGCATGGATCACTGTCTCTAAGCATGCGATCACATTGTAGTGCTCTGGCTACTCACAAGTAAGTGGCTAGGACTACTCCAAACAGCCCCACAGTTAAAATCATTTTAACAACATAAAGTGAAAAGTTTCAAATTTAGCCTGTTAATCGATATGAGTAAACTATTGCTATCAGCAGAACATGACTCCCGTTCAGTATTCCACAGCTATTTTTTTGCAGATTAAATGCTTTTATGTACCACACTAATGTGAGAAAAAGATAGCATTTTTATATTTACAGTTTGCAAATAACTTTTAAAAAATATTAAATTCTGTAATTTAAGAGCTGTTTCATCCAAGATGATGAGTAAAGGGTTTCTTAATAAAGTCATTCTAAATGAGGCTGCTGTTCAGTTCTCTCTGAAGCAGATGAAGGAAAAAACTACAATGTAGATGTCATTACAATGCAGTGCCAATGCGCAGTGTCCTTGTGAGGTAATTTGTGCAAGCATATTATCTTGTCCATGGAAAAATGCAAAGAAATGGACATTGACATAAATGAACTCAGGAACAGGACAGCCATGTCTCATTTTGAACAAAGTTATGAATGGGATGGAAAACATCTGACTGTGCATCACCAACAACACTCTGGAGCTGTCAGTGTTCAGAGTAAACATTGCACATGTCTCTGTAATAGCCTAAAAGAAATATGGCACTGCATCAGACTTTCTGAGATATTACTAAAAGATAGTAGTCTGCAAGAGGACACTGAGAATCAGTTGAGAGAAGGCAAACCTGTCACTTTAAAAGTCAGAATGTGTTAAAGATAGCAGAATTGAATGAATGGTGTCTGTCACGGGCAGCGAGAGCGCGCCCCTCCCCTCCTGCCGCACGTTCATCATCACCGCACCTGAGGCAGAGGACACACCTGCGCCCGCTCATCAGCCAGCGTACTGAAGGAGGCTTCCTCCGCGCAGTCAACGCCGGCTCGTCTGGGAATACTGCCCTATTTCAGACAAGCAGGTCGTTTTGGAGCTAGTGTGGACACGTCTAAAGGCCCTTTTCCACTAGCACGCTTTAGAGCGACACGGGACGGCTCAGCACGCTTTGTACGCTTTTCCACAAGCCCCAACACGGTTTAACAGCCGCGATTCTCAGCCCTGCTCCAGGACAGGGTACAGCAGTGCTGAGCTGTGCCGTGTTGTGACGTTAACAGACTGGTCGCCGCTGATTGGTCAGGTCGTAACCGCCCCTCTCCTCCTCCTCTTCTACCGAATCTTCACGACCTTGTCAATAAAGTTTTTGAAAAAAAAAAAAAAAGAATCTTCACGACCGCCTTTACTCAGCACGCAACCACTGTTGGCGGTTTATTTTCAGTGTATTGCTGTGCTATTTTCATTTATTCTCTATCAAAAATGGCTTCGCGTAATAAGGGTGTTCCATGGACCAATAAGGAGGTGCAGTGTCTGCTCACTGCATTGTCAGACGAATGTATCCAGCGCGAGTTAGACGGAGCCGCCCGGAATGAAAAAATATACCGGGAGGTCTCGACATCGGAGTCCTTTAACGGTGTTTTAATTTTTTTTTATTGTGCGTTTTTTCGCAAATATATTCGGTAAGACGCTCAGTTTATTTATGCATTAAAAAAGCTGTTCATTTGTGGATGATGATCGCTGCTTTATTGCAGCACACTGCGGACTAAAGCTTTTATTTTAATTATTCATGTGAACAATACGCTGAAATAAGCTTATGTGTTCTTGTTAAAAACTATTGTCTTTTCTGTATATCTTGCACTTTCGTGCTGTATTTTATTGTGTGCATTTTCCTTGTAGAATCATCCCACGCGTCCGCCACGACAGCCCACACGGATTCATTCAACCGAGCCTTCCTGACCCACAGCAGGCAGAGACGGCTTCATTCAACTGAGCCTTCGTGACCCAGTTTGGGAAGCTGGTGTAGAGGCACTCAGTGGTCGGCGTGTATAAAATGTCGATTAACCTTCATGTTGTGTTGCAAAGTTTTTTTTTTATTTTAATATTTTGTATATAATAAAATGGAATTGTTTTGGAAAGTGTGGTTTGTCTTTTATAACACTGAATTATAAAACAGTATAATTACATAGAAATTCCATTGCCTAGTCTGATGAAAATGATGCTGATCATCCTGTCAGGGGTCAACCATTGTAAAGGTAATGTAATTTTTAACTAGACCAAAAAACAAATCTTTTTGTAAGCTTTCTGTTCTTTTTATTGAAATATCATAAAAAATTAGCACCAAGTCAAAGTAGGTACAAGTATATGTAAATTGAATGTTCTATCGGCATTCCAAATTCAGAGATTTACAATACTTTAGAAGGAGTGTAGCATCATCTAAACGGAAAATAATAATACTGTTGTTCCAAACGTTGACCTGAAGGTGAAAAACATGAATTTTTTTAATTCAGTACATCCAAAATGCCCTAGGATGTAAAAAATAATACAATTTGGTGTTGGCCAGTGTGCCACTGTCTCATTATTTAATACGAATAAAAACAAGTTTCAGCTCATTATTTCTAGGTCATTTGGCAGTTAATTCAAAACAAAAGTGACTTGTGTTGTTGCAGCTTAATTATGAGATAAAATTAATTGTGAGATAAAACCACAGAGCGAGCAAGGCAATAATCCTTGGATCCTCCATTTTTTGTCTTGTGTAAATAAGGACTCAGTTGGGTGCGTAACGTCACGGGAGTGTGGCCCCGCCTCGCTGGGAATCTGCCGCTGCCTCGCTTACACAAACCATCACAGCACAAGCACAACACCGTGCTAATGGAGAAAGAAGCATTCCGAGCCGTACTGAAGTGAATCGAGCCGTACCGAGGTGTGCTGGGCTAGTGGAAAACAGGCTTAACAGGTCTCTATTTTTCTATTTCAGGTTGCTGCCAACGTGCGAGTGTGTCTCTGGACTGCGTGCGCGCTCCTGCCGCCTCATCACCTCTCCCAGCAACGAAACTTCGCCCGGTCAGGCACTCCAAGCTCATTCCCGTCCCCTACTGGTTCGTCTATTCCCCGCTGGAGTTCTGCCGGTCCTCTCCCGGAGTCCCGAGTAAGTGGTCATTTGGCTCACCCGTTTCCCTTCTCTGCTTCTCTGCTGACGGCTCTTGCTTTTCTCTCCACAGGCGGATTGAATCTTCTGGCGAGTGGCTGTTTCCTTAACGAGGCACCGTTTCCTCTATTTAATAAATCATTGACCGTATCCCCCTTGTGTGGTTCTGTCTTGTGCTAGCATCGTGCACTTGAGCTGTCAGCTAATCATGACAGTGTCAGAGTTACAATTCCAAGGAAACACCTGTGATACTCTCGTGGAAAAAGTTCACCAATTAGCATTTGGACAGTATATCTACTGGTATTTTGATGGAGTGACGCAAAGCGTAAAAACAGACAATGCGCTGACAGAAACTAACAAAAACATTGGCATATGGCAGAAAGGTTCACGAATGATTGTCCTAATAGGACCCCATGTTCCCCCTTAACCTTTTTTAAAAAAGCAATTAACAGCTTTGGTGTGACGTCATCCTTTCCTTAGTTTTACTAATTGTGTGTGCACGTGCTGTTACTTTCAAACATGTAATATCAGAACGTTAATTTAAGACAACAGATCCAACTTAAAAAGGTTCTTTATTAAAGCATTTTTATCATCCTAAAAGTGAAATGAGTAACTAAGCATATATGAACAAGTAATTATTGATTATTCATAGATTACCAATTAACTGCCCAGAACCAAACTTCACGAGCGCGTTCTTAGGATTAAAAGGAAAGAAAAATTTGTTATTAAAGTAACATGATGGGCGTGTTCAGACACAGTTGGCCACACATTCTGCTGCTGCTCCCACTGCTGCTCCTGCTCCAGCCACCACTGCAGTCGCAGTCGCTGACAGACCGGCCGCACCTAAAACACAAAAATAAGAGGCTGACATTGGCATTACATCTATAAATGCAGGAAATCACTGTTTGTGTGTATATGTGTGTGTGTTCCTCAGATATCTCCCAAACTGTTCGTCAGACTGGCCTCAGCTTTTGCTGAGATTACAAGGGTGTGCATCCCGAGTTTGGAGTTGCTCCATGAAAATATGTAATTTTTATCAAAAATTTTAGCCATCGCTCATAATTTGTTTAGTGCTAATTTAGGGCTTTTTATTCTTGTACATTTAAGACTTTACTCTCATGAATTTGTGAGGTTTTTCCTTATAAATTAAAAATCAAAAATAAAATGAGCAAAGATGCAGCATTTTCTGTTATAGGTGCTATTTATAGCCTAATAGCCCATTTTCTACCCCCCAACATCAGGTGAAAACCTCACATACTCTGAAACCTAAATGTTTGCAGATATGTTTTTTTTTATTTACCTTTTGTTCTCATTAAAGACAAAAATAGATGTTTTTACCTTTACATGTTTCGACTGTTCACTGCAGCCTTCGTCAGAAGTGTCAGCTGATTGCTGCGAGGTCATTTTATCAGCTGACTTTCGTAGGCGGGGCCAGCCCAGCTGATATTGCTGATTTTAATGTTTTTTTATGCTTTCCCACACCTGGGACCACATTCTCCAGAGACCATCGGACGGCGGAAAGCGGGGCCGGCTCGGTGGATCTGACAGGTCTGCTGGGCTGGCCCCGCCTATGAAAGTCAGCTGATAAAATGACACCTGGCAGCAATCAGCTGACACTTCTGACGAAGGCTGCAGTGAACAGTCGAAACATGTAAAGAAGGTTAAAAACAAATCCTTTCTATTTTTGTCTTTAATAAGAACAAATGGTAAATAATTAAAAGAAGATAAAATGGGTGGGGTTAGGGATGCTTAAGAGATTTGATTGGGCAGTCCAGTGTCAGTAATGAAAGTAAACTGCTGCTATCAGTGAAATACTGCTGTTGTGGCACATATGTTTGGTTCATATTTCCCACAAGAGTGTGGCACATATGTCTGGTTCATATCTCCCACAAATGTATGGCTTATGTGGATTGGGGCTTCACGTCTGGAGGAACAAGAGTGTGGATCGACGGGGGCCGACAGGAGATGGCGAGGAGGTGCGAAGTCGGGCCCTTGTCTCAGAGGAGGCCCTGGGGGGTTTCCCGGAACACCAGAGAATAAGAGACAATGGTGAATCTTCAGAGACTTGCATTGTGATTGAATGTTTGCAGAAGCACCATGTGACTTGAGTTCTTAATCCCCCGGAGGTATAAGAGTGTGATGTAACATTATTCTGCCTCTTCTTGCTTTTGAGAATGTTGGATGATTGTGTTCTGCAATAAAGCCGAATCTGAGGAATACACTCGTGTCTCGTCATTGAACACATCTTCCACACTGTCAGTATTTCAAAAGTCGGGGCGCAGCGGTCCTTGAAGGCGTGGTTACATAATTATACTGATGACATCGCACCGGCCCACACTGGGTGTCGGCCTACTGGGCAAATGCCCGGTACGCCAGATGGCCAGTCCAGCCCTGGTCATGCTTGAGGGAGCTGCTAATGAGCTGCTGCATAGACGATAACGGCAGTTGTATGAGCAGGAACTCGACATTGAGGCTCTGCTTCATGGTCTCTACTGTACAGACTTGGCTGCAAATGACATCATCAGTGCAAGATGAACCAGATGGACATCTGTACTCACAGCTGGCCCATTAATCCACATTCAATCATTTCTCACTTCCAGGTATTATTCCTGGTTTATTATGACACAGATAAACACACTTGTGAAGTTAGCCTAGCTTAGATAATGACTGAGATTCTCATTAACATCACCCAACCACCCTATCCAACATCCATGATCCCAGCCTAATGACCTACCAACACTTGACCATGTATCTCCATCTTAGATGCTATTTTGGCTAATTTTACTAGTTTATTATTTTCTGGCTGGGAAACTTCCACCAGTTTTTTTTTTCAGCTTTTTCAAGTGTTTTACGTTGAACGTGCAGCATTTCAGACAGCCATTAAATATACCTCCAGCAGTGAAAACCATACCTGCAGACTGAAAAAGAGCCACCAAGCCCCCTGCAGCCACCCCTCCTCCATTAGCAATAGCAGCAGAGGACATCATGCCTGCAGCCAGGGACCCTGCTGCAATCCCAGCTGAGGTGAAACCTGCAGCCCCCAGAACCACAGGGGCAGCGACCACGGCTCCCACTGCACATGAGTAGAGCAGACATCATGCCATATTAAAAAAAGAGAGGTATTAAATGAAAAAAGAGCAAAATGTATAAATTCACACTGAAAGGTAAAGGAATACGAATCATCATTAGCTCTACAGTTCTTACCAGCTCCAACAGCAGCAGCAACTGAAAAAAAACAATAAAAAAACAATAAACCCTAAAATTTATCTCTTAACTACACCCAAGTCAGTGTTATCACTGTTAGTCATATAATATGTGTGCAATGCATGCAGGCTGAAAGAAACTCACATAGCTCCATGTTTCTTGATGCTGGGGCAGAGAGACAAGTCCTGATATGTTGAGGTATAGAGACGCTATTAGGTTTCGTTTTTGGTAAATTGAAAACATATGGGTGCATTTATGCTGAATGGACACTAGGTGGAGCCATGTGAAGCTGGAGAGATGATGAGCTCCGACAGGAGTCTGCAGCCTATGGCTCTATATGCAAATTTTTCATGCATATCCAGGCTGTTTTTTTTTGGGGGGGGGGGGTATATTAAGGAGAAAAGTAAATATAAACTTAATGAGAAAGCATTTACAGAAGACCAAATTTAGGAGAAAAGGTGCAAATTTAAGGGGGGGAAAAGAATTAATTAAAAAATGTTAAGGGGGGAGAGGTAGATGCACAAAAACGTCATATCATCATGTAAATTTATAATTTTAAAAAAATAAATTTATTAAAACAGCTTCAAATTCCTGTGCCTAGAAATCCTGTCCATAAACAGTGGAGTACCATTTACCATAAAACTTATGAACAGGATCAGAAAATGGTATCCACTTATATAGAGCTTTTATTCTCATCTCTTGATGACCAAAGCGCTTTACAGATCCTGCCATCCACCCATTCACACACTGATGGCGGCATGCTGCCTAACATGGCGCTTCCAGACCCACCAGGAGCAATTGGGGGTGAAGTGTCTTGCCCAGGGACACAACAGCAGGATATCTGGGGAGAGTGGGATTCGAACCACCAACCATGTGGTTATTGGACGACCTGCTCTACCTCCTGAGCCACTGCCGTCCCCGTCCTCGGTGACAAAGGGCAGCCCTGGTGGAGTCCACCTCTCACTGGGAATGAGTCCGAGTGTTGGCAATGCGAACCAAACTCTCACAATGGTCGTACAGAGACCAAATAGCTCGTAACAACAAGCCTGATACCCCATACTCTCGAAGCACCCCCCCACAAAAACCACGAGGAACACAGCTGAATGCCTTCTCCAAGTCCACAAAACACAAAAACTAAACTGTAAACTGGATGGGCAAACTCCCACGAACCCTTGAGGATTCTCGAGAGGGTAAAGAGCTGGTCTGATGTGCCACAGCCAGGACGAAAACCACATTGCTCCTCCTGAATCCCAGGTTCGACCAACAGCCGGACTCTCCTCTCCAATACCTTGGCATAGACCTTCCCAGGGAGGCTGAGGAGTGTGATCCCTCTAAAGTTGGAGCACACCCTCCGGTCCCCTTTTTTGAAGAGAGGAACTACCACCCCGGTTTGCCATGCCAAAGGCACTGTCCCCAACCTCCACGCAATGTTGCGGAGGCGTGTCAACCATGACAGCCCTACAACATCCAGGGCCTTGAGGTACTCAGGGTGAATCTCGTCCACCCCCAGGGCCTGGCCACCAAAGAGATTTTTACCACCTTGGCGACCTCAGCCCCTGTGATAGGCGAGTCATCCCCCTCGTCCACAAGCCCTGCTTCCTCTATGGAAGGCATGTCAGTGGGATTGAAGAGATCTTCGAAGTATTCCTTCCACCGCCCAATGATATCCCCAGTGGAAATCAGCAGCGCCCCATCTGCACCATACACAGTGTGGAAAGGAAGCTGCCCCCCCCCCCCCCGAGCCGCCAGAGAGTTTGTCAGAATCTCTTCGAGGCAGACTGAAAGTCTTGTTCTATGGCCTCACCGAACTCCTCCCATACCCGAGTTTTTGCTTCAGCAAAATGCTAATTAGTTTTTGGGTTTTTTCATTTAAAACATTTCTGCCTACTTCAAGTGACAGTGGCTCTTTATAGTGCAAGAGTCTCACATAGATGCCTGTAGTGAGTTGTAGGTGGAGAGGATACTGCTGCTGCTGCTGACTGCAGTAATGCAGTACACTACAGACACCCGAGCTGCACTCTGCTTGGCCTGCTGTTACACCTCAACTGCTTCGGGAGTCCCACAAGCCAATGACGCTTGATAGGACTCCTTCTTCAGCTTATTGGTCCCCCTCACCACTGGTGTCTACCACTTGGTTTGGGGGTTGCCACCACGAGATGCCCCGACAACCTTGCGGCTGCAGCTCTGGGCAGCCGCTTCAACAATGGAGGTGGAGAACATGGCCCATTCAGACTCCATGTCTCCAGACTCCCTCAGAATGTGGTTGAAGTTCTTCCGGAGGTGGGAGTTGAAGATCTCCCGGACAGGGGCCTCAGCCAGACGTTCCCAGCACACTCTCACTATACGTTTGGGTCTACCAAGCCTGAATGGCATCCTCCCCTGCCATCGGATCCAACTCACCACCAGGTGGTGATCAGTTGACAGCTCTGCACCTCTCTTTACCCGAGTGTCCACGATATATGGTCGTAGGTCTGATGGCACGATAACAAAATCAGTCCTCGACCTGCAACCTAGGTTGTCCTGGTGCCAGGTGCACATAAGGACACCCTTATGCTTGAACATGGTGTTCGTTATGGACAAACTGCGGTTAGCACAGAAGTCCAATAACTGAACACCATTCGGGTTCAGATCAGGCAGGCTATTCCTCCCAATCACCCCTCTTCAGGTTTCACTGTCGTTGCCCATGTGCGCATTGAAGTCCCCCAGTAGAACAATGGCGTCTCCAAGAGGAGCATTCTCCAGCACCTTAGTCAGAGACTCCCAAAAGGGTGGGTACTTCTTCTTCTTCTTTCAGATTTGATTGACGGTTGACAACCAGCTTACAGGTGCATTACCGCCACTGACTTGATTATCATCACTCTGTATCTTTGTATAGTTAGTTAGTTAATTCCCTTCACACCAGGTTTGGTGTATGGGGCGGCGCCTATCTCCGTTTCACTGACCCTAGGCCACACAGCTACTGTAAGTAGTGAAAGCTATAGCGGGGGGTCAGTCCTCTTGTAGCTCTGTGTGTAACTTTACTTTCCCCATTCCATTATGCGGAGCACCACGCTAGAAGGCAGAAAGCACCATTTTTATATGGTCTTTGGTATGACCTGGCCGGGATTTGAACCCCTGCCTCCCGGGTGTGGGGCGGATGCTCTACATATCTTTGTATAAGGAGTTCTTATAAGGAGTTCTGAACAACTCAAGTGTGAAAAAATTATCCGTCCCTGGACTGTGTCCTCGGCAGCGTTGACCAGCTGGCCGGTCACTCTGAACCATCATTTGGTGCATAGGCACAAATGATGGTCAGGACTCGTTTTCCAGCCCGAAGGTGCAGGGAAACAACCCTTTCGTCCACCGGGAAAAACTCCAATATAGAGGCATCAAGGTGGAGGGATACAAGAATACCCACCCCTGCTCATTGCCTCTCGCCCAGGGCAACTCCAGAGTAGGCCAAGCTCCAGCCCCTCTCCAGAAGACTGGTTCCAGAACCGGAGCTGTGTGTTGAGGTGAGGCCGACTATATCTAGCCGGTATCTCTCAACCTCATGCACCAGCTCAGGCTCCTACCCCACTAGAGAGGTAACATTCCACGTCCCAAAAGCCAGTTTAGGAAGTCTGGGATCAGACCGCCAAGGTCTCTGCCTTTGACCGCCACCTATCCACATAGTGCGGGACCCCCAGGTGGTGAGCCCACTGGAGGGCGGACCCATGTAACTCCTTCGGGCTGACCCCAGCCGGGTCCCATGGGCAGAAACCCAGCCACCAGACGCTAGCCATCCAGCCCCTCCCCCAGGCCTGGCTCCAGGGTGGGGCCCCGGTAACCCCATACCAGGCGGCGTACACTGAATCCTTGTTCAGTGAAGGCTGCAATAACCCTGAACACAAAAAGGATGCATTTTTGCTTTTTGGATGAAAAATGACAACAATATTCATTTCAAACCCTCACTTGTTTCTCATTACAGGTGTGTGATGGTTGATCATGACATGAAGGAGATCAAAACAATACGCAGTGTGTTTCCATATGCAAAAACACTGTTATGTTGGTTCCATGTTCTTCAGGTAATGCACAAGATCCAATGCCTGAACAATGCAATGTTTTTTTTTAATTTAATTTAATTTTTTAAATTTTATACTATTATTTTTACAAACTTAAATAGTGCTTATTTTGTTTATTTTTCGAAATTTTGCTGCTTGGTGTCACCATAGAATTTGGATGAATGGTGTAACATTTCAGAAACTAGAAAAGCACTCGGAGAGCGCAGACCTCTGCCAAGTGCCACAGTTCCCCCCATACAGTGTTTGTGTGTACATTTTCAGATTCCTTGACCATGAAAACATATGACTAGCAATTGGATTGACAATGAAAGGATTAGTGGTTCAGTCGTTATTCACGAAAATGACATTTTCCGTAATGGCAGCCACAGTTCCCCCCATACAGTGTTTGTGTGTACGTTTTCAGATTCCTTGACCATGAAAACATATGACTAGCAATTGGATTGACAATGATAGGATTAGTGGTTCAGTAGTTATTCACGAAAATGGCATTTTCCGTAATGGCGGCCACAGTTCCCCCCATACAGTGTCTGTGTGTATGTTTTCAGATTCCTTGGCCATGAAAACATATGACTAGCAATTGGATTGACAATGATAGGATTAGTGGTTCAGTAGTTATTCACGAAAATGGCATTTTCCATAATGGCGGTTTTCTTCTGGACAGTGATCCGGATCACCACCAAAATGTAATCAACTGTAGGATACCCCATTTCTGACAATCTGTGAAAATTTCATGAAAATCCGTCCATAAGTTTTTGAGTTATCTTGCTAACAGACAAACAAACAGACAAACAGACAGACAAACCAACGCCGATGATCACATAACCTCCTTGGCGGAGGTAATAATACTTCTTCTGCCCACAACACTGCTGAGCTCACTCTGCTCTGCACTGCAGTCAGTAGTGACTGCTTGACTGGAGGCTACCAGTGCATAGTGAGTCTTCGGCTTTGACATCCGATAGGCTGCCACAATCATGTGACATAGCAGACCATCTCTAAAACATGCCTGGGCTGGTTTTTCACCAGTTTTCACATATAAATTTAATGCCTAAAGCTCTCAGAATTGAAAACAAATTGCACATTTTGTATTAACATGGTGGTATTGCGATATTTAAAAATTTATCAACTCCAAAGTTTCGATCAGCTTGTATCGAAGAATCGATCAGAATCAGAATCAGAATCAGAATCAGAATCAGGTTTATTGCCATTGTTCATGTAGTACACAAACTAGGAATTTGTCTCGGTACAATGCTGCAACATTAAACATGATAAGATAAGAGAAATAAACTATACATGTAAAAAAGTGTAGGATAAGATTAAGTGATACTGGTCAACAGTTAAAATATATATTAGCCAGCAGCAGATACTGTGGAGAACTATATAGTGCAGTCGGTAATGCAGGAAGAAAACAGTGATGATTGACATGAGTCTGGTTGAGCTGCTGTACATGGTGCACGAGAGTCACTTAGTGTTCAGCAGTCTAATGGCAGAGGGGAAGAAGCTGTTCATGTGACGGGAGGTTTTAGTCTGGATGGACCGAAGTCTTCTACCAGAGGGGAGGGGGGCAAACAGTACATGACCAGGGTGTGAGGGATCGGCTATGATCCGGCCAGCACGCCTCCGGGTCCTGGAGATGTACAGATCCTGGAGAGATGGGAGCTTGCAGCCGATCACCTTCTCAGCAGTGCGCACGACGCGCTGCAGCCTTAGTCTGTCCCTGGCAGTGGCTCCTGCGTACCACACGGTTATGGAGGTGGTGAGGATGGACTCGATGATGGCTGTGTAGAACTGCACTAACATCTTGGTGGGTAGCTTGAGCTTCCTCAGCTGCCGCAGGAAGAACATCCTCTGCTGGGCTTTTTTGATGAGTGAGCTGATGGTCAGCTCCCATTTGAGGTCCCTGGTGATGGTAGTGCCTAGGAAGCGGAAGGAATCAGCAGTGGTGATGGGAGAGCCTGAGAGGGTGAGGGGGGGCAGAGGAGTAGTGACTTTCCTGAAGTCTACAATCATCTCCACTGTCTTCAGAGCGTTCAGCTGCAGGTTGTTATTGCTGCACCAGGACGCCAGCTGGGCCACCTCTCTCCTGTAGGCGGACTCGTCGCCGTTGGAGATGAGCCCGATGAGGGTGGTGTCGTCCGCAAACTTGATCAACTTGACAGACTGGTGGCTGGAGGTGCAGGAGTTGGTGTAAAGGGAGAAGAGTAGGGGGGAAAGTACACAGCCCTGGGGTGATCCGGTGCTGATGCTTGAGTATTGATACTCCCATCCCTATTTGTAGCACATTTGATTATACTGTGGAAATGTGAAAATGACGAGGCAGAGTTTATCTCACGAGTCAGGTTTATTCACATCTTCCAACATCAGCAAAGCAGAAAGAGAGAGAAAACACAGACATTTCCCTTTCACTTCCGCTTCTGAGAGAGAGTAGACGCTTTTCTTCCCTCTCCCTCCTAATCCTCTACCTTCTAATCCCAGCTTGCAATGTCGCTCTTCTCCTGGCTGAATCTTAATCCAAATGGAAATTATGGATCTGGAAAGTGGCTTATATGCGATTGTCACCACTTTAAAAGAAGAAGATCGGGTCAGGGGGAACCCAAGGGAGACTCATGGCATTGGAATTCATGTGTCTGTGTGATTCGACTGAGATTGAACTGATCACAGAATCTTCTGTTTGGCCCCTGGAGTTTTCCTAGTGTATCGAAATTATCTGGGTGAGCTAATCAAATGCGGACCCCGGCGTAGCTCCCTTAACAAATTCAACAATTCGTCCAGCTGGGGGGAGCACTGACTGTCAGCGGCAGGATTAACATGGAATTTACCACCTGGCATGCATTGAAGAGAGAACGGACTCTCTTGGACATGTTTACCTATGTTTCGGTAGGTGGATAACATCTGTGGATCGCTGAGTGCTCTCCAGAGAATGATCTAAAGCATGATTCAAGCCTGTATGAAATTTGAAGCACAGAATCGAAGAGAGGGAATTTTTTTATTCTCTGAGTGCACTGTGCAGATTTGACCTTGTGTTTTGGTGCCCTTGTTTACATTCCTCCTCGATGAAGATAACGCTGGAGAAGTGGCTTAACTCAAACATCGACATACAATGGCTGTTGTTCTGCAGATCGAGCTTCTCAAGGACAGCGCTATCATGTGTTTACAGAACTTGCCACCTGCATGAGAATGGACATGCCGAGTAGAACACATGACTATCCGTTGCCAGGGGGTGCTCTCTGCTGTTCACCAGCAATTGACACACCTCCACACTGCATCACACACTGGTCATATGCTGACTACATACACTGGTCTCTCTCGCTTTGTCATTTGTCAACGTCTGCTAATTGTGCATAGAGGGTTTTTTCTGTGTGATCAAAATTTGGCTCATTTGAGCTTTTTATGAGCTTATACGAGCGTTATTCTGATAACTATGTTTTTTCTCCCTGCCTATTGTGTTTTCCTCTCTCCCCCCCCCCCTTCCCCTCTTTACCCTCACTGTTCGACTGGCGCCTTCGGGCTGCCCCGGCATTGGGATGCGCTTACTGAGTGCGCCCAATGTCAAGTCAAATTTCAATTCTCCTGTATGTATTACGTATGGTAGTATTGACAATAAACCTTATTCACATTCGTCCTTTATATATCCAGGACCTTCAAAGCTCACAGTCACATTGCATTTAATCACAAGTAACAATGCATCTTTCCTTAAATCCTATAACATCCTCCTCATAGTCTCTGGCAGACCAGGAAATCCCCCAAGGCCGTCTCTTGCATACCAAAGACTAAATTTTCACATCCTCCTGTTATCTCCAAGGAGACCCAGTTCTTTGTTCTACTCTGAGATGTGAAGCTTAAAGTGATACATATGTGTCCCACAATACACTTTTTTAAGTTGACTAAAATGGAACAAAGTGTGGTAAGTAATAAACTAAAATTAAATTATCGTGCTTGTATTATTTAGCCAGTACTTACTGTAAGTACTTCACACTTCCTGTGCAAAGTACATATGAATATTCAGTCTCACCTGCAGTGGAGGGTAGTAAGCATGTTCCCATTTTGGAGAGGAAAGGTAGGTGACTAAAAGGTGAATGAAGTGAGGAGCTACTCAAAACAGGGTCAACTGAGGAGGGAATTTTTAGTATCTAAAATAACCAGTTGGAATGGTATTGAACACTGACTGTACAGGCAATCGCTGACTGGTGATGCACTGTACAGGTGCAACGCAAAACTGGCCCCAAGAGCTCAAAGGTGTTGCAAGTTAAGAAAACACCTGCAAATGTCTGGTCAGTCTGGGACTATATTTATATTTTGCCGGGTAATTTGATTAACTGTAATGCTGTTGATACCATCTACCTGCAATGCTCCTGCACTATGTATATAGAGTAACTGTGTACATATGTACTGTATATTTATTTACTGCTTTGAGAAATGAGCTGCAAATGCTCACAGCAGCTGCAAATTTAGAAATGCATTCGGTATTGTAAGCTAAACTGTGGCAGTGTGGAGATGTGAAAATGACGAGGCAGAGTTTATCTCTTGAGTCAGGTTTATTCACGTCTTCCAACATCAGCAAAGCAGAAAGAGGAAAATCACAGAAGCATTCGTCCTTTATATATCCAGGACTCTCACAGCTCACAGTCACATTGCATTTTAATCACAAGTAACAATGCATCTCCCCTTTAATTCTATAACATCCTCTTCACAGACTTCGGCACACCAGGAAATCCCCCAAGGCCGTCTCTTGCATACCAAAGACTAAACTTTCACATCCTCCTGTTATCTCCAAGGAGACTCAGTTCTTTGTTCTACTCTGAGATGTGAGGCATAAAGTGATGCATATCGCGTGGTGCGGTCCACCATTGTCAGAAGGTGTGTGCACCCCTGCGATGGCGGGAGGGGGCCAACGAGGTCCACCTGAACATGATCGAACCTCTTAGCCGGGATGTGAAACGGCTCCAAGGGAGCTCTTGTGTGTCTGTGTACCTTGGCTCGTTGACAAGCTGTGCAGGCTGCTGCCCACTCCTTAACTTGTTTGCGCAGGCTCGGCCATACAAATTTCTCTCCTACCATTTTGACCGACGCGCGCACTCCCGGGTGCGCCAAAGAATGAATCAAGTCAAAAACGCGGCGGCGCCACGCGGCCGGTACCACAGGACACGGTCGCCCAGTGGAGACATCGCAGATTAGGGGGGGCATACCGTCTTGCAGCACCCTGTTCTCCAGCCTTAACCCTGTTGGTCCAGACTGGAGCGCGTGCACCTCCGCGTCGCTAGCCTGATCCGCGGCCATGGCTGCGTAATCTATCCCTACACGGACTGGGGCCGCCACGGCGCGAGAGAGGCAGTCTGCCACTACATTAAGTTTACCCGCCACATGCTGAATATCGGTAGTAAACTCTGAGATCGCGGCCAGCTGTCTCTGCTGCCGGCCTGACCACGGTTCTGAAACCTTGGCCATCGCGAATGTCAGCGGCTTGTGGTCAACGAACGCGGTGAAACGGCGTCCTTCCAGCCAGAACTGGAAGTGGCGAATGGCCAAGTGGAGCACTAACAACTCCCTGTCGAACGCGTTGTATTTTCGTTCACTATCGTGCAAAGTCCTGCTGAAAAAGGCGAGCGGCTGCCAAGCCCCGGCTACATGCTGCTCCACGACCGCCCCTATGGAGTTTTTGCATATGACGTAAGGGGGCGCGCAGCACTGGCCCAGCCAGAGTGTGCCGCCATATTGGATGGCAAGAAACAACAGCAGCAACAGGGTGAAACAAACAACATAGCTCACGTGTACCTACAAACTCGGCAAAATGGTGTACTCCTGTGCTGCCCATGGATGTACCAACAGATACGGCCAACAAGGACTGGAAAATGTGTCATTCTACAGGTTCCCAGCAGATGAAAATCGCAGAAATGATTGGCTTGGAAACATGCAGAGATCCATCTTGCTGCCTTCTCAATGCTGCAAGGATGAGGGGAAAGTTGTCATTAATGATAAGGGGATAAGCGGGGAATTAAATGGCCGGTGTGAAATGCAAAAAAAAAAAAAAGTTGGATTTTTGAATAATTACCTTCACTGACGTAATCTCTCGCTTTCTCATAACTTTCTGAGTCGGGTCTGGTTTGGGGGCTCCTCTCTGTTTGCTACAAAGGACAATGCACGCATGAAAGGGGAGAAAACTATTGTAAATGTGCATAAAATCAGGTACGTTTTAACGCTGCGCGCCGTGGAGAGCCTTTAAAAAAAAAAACACACAGCGCGCTTCACTCACCTCCGAGTCCGACGAGCTGCTGTTGTTTTCCGACTCGTTCACCAGCGAGGACTTCACATCATCCAGATCTCTTTCCGCTGACACGTTTTCCGATATCTTTTCCTCCTGCTCCTCTTCGTCTTTGAAAGATATCATCTCATCGTTTGCCCCCAAATCATCCCCGCCACCTCCGTTCACCTGAGGCATTTCGGCACACCAGAGGAGCGCACGAGAGCAAGATTAAAAACAAACGCGAAAACAATCGACCTGTGGGCTATATTAATCATATATTCCATAACCTACATATGTTGAAGCATGTGGGAATGTTTGGTGATTACATATGTAAGGCGACTTCACACCTCAGAAAGGACAAAGACTCTCAACCGCCAGTGAAGAACAAAGACGTTCCCAGACACTGCGGTGGAGACCGGAGGAGCTGCCCTCACCCCCCAGGGCCATGAGGAGGAGTACGGAGACAATGGGGGGATTAAGATAATGAGGGATGTCAGCCTTTGATATGCATGTCTTTTGTTATGTGCAAGTATAAGTTCACAGAGCCGGAGGTATTCGGTCTCTTTTCTTGCTTCTGCTTCTGCACTTAGATGAGACTTGTTAGAGGAGCTGATAATAAACTTTGGTTTATATATCACACCGCCTCGTTCTTCCAAGCTCTTCTACACTGGTGACCCCTGACGCAAGTATGGACCTGAGGCGTTCCCCCGCGATCGACTCATCTGTGGCGACCCAGGCAGACGCCGGCGCCCACGCAGACAGGGGAACAGATGGACGACGTTCCCCCCCGGCAGAAGTGATAGAGAGGGCTCAACCGAGCACCAGCGCCGCTGAGAGAGCCGAGGCAAGGCATTCTCACCCTGCGGACACAGCAGTGATGGTCTACACAAATGCCGTCGCTGTCAAGCTGCCGGAATTCTGGCAGGAAGACCCCGCCTCGTGGTTTCAACAAGCTGAAACCCAGTTTACACTGGCGGGCATCACGGCCGACGATGCGAAGTTCTATCACATCGTCGCCAAACTCGACGCCACCACTTCGAGTTGTGTGCGGAGCATAATCTGGCGGCCGCCGGCCCAAGACAAATATGAAATACTGAAAGCAACCATCGTGGCAAATTACGTCCCCTCAGCCGAAGAGAGAGCCGAGAGGATCCTGGCGGTCTACGGCCACAGAGGATGCAGACCTAAAGCCCTCATGGAGGACTTGCTACAGCTTAAAGAGGAGGACAATGACAACTTCCTCTTCCAATTCGTATTCCTCAGCACGCTGCCGCCACACATGAGAGGGACGCTCGCCAACATGCGATGCAACACCCAGCAAGACTTCCGCGTGCTGGCCAACGAAGCTCAACGACTCGTCAACGCCTGCAGGGAACAGACACCCACAGCAGCATCCGCAGACCTCAACGCTGATCAAAAGCTGTTCAAAATCATGAGCACAAGGCCTTGGACAGCCAGCTGCAGCGCCAGATAAGACTGGCGCCAGACAGACAAAACATCTTCTGCCAAGGGTCCTTGGGTCTCTCTTATTATCATCAACACTGCTCAACACCGCACACACATTGATCCATGAACTGAATAAAGATAACACTGCTCTCTTGTGTCCTGTGAATTCTGTGTGTAGCGAATATATGTGCATCGAGCTTTTTTTTTCCTTGAACTCTTAATATTGATTAAGTATGTAACCAGTATTTTGAATCAATGATTTTTTTGCTCCTTCCTATTGTATCATCTTTATGCGACCTGTACCCTCCTGCTGACAGGCGCGTTGCAGATGCGCCGCGGCACGGAAATGCAGGTTCATTACTGTGTCAAGTCAAATTCTCTCGTATGTTATCAGTGACCTGTTAATGTACTTGGCAATAAATCTTTTTCTGATTCTGATTCTGATTCTGATTCTGATTCTGATTCTGATTCTGATGCCCAGAGCCACGGCGAGCCTCAACCCACGGAGCAGATCCAGCCTGCGGTGACAGCGACACGGCCAAAACGTAACAGACGGAGCGATGTTTGTTATTACCACCACCGCTTCGCTGAGAAGGCTCACAAATGTGTTCCCCCCTGCAAATTTAAACGCCAAAGCCGAGAGCCGTTAACGGCAGCGGTTCTCGGCGAGAAGAGTAAGCTGTTATATGTGACGGACGGACACACCGGCAAGCAGTTCCTTATTGACACAGGAGCTCAACTGAGTTTTGTCATGCCCTCCCAAGCAGATCGAGCCATGGGCACCCGGGGCAACGGAGCGGTGGCAGCCAACTGCTCCAGCATTGACACTTTCGGCGAAAAGAGCCTGCACCTCCACATCCACGGCCGCAACTACAGATGGACATTTGTTGTAGCGGCGGTGAGTTTTAACTTGTTGGGCGCAGACTTTTTGTGTGCACACGGGTTATTAGTTGATCTAGCGAATAGACGCTTGGTTAATGCACTGTCCTTTGCTTCTATTCCCTGCTCAGCCCGAGTTTCTCCACCACCTGTGCAGGCTAGCGTCACCACGGCAGGAGGTAAGTTTGAGCAACTCCTCACCCAATTTCCAGCACTCACAATTTCCAAATTCTCAGCCACTGTGGCTTTTTTTTTTTTTTTTTTTTTTTTCCGGTTCCGGTTCCGCCGGACCGGCGGCGCCACACGAGTCGGCTGCCTGTTGCAACAGCCTTTTTTTAAATCTTCCTTCTTCTTTCTACACCTTTCACTCTGTATATATATCACGGACGCACGGATCGCCCCGGGGGTCTCCCGGGTCGGCGGACGGAGCCACGGTTTGCAGCGGGAGACGCTACAGCGGGGAGGAGCTGGTGCTAGCTAGCACTTGGCCGCCGCCCGGAGCTAATGGGAAACTCGACATACCGGGAGCTGTAGCAAGGTGCCGGACTGGAATTTAGGAGGCGTGCAAGAAATATAAGACAGAATAATAAAGAGCGATGGCAAGAACCAAGCAGACCGCCCGTAAAATCTACTGGAGGAAGAAGCCCCCCAGGAGACAGCTAGCCACCAGGGCTGCTCGGAGAGGCGCTCCGGCCACCGGCAGAGTGAAGAGGCCTCGCCGCCACAGGCCCGTGGCTCTGAGAGAGATCCGTCGCTGCCAGAAATCCACGGAGCTGCTCATCCGTAAGCTGCCCGTCCAGCGCCTGGTGAGGGAGATCGCTCAGGACTTCAAGACCGTCCCGCGTTTCCTGAGCTTCGCCGTCATGGCTCTGCAGGAGACCAGCGAGGCCCACCTGGTGGTCTCTTCTTTGCTAAGGGGGTCACCATCATGCCCAAAGACTTCCAGCTGGCCCGCTGCATCCGCGGAGAGAGAGCTTAGACTTTCTGCTGCACATTCACCAACCAACCATAATGCTCTGCACTGTGTGTCTATATATACAGTATATATTTATAGTAATATGGACATATGTTTAGTAGATGTTGTTTTTTCTTGCCTTCTGATTATTGCTCTGAGTGTTGCTATCCCTGTGCTGTTGCAATCCTGGAATTTCCCCATTGTGGGACTAATAAAGGCTTATCTTATCTTATCTTATCTTATCTTAAACACGGGGTTGAACACTTTATTCCCACAACGGGCCCACCCGTATTTGCCAAAGCTCGCCGCTTAGATGGGGCCAAACTCACCATAGCTCAGGACGAGTTTACTACCCTTGAAAAATTAGGCATTGTTAGACGCTCGAAGAGCCCCTGGGCCTTGCCACTTCACATGGTTCCGAAATCCGACGGTTCTTGGAGACCGTGCGGAGATTACCGCAGATTAAACAATGCGACAGCGCATGACCGCTACCCAATTCCTCACATTCAGGATTTTTCACTGCATCTGGCGGGTGCGCGCATTTTTTCAAAAATAGACCTGGTCCGCGGTTATCATCAAGTCCCAGTTCGAGCAGAGGACATTCCTAAAACAGCGGTAATAACCCCTTTCGGCCTTTTTGAATTTTTGCGGATGCCTTTCGGCCTCAAAGGCGCTGCTCAAACTTTTCAGCGGATGATGGACGCAGTATTACGCGACCTTCCTTTTGTTTTCATCTACCTCGACGACATGCTGGTAGCCAGCTCGTCTGAGGAAGAACACGAGCAGCACCTCACTACGGTTTTTCAGAGACTAGAAGAGCACGGGTTAATAATCAATCCAGCCAAATGCAAATTCGGCGTGTCGCAAATTGATTTTTTAGGACACAGAGTTTCTCCGAAAGGGGCAGTTCCACTTCCAGACAAAGTTCACGCGATAAAAAGTTTCCCACGGCCACAAACGGTCAAATCACTGCAAGAATTTTTAGGAATGGTTAATTTTTACAACCGTTTCCTCCCCCACGCAGCTCAGCTCATGCAGCCATTATATGACACGCTCAGAAAACAGAAAGCTTCCAACGCGGTCGAATGGACCCCGGAGCGCGAACGCGCCTTCGCGGAAGTAAAGAGCGCTCTAGCTAACGCCACATTGTTAGTTCACCCCGATCCCTCGGCCCGCATTGCACTAACCACAGACGCTTCGGACCTAGCTATAGGGGCAGTTGTAGAACAACATGTCAGCAGGATCTGGCAACCTCTGGCATTCTTCAGCAAAACGCTAAACCAAACTGAGCGTAAGTACAGCACTTTTGACAGGGAGCTGCTAGCGCTTCATTTATCCATTCGCCACTTCCAGTTCTGGTTAGAAGAGCGGAGTTTCACGGCTTTTGTAGACCACAAACCGCTCACCTTTGCGATGGCTAAACTTTCAGAACCATGGTCAGGCAGGCAACAAAGACAGCTGGCTGCGATTTCAGAGTTCACCACAGACATTCGACATGTGGCAGGCAAACTTAACGTGGTAGCAGACTGCCTCTCTCGCGCTGTGACATCGCCAGAGCACGAGGAGACAGATTATACTGCCTCAGCCGCAGAACTCTTCACTAACGCGGACACATACGCAGCACCTATCCATGCAGGGATAGATTATGCAGCCATGGCAGAGGAACAAAGCAGTGACGCGGACGTGCGCGCACTCCTGTCTGGACCAACAGGGTTAAGGCTGGAGGAAAGGGGTTTACGCGACGGCGTGCCCCCCCCTAATATGCGATATTTCAACCGGCCGACCTCGCCCGTTAGTCCCAGCCACATGGCGCCGCCGTATTTTCGACTCAATTCACTCCCTCGCGCACTCAGGTGTGCGCGCCTCGGTTAAAATGGTCGCCGAAAAGTTTGTGTGGCCGGGCCTGCGCAAAAACGTAAAAGAATGTGCAAAAACTTGCATTTCTTGTCAGCGCGCCAAAATACACAAACACATAAAAGTCCCTCTGGAGCCTTTTCCAATCCCTGCTAGAAGGTTCGACCATGTTCATGTCGACCTCGTGGGGCCACTACCTTCCTCCCAAGGTTTCACACACCTGTTAACAATGATAGACCGCACCACGCGCTGGCCAGAGGCAGTCCTTCTGGCGTCAACTACAGCGGAGGAAGTCGCTCGCGTTTTTTTGACAAACTGGGTGGCACGTTTCGGCGTCCCATCGGACATCACGTCCGATAGAGGACCTCAATTTGTCTCGGAGCTTTGGTCAGCCATGTCCAGCAGCTTAGGGGCAACAATTCACCGCACCACCGCTTATCACCCTCAGGCTAATGGGTTATGCGAGCGTTTTCACAGGTCTTTAAAAGCCGCCCTCAGAGCCTCACTAACGGATACAAATTGGGTAAATAAACTTCCCTGGGTTTTATTGGGGTTGCGTGCTGCGCCTAAAGAGGATCTAGACGCCTCTCCAGAAGAATTAGTTTTTGCACAACCTCTCAGGCTCCCGGGTGAATTTTTACCAGAGAACCCAGAGCCAGGGCATCTTCCAGCCTCGAGGTTTTTAGGCAGCAACGGACCGGACTCTCTCCCCGGACCGGCTCATCACTCTTTTCCACGGGTTTTTGTCCCCCAAGCTCTAAAAAACGCTGAATTCATTTTTGTTAGGCATGAAGCTTTAAAACCAACTTTCCGCCCACCATACGATGGGCCATTCAGAGTGCTGGAACCTGGTGATAAACACTTTGTGCTAGATTTTGGGGATAGAAAAGAAACAGTCAGCATTGACAGACTTAAACCTGCCTTCTTGTTGAGAGACGAGCCTGCACAGTTGGCGAGAGCACCTCGGCTGGGTAGACCCCCCAAGAGAAAAGACTCAGCCCCCCTGCAGGGAACAAATAATCACTCTCCTCCCCAAGCTGCAGATTCCTTACAGGAAGGTCCCAGCAGGACGCCTAAGCGGACCCACAGCAGATTCGGGAGAAGATTAAAACCCAGACAGCACAGGGACTGATGCAAACTACTCAACAGTTGTTCACTAATTGTGCTGTAACAGTTTAGGACTGACTTGTGATTTTACTATGCTGTTATGATTACCACTGAACTCTCTTAGGAGCATGGCTGCTGGAAAGTTTCTTCTGTGGCAAGAGGTATAGCAGTTAGTATGTCATAGTAATTATCTTAAACTGAATTTTTCTATTGTCCTTTTCTTAGTCGTTTGGGGGGGGGGGCTGTGGGCTATATTAATCATATATTCCATAACCTACATATGTTGAAGCATGTGGGAATGTTTGGTGATTACATATGTAAGGCGACTTCACACCTCAGAAAGGACAAAGACTCTCAACCGCCAGTGAAGAACAAAGACGTTCCCAGACACTGCGGTGGAGACCAGAGGAGCTGCCCTCACCCCCCAGGGCCATGAGGAGGAGTACGGAGACAATGGGGGGATTAAGATAATGAGGGATGTCAGCCTTTGATATGCATGTCTTTTGTTATGTGCAAGTATAAGTTCACAGAGCCGGAGGTATTCGGTCTCTTTTCTTGCTTCTGCTTCTGCACTTAGATGAGACTTGTTAGAGGAGCTGATAATAAACTTTGGTTTATATATCACACCGCCTCGTTCTTCCAAGCTCTTCTACAGACCGATTTTTTTTTGTTGTTGTTGTTGTCTGATCGGTGTTGTCCAGACGTTCTGCTGCTGTCCTGGGCTGGAAAAGGAAACAGACTACTACAGGGAAACGTCCATGATTCAAAACTCCTCTTTCATCCTCTGATCGTGATCCCGTCCATGTCGGGTGCTGCGTAATTAATCCACATTTAAATTTTGCTCTGCAGTGTGCTAAACGACTAAGGATTTTGGTCCTGAACTTTAAAAAAAAAAAAAGATGTGGCAACCCTATCATGAGCAATGAGAGGCAGAAGGGAGCAGGAAAGCCGGAAAGAAGCTGCAGCAGGACTACTGGACTTGTCTGCTGTTATGACTGCTGACAATGACTCCACTGAATCTGACACAGACATCGCAGACACAGTGTCAGAGGCCACAGTGTCAGTTGTTGAAGAGGATGATAGGGATGTTATTATGTCAGACTGTGACTGTGTGTTCTTCTCACTCATTCTGATCGCTAAACAGTACAAGTTACACCTGGGTTGTCACAGTGCACCTGCTGCTCTTGCCATCCAAGATGGCGGCACCTACGGCGTGTTTGTTTACCCCCCGCGAGTCACGTGACTTTAATGGCCCTATGCAAAAACTCCATAGCCACATCTGACGCATCAGTAGTGAGCGCTATGCGGGCCGTTGGGTCCGGATGCGCCAACAACGCAGCATTGGCCAGGGCTGCCTTGACTTCTGAGAACGCTCGCTCTTGCTCCGGGGACCATTCGATCTTATTTGTGGGTTTTTGTTTTTTGAGCGCGGCGTACAGTGGTTGCATGAGCTGCGCTGCGCGGGGGAGGAAACGATTATAAAAATTCACCATTCCCAAAAACTCCTGTAACGCCCTGACTGTTTGTGGCTGGGGAAAGTTTGCTACCGCGCGCACTTTGTCAGGCAGCGGAACCGCTCCTTCTGGAGAGATGCGATGCCCCAAAAAAATCAATCTGCGCCACCCCGAACTGACACTTCGCTGGGTTGATTATTAAACCATGCTTCACTTCCGCTTCTGAGAGAGAGCAGACGCTTTTCTTCCCTCTCCCTCCTAATCCTCTCCCTTCTGATCCCAGCTTGCAATGTCACTCTTCTCCTGGCTGAATCTTAATCCAAATGGAAATTATGGATCTGGAAAGCGGCTTATATGCGATTGTCACCTTTAAAAGAAGAAGATCGGGTCAGGGGGAACCCAAGGGAGACTCATGGCATTGGAATTCATGTGTCTGTGTGATTCGACTGAGATTGAACTGATCACAGGATCTTCTGTTTGGCCCCTGGAGTCTTCCTAGTGTATCGAAATTATCTGGGTGAGCTAATCAAATGCGGACCCCGGCGTAGCTCCCTTAACAAATTCAACAATTCGTCTAGCTGGGGGGAGCACTGACTGTCAGCGGCAGGATTAACATGGAATTTACTATCTGGCATGCATTGAAGAGAGAACGAACTCTCTGGACATGTTTTACCTATGTTTCGGTAGGTGGATAACATCTGTGGATCGCTGAGTGCTCTCCAGAGAATGATCTAAAGTATGATTCAAGCCTGTATCAAATTGAAGCACAGAATCGAAGAGAGAGAAATTTTTTTATTCTCTGAGTGCACTGTGCAGATTTGACCTTGTGTTTTGGTGCCCTTGTTTACATTCCTCCTCGATAAGATAACGCCGGAGAAGTGGCTTATGTCTACCCATACATCAACAATCAGTTGTTGTCGTCAGCGGATTGGTCTCTCAAGGACAATGCCCATGTGCCTTCTGCAAGGAAGAGGAAAAGAGAGATAGACTCTGATCTCTGGACTTGTTTATAAGTCACATGATTATAACATCTATCCACTGCCTGGAGGCGCCCTCTGCTGCTCACTAACAACTGTTACACTCACACTACACAATGACATGCAAATATACACACACTGCTCTCCCTCCCTCTGCTGTGTGATTGTATCTATTGTCTGCTAATGTGCATAGAGGGTTTTTTTCTGTGTAATCAAAATTTGACTCATGAGCTTATATGAGCTTATACGAGCGTGATTCTGATAACTATGTTTTTTCTCTCTGCCTATTGTGGTTCCCCCCCCCCCCTTCCCCCCCTTTACCCCCACTGCAGACAGGCGCCTTTATGGCTGCCGTGTCATTGGATGCGCCTAATGTGCGCGCCCAATGTCAAGTCAAATTCCTTGTGTGTTTACTTGTAAATATACTTGGCAATAAAGCTGATTCTGATTCTGATTCTGATTCTGATTCCGATGCTCTCCCAACCTCCGGAAAACTGCCGTCAGGTGGTTTTTGTGTTAGTCTTCGGACGCGCTGGCTACTAAGATGTCGTCCAGGTAGACGAATACGAAAGGGAGATCGCGCAACACCACGTCCATCATGCGTTGGAACGTATGCGCAGCGCCTTTAAGCCCAAATGGCATGCGCAAAAACTCAAATAGACCAAACGGAGTTATTACCGCTGTTTTGGGGATGTCCTCAGCACGCACTGGGACTTGGTGGTAACCGCGGACCAAGTCTATCTTAGAAAAAACGCGCCCCCCCCGCCAAATGAACGGAAAAATCTTGGATATGCGGGATTGGGTAGCAGTCGTGCGCTGTGGCGCTGTTCAACCTGCGGAAATCTCCGCAAGGTCGCCACAAGCCGTCAGCTTTCGGGACCATGTGAAGCGGGGAAGCCCATGGGCTGTTCGAACGCCTGATGATGCCCAACCTTTCCAGGTTGGCGAACTCCTCGTGCGCTATGGTCAATTTAGCTGAATCCAAGTGCCGAGCTTTTGCAAAAACGGGTGGTCCGGTGGTAGTAATAAAATGTTCCACCCCGTGTTTAGCAACGGCTGCTGAAAATGTGGGGACCGTGAGTGCTGGGAACTGAGTGAGCAGTGTGTGGAAATTACCGCTTGCAGCTGTGATGTTGGCTTGTGCTGTTGGCGGGGCCACTCGGGCTGTACAGGGAATAGAATCAAAAGAAAGTGCATTAACCAGGTGCCTGTTAGCGAGATCAACCAACAAACCATGTGAGCACAGAAAATCAGTCCCCAACATATTGAAATTCACTGCTGCTATGACAAAAGTCCACTCAAATGTACGGCCGTGTAGAGACAGAAGCAGAGTCCTCTCACCAAAGGTCTTAATCTCCGAGCCATTCGCTGCTGCCACCCCTGGACCTCTGGAACCTGCCAGCCAGTCAGCGGAGGAAGGCGTGATGAAACTCAACTGGGAGCCTGTGTCCACGAGGAAATGCCTCCCTGAGCGTGCATCCTTCAAGTAGAGCAGCTTGTTCTCTTCCCCGAGGGTCGCAGCTGCTACCAACCCCCGGTCTTGGCGTTTCCCGAGCGCTTGAATTGGCACGGTGGTATACATTTGCATGCCTTCTCTGCAAAGCGGCGATGGTAGAAACAGAGGGTGTCTCCTCCGCGATCCTTGGCCCCCGCCGCCGCCGTCATCGGTGATTCTGCTACCGCCGTCTCTGGCCCCCTGCCATCTCCGGCCGCCGCGCCAAACTCCGTCGCTGCTGCGGTGGCCGCGCGCTGTTTGCTGGCGTTGAGAATCCGGTGCACCTCCTGGGCCAGCGCGCGGATGTCCCGCTGGGCCAACAACGGCGAACTGGCCAGGGCCGCTCTCGTGGCTGACGGTAGGGTCCTGAGGAAAATGTGGGTGAAGATGAAGTGGTCATCGCCTGAGCCCCTCAACCTCAGCATGTTCTCCATCAGGTCAATGGGCGTGCCATCTCCCAAGTCGTTCAGGGCCAGGAGTCTCTCCGCTCTCTCCTCGACTGAGAGAGTGAAGTGCTGGATGAGTGCAGCCTTCAACGCGTCACATTTGTCGCTGGCCGGTGGCTGCTCCAATAAGGTCTCCACATGCCGAGCCGTGCGGTTATCGAGCTTTGCAATCACATGGTAGAACTTCGTGTCATCTACCGTTATCCTCCGGAGGGCGAACTGTGCCTCGACTAAGTGGAACCAGGAGCGCGGGTTGTCCTGCCAAAAGTCCGGTGTCTGGACCGTAGCGGCATACACTTGGCTGGGGGGTCCCGATGAGTCTGGCCCCGGGAAATTCTCTTCTTGTTGCATGCTACGTCTTAGGGTCACCAGTGTGGAGATGTGAAAATGACGAGGCAGAGATTATCTCTTGAGTCAGGTTTATTCACATCTTCCAACATCAGCAAAGCAGAAAGAGGAAAATCACAGAAGCATTCGTCCTTTATATATCCAGGACTCTCACAGCCCACAGTCACATTGCATTTCAATCACAAGTAACAATGCATCTTCTCTCAGATCTTAACACCAGATGTGAGGCATAAAGTGATACATATGTGTCCCACAGCAGTGAGTTTTTTAACTGACAGCCCTTTTTGAGTACCACCTTGATTCACCCACTTCAGTCCCCAAGTCAAAACTGAGAACTTGCTCTTTACTGTATATTGCAGGTGAGACTGGGACTATCCAATCCAACCCAATTTTATTCATAAAACACTTTAAAAACAACAAGCTGACCAAATAGCTGTACACAAAACAAAATAAAAATACACAGGAATAAAATGAGCTAAAAGAATTACATTAAGTAAGAAAAAGAAAAACATAAATTGAATAAAAGTCAACATCTCTTCTTGGGTCAAAAGCCAGGAAGTAAAAGTGCATTTTTAAATGAAGGAGTCAGTTTAATGGTTAATGGCAATTCATTCCACAGTTTTGTAGCCACAGCTGAAAAGGCACAATCACCTCTGAGCTTGCTCTTGTCTTTGGTATAACGGGTCAGCAGACCTGAGTGCACGTGACAGGGTGTAAGGATGGAGCGGGTTTGCCAGGTTTAGAGGGGCTGACTCATCAAACACTTCAAACAAATATAAGGATTTTAAAACGAATCAGAAAACGTACAGGGAGGCAGTGAAGAGAAGCTAAAATTGGAGTGACATGCACTTGCTTACGTGTACCAGTTAAAAATCTAGTGGCAGCCTTTTCCACCAATTGTAGGCGGGCAACGGAAGCCTGACTGATCCCGACATACAGCACATTACAATAGTCATGCCATGATGTTCTAAAAGCATGGATCACTGTCTCTAAGCATGCGATCACATTGTAGTGCTCTGGCTACTCACAAGTAAGTGGCTAGGACTACTCCAAACAGCCCCACAGTTAAAATCATTTTAACAACATAAAGTGAAAAGTTTCAAATTTAGCCTGTTAATCGATGTGAGTAAACTATTGCTATCAGCAGAACATGACTCCCGTTCAGTATTCCACAGCTATTTTTTTTGCAGATTAAATGCTTTTATGTACCACACTAATGTGAGAAAAAAGATAACATTTTTATATTTACAGTTTGCAAATAACTTTTAAAAAATATTAAATTTTGTAATTTTAGAGCTATAACTTTGTGTTTCTTCCTTGAAAGCTACCTGGATGACCTCTACAGTGCCGACTGGATTCAGGACTCAAACACACCACACAGTAGAAGCTTCATCCAGGATGATGAGTAAAGGGTTTCTTAATAAAGTCATTCTAAATGAGGCTGCTCAATGTTCAGTTCCCTCTGAAGCAGATGAAGGAAAAAACTACAACGTCGATGTCATTACAATGCAGTGCCAATGCACAGTGTCCTTGTGAGGTAATTTGTGCAAGCATATTATCTTGTCCATGGAAGAATGCAAAGAAATGGACACTGACATAAATGAACTCAGGAACAGGACAGCCATGTCTCATTTTGAACAAAGTTATGAATGGGATGGAAGACATCTGACTGTGCATCACCAACAAGACTCTGGAGCTGTCAGTGTTCAGAGTAAACATTGCACATGTCTCTGTAATAGCCTAATGTGGCAGAATAAATATAGGCAGCAAACTGAGGGTTTTAAGTAGGTTTATTAAATCATACCGCCATCATAGGAACTCACTCCAGCCCTTGTGCAAGCAGGCTGGAGCGGGTCCTCAGGCTCTCAGCAGCAGTAGTAGAAGCAGTCGTCAGAGTGAGAGAATGAGTTACAGAGCGATGCAGCTTATATACCCAACTACAGACAATACATGAAAGGCATTCACAGCAGTAGGTATGGGCATTTGCATTTGAGAGACACACATAACGATAAGGAGATTACTGTCCGGAATTCGCCTCTGCTCCGGAGCTGCAGGACAAAAGAGGTTACAAGGCACATCTACATATTGTTATCAGTCTATAGACACAGTAAGGGCAGAAAGCATGAACACAATGCATGAATGGCACATTAACATCACAGTACTGAGCAGGAAAAAGCTAGACGAAGCTGGGCTGCCTGTTGACATTAATACACACATTTCACTGTTATGTTAATTGCTCTAGTCGAGCGCTGTGCTTGTCCCAGTCTGTTGTGGGGGTTATCCCACACTACTCCCCCCCCAGAGGGCTCAGCAGGCGGCTGAGGCCTCGATAGTCCGGCTTTGGCAGCGAGCAGGGAAAGCTCTGTGCAGGCGGAGGTGGAGGGGTGGGGGGTGGGGTAGCAAGTGCCGTCCCGGGACGGCGAAATCGTCTGGGCCGCGCAAAAATTGCTTGTGGATCCGTGATGTTGAGGGGCTGTCCCGTTGAACGTGCGGAGATCCACAGCGGCTGTAAGAAAAAAAATAAATTAGTCACTGATGGGATAAAGTGATCAATATAACCATATAACAGTTATCTGTGTGATTTAAAATATGTGTGTGATCAATATAACCACATAGTAGTTAGTTGTGTGATTCAAAATATGTGTGTGTTCAATATAATCATATAACCGTTATTTGTGTGACTCAAAATGTTTGTATTCTGCTTATATCTAGGTAAAATGACCAATATACCATAATGGAATATACTGTATATTGCCAAGTGTGTGATTCACTCTCTGCAAAATAGTGAACCTTTGTCTCACCACAGAGGATAACAAACGCCTGGGATTTATGGGAAGGAGGCACAGTTGCGATAAGGAATGGCTGAGCCTGGCCTACGTTGACCTGGGAGGTGAAGTGACCTTCATGTGGATACATTCGGCGCCAGGAACGGATCCTCCCTGGACCAGACACCTGGACTGTCCACTCGATAAAAATATATGCTTTCTTCTTTGTTCATTTGTGTATAAATATTCCGGGTCAGGGCTAGCACAGTTAGTCAGACTTCATGAACTGACACAATCTGTTGCTGTCAGGGTGAGAATGTTTGACCCGGTGCTGTAACCTACTATATTCAACTTGCTTGCTTAATAAATACATGTTCCAAGTAAACTCAATCTCTTCCTTGAAAAACGAATCTGGGTAAACCATCTACACACATAGCCAAGCTTTGAAGAGTAGACTTAGATGGTTTTCTATTAAGTTTCACTCCTAACAATTTGGGGGCTTGTCCGGGATAGGGGGAGATCTGATTTGGATCTTTGATTGTCTGGACAACGGACCTGCATCACCGACTGACAACACGAGCGGCTGCACTGAAAAAGAGGTAAGCAGACGCCTTTTATATTAAAAGTTCTGCTACATTGGCCATAACCAAAGTTAAGTTCTGTGTTGTCAAACGGGTTGATGTGTGTCCTACGTTGAAAAAGCAGTTGAATATGGTAAATGTTTTTGATGAATACTTGCTTGGTTAAAGAGAGATGCTTGGTTAAAAAAGATGCTTTGGTAAAGAAAGATGTATGCTTTGCTTGCTTAAAAAGACCGTAAGACCGAGAGAGTGGTGAAAGGCCCCCGGCTCGGGTGCAGGACCCGATTTTGACCAACCAATCACGATTTGGCATTGATTGTATATTGATTGATTAGATTGTGATCGCTTGGGACATTAACGGCCAAGACCGGGGAGGTGAAAGGCCCCCCGGCCCGGATGATATCGCTGCATATTTATTCATGGTCATCCGGCCTGACTACAGGTTCACGGACTGAGCGAATTGGTCCGTGACTTGTGAGGACAGGAACTGGGTTGGACTCCCTTAGCCTTGACAAAGGCTATAAAACCTGGGTCATGTTGCCGGGAAATAATACACACTGAACAACAAATGTATTTTATGGGTTTTATCTGATATATAGAAAATAAAGAGCAGCACGCTTCAGAATGAAAAGATTTACAAAAATTTTTAAATGTAAATAAAATAAAATGAAATGTACAAAATGTCTCTTTGTATATAACTCTCACGTTTGTGTTACAGTCTGTACTGCCTCAAACACACAGGAGGCGGATCTTAAACAAAATGGTGGGTTACTAACAAAGAAAAATACAATCTGATAAAATGCTCAGGAAACTAATGACCCCAAATAAGTCCGTACAAACGGTAGTGGTGATACTGGAAATGAGAAAGGTACATAATAACTTTAGTACACCACAAACCTTAAGTTCACACTCCAAATATGCTCAAAACTTAACAAGAAAAGCTTTTCACTTACAACATACACACGACGCCACACCAGCGCGTGATCACTGACTGATCTTCACAGGACACCCAAGTCTCCCTGGTTTGATTGACAGTATAAAATGTTTCAGTACTCGTCACCGTGTAAAACAAAAAAACACATCATAACATTGTGACCAGAGTAGCAAACAACACACTTTTACATTTACACTCATGCTTACATCGTACATAGCCTGATATTTTAACTATATCCTCTTGGATAGGCACTATGTTCAGCCACGGTATACCATGCTAGTCAGGCAGCAAATCTGTAGGTCAATCTACGTCTTATCTGTTACTAGGCCGACTTTATTACATCCTCCTCGGCATAATTCACCATGTTCGTTAAGAGTAACAATATATTTTAACTGCATTGGTGAACTTACAACGTTTCTTTATGAAGATTATTCCTCGTCTTGCTTGCTTTTCAAATCCGGTCTGCTAAACCGTTTTCCCAACCGAAAAAAACCCAGATATTCAAAATCCTCTACCTGGCATATCCCGCTCACACCCTGAAGTCACTTCCTGTTGAGTCAAGTTCAAATCAAAATATTTAAACGCAAATCAAATCAACAAAGATCCATAAATATGACCCGGTTACAGTCATATAAGTGACGCCCTCGGTTTAGTACCCGAAAAAATCCAGCGCCAAGGAGAGAATCCTTCGCCATCTGACGGGAAGGCGAGAATTGGGGTAACGCCATGGGGAAGTGGCGCCCTCGAACAGTTTGCTTGCACAGGTTGAAGGCCTTTGATTAAGACGTTAATCATAAACGGGGTGAAATTCCCTGGACTTAGTGCACCCAGAATACTATTTAATCACTGCTGCAGTTGCTAGTTGTTTTATATTGATAACGCTGTGAGTGAGAAGGGAAAAGTTTAAAAAAAAAAAAAAAAGGCAACAGAGGCGCGAGAGGCTGTTCTCTCTCCCCTCAGCAAGGGGAGGGGTGAGCGGCAGCTCTCTCTCTCTCTCTCTCTCTCTCCCGCTCTCTGTGTCTCCTTTTGCCTCAGGGGTGGGGGAGAGGCAGATTTGGCCTGTAGAAAAAGCAGAAGTGTGAATTTTTGCTCAGCTAAGTTCAAGAATGTGAAAGGCGGGGCCATGTTACTCACAGGAGTTACTTTATTCAGAAAATGATGTGAACAATGTTGAGTTATGTAAAGGAAATATGAAACAATAGTGGGATTCAACAGTGACTCAAATGCTCAGTGGTATATTACCCAAAGACAGAAGTGAGGTTAAAGTAGAATGTGGTAAATTGTATCAGAAATTGGTGGAAGAAGGTATTCTAAATTCAAATAAGGAGCAGAATCAGCACATGATTAAAATGGAGGCAAACAGCGGTTTGATGCAGGATTCAGCAGCGGTTGGCCCAGTGGGGTGTGTGAGTGAGGTGGAGAGGAATAACGATTTATTGGTTGATAAGCAGCTGGATACACAAAAGGGAGAGGTGCTGTCCCTCTACCCTAATGTGGGAGAGTTAAAGGGGGAATTGCCCCCACTGCCATATTGTGTTAATCAGATGCTTTTGGTTAAACTTAAAGAGGGATTAGTGGAAGTTGAGAAGGTGACATCGCAGGAACAGTTTGAACAGTTGAAAGGTTTGCTGGAAAGTCAGAAACAGGAAATGCAGGCAGACAAATGTGAGATGGAAAGGTTGCAGGAAGAGCTTGAAAGATTAAGGTTGGAAAAGACTGTGGGAGAACGGCTGCAGAATGTTGAAGCTGGTATAACTAATTTGCAGAAACAAACAGGATTTTCAGCATAGTTTATGGTCTAATACAGGTATTGTGGAATTAGGTGTAGCAGATGATGTAGGTACCACACAACAGGCCACAGAGCACCGCATACACACACAGGCACCACTGGTAATGAAAAGCAGAGGTAGAACATATCAGCCATTCTCATGGACAGACATAAAAGGTATTTCAGAAAAAATGCCACCGCCCTGTGAGGGTGGAGGTCAGTGGATGACAAAATTTGATCAGTTAACTCAAGGAGTTACCGTGGCAATGGGAGATTTTAGAGCTTTGCTTGGGCGACAATTAAGTGTTGAGGAGGTCTCTCGAATTGAACAGTTGGCAGGGACCCAAACAGTTTCAGACTCAGCACCTTTCACCCCTGTAGCATCAGCATTAGGTACAGCAATGAGACACAAATTTCCAATTCCACCAGGAGCTTTAAGAGCTTTAACTTTTTCAATTAAGGAGAATGAGTCTCCTATGGCATTTATCAGTAGATGTAAAATGGAGTGGACAGCGGCTGCTGGCTCTCATCCTAATACATCTGATTTTCAAAGGGACGTATTTAGGCAGGCAGTATTAAAGGGAGTGCCTCGGGCAGTGAGAAAGGCTATGGATAGCAACCCTGACATTCCCAGTAGTCCTGTGGAATTGTGGGAAAGGCACTTCATATATCATATGCGCCAAGAGCAAGAAAAAGCAGAACAACAAAAGGTTGATAGAGATAATCAAGAACTGCAACTGTTAAAATTGCAGTTACAAAGGGCAAAACAAGAAATAGCTAAGGTTAAGAAACTAAAAAAATCAGCTAAGCAGTTGGTACAGCAGGCTCCGGAAACACCCTCAGGGCCAATGCCCACACCGGGAATGGCAGCTTTACCTGCCCCTGTGTACCCGGCACCCACAGCTTGGACACCCCAAATACAATATTATCAGGGTGTATCACGTGCTTTCAATTATTATCGAGGGGTATCTCGTGGAAGGCAGGGTGTGAGAGGCATTAAGGGTCGAAAGGTCATGGGCCTGAATGCATGTCATGGCTGTGGTCAGAATGGTCATTGGAGGAAGGATTGCCCAACTAATCCTTACCCACCACCAGTGGCACAAGCAAGTGCAGGACATCAAGCACCTTATGCAGCGGCAGCTCCACATGCTGGCCAATATCCAGCATACACTTTAACTGCGGGGGAAGTGTACCTCACACAATATGAGGAACAATGACGGGGCCCACAGAGGAAAAGTGACATGGGAATGGCAGATCCCATGGTCACACTAAAGGTTATGGACTGTGACCTGCCTTTTCTGGTTGATACGGGGGCAACCTATTCCACTTTGAACTGTGACATTGAGCCTACACTGTTATCAGCTAAAGCTGTGGAGGTTATTGGTTTCTCTGGGGTTCCTGAAAGACTGCCTGTGACAAAGCCTTTGGACACTTGTGTTGCTGGTCAAACCGTGAAACAACGTTATGCCTGCTCAAAAAACTCTCCCACAAACTTGATGGGGAGAGACCTGCTGATTAAACTGGGGGCATCGGTGCTGTGCTCGGCCGATGGAGTCATTTTGTCATTCCCTAATGGTGTTGCTATGAACTGTTCAGTGCAAGGACTGTCTGTGCATGGACAAATGCTGTTGAAACCTGATGTGACACCACAAGCGCCAAATACCTGGGCTGACATTTACTGGGGCTTGTTATCGTCTGACTCGCCCTCACAGACTGGCGTGTTGCCAGTGTTCATGGCCTGGAAGCCGTGGATTGCTCTCCTTGCACCCTATACACCTCCTATTGATCCCCTACATGTCACTCTGTATTATGACAGAAATTCAGATGATGTTTATCATGATAGATTTTTCTCCCAACTGGATGGTCAAACTTGGACCATCAAATCTAGGTTTTTGTATGTAGGACAAGAGGGTGTCGCCGCAGATGCTGTATTAAGTGCAGAGCAATTACAGTGGTATGAAATGTCAGAGGAATCAGCTCCACACATTACCTTGCTCATACATGCTAATCATCAAGCAAAAGAGTTAGGGCCTATGGTTAAAACATTGGCTGAGGCCAATGATTGGCAGGTGACACAGATCCCAAATGTTGAATATTCTGCAAAATATCAGGCCTATTGCATTAAAATTGACACAACTGATGAGCTTTTGTTTGAATACCGACAAATTGAGAGAGAGCATGGTAGGGAACGCATGGATCATGAATCAGCAGCAGATATGTTGAATTCACTGCCACAAAATTTATGGTCACAGGGACCCACAGATGTTGGTAAATGTGTTAATATTTCTCCCATCTCATTTCAGGTTCTACCAGGTGAACCCATTTGGCAAAATCAGTATGCACATAAGCCTGTGGCACAGGAGGGCATTACTGATACCATTGAAGGGCTATTAGAAAATTCTCACTCTGCCTGGAACACTCCTATTCTCCCAGTTGAAAAGCAAAACACCGGCAAATACCGAATGGCCCATGATTTGAGGCGTGTCAATTCACGGATTTCCACCCCCACAGTACCCGTGCCAAACCCATACACTGCTTTATCTGCTCTCACATCACAACATTCATGGTTTGCATGTATTGATTTGGCTAATGCATTTTTCTGTCTTTCTTTGGCACAGGAGTGCAGGGATTTCTTCTCATTCACCTACAAGGGCACACAGCTGCGCTACACCCGGCTACCACAGGGGTTCATTTTGTCACCAGGTATTTTCAATCAGGTCTTGAAGGAACAACTACAAGGTTGTCCTCTCCCTCCAGGCGTAATTCTGATACAGTATGTAGATGACATATTGATAGCAGCACCAAATCCTGACAGTTGTCTGGAAGCTACAAAGAGTGTGTTGTTGAGATTGTTGGAATGTGGATTTAAAGTGTCAAGACAAAAACTACAGTGTGCAAGACGTTATGTGTCTTTTCTGGGCCGTGTCATCACACCCACAGGCTCTGGCCTTTCTGCGTCACACAGAGATTCCATCCTTCATCACCCCAAACCATCCACAGTCGAACAAATGTTATCATTTTTGGGTCTGACAGGGTTCAGTAAACATTATATACCACAATACAGCGAAAGGACAAAACCATTGCGTGCACTGGTTAATGAACAAGGCATGAGAAATCTTGCTGCACAGTTATTGTGGACATAGGAAGCTGAGGAAGCATTCATTGCTTTGAAAAATAAACTCTCACATGCAGCTGATTTGGCAATACCCGATTACAACAAGCATTTCTACTTGGATGTTTCTGAAGCAGAGCACACAGTAAATGGTGTTCTGTTTCAGAAAAAAGGAGGAGAAAGAAAGATACTCCTCTATGTCAGCATAATATTAGACCCAATGGAAAAAAGGCAACCAGCATGCACACGTCATGCTGCAGGAGTGGCAAAAATTTTGCAAAAAACAGCTCATGTGGTTATGGGACATCCGTTGACTGTCCTGACCACACATAGCGTGATGTCATATGTAAATTCTGCAGCATTTACTATGACCTCAATCAGACAGACAAGAATGGAAAAAATCCTATCAGCACCACACATCACATTCACACATGAAGGAATAAACATGGCAGATCAGATGTTGGATGGGGAACCACATGAATGTGAAAAAAGGGTCAGAAAAGATGTGAAGGTGAGGATAGATTTATCTGTGACACCACTGACTGACCCAGAGGAAGTTTTGTTTACAGATGGATGTTGTTTTCATCACCCCACAGAAGGATTGAAGGCAGGATATGCAGTTGTGAGGCAAAAAGCAAATGGATTTGAGGAAGTGCTAAATGGGACATTGCAGGACAGACAATCAGCTCAGTTGGCCGAATTGACAGCTATGATCAAAGCATTGGAGTGGTCAGCAGGAAAAAAGGTCACTATTTATACAGATTCAGCTTATGTTGTTGGGTCAATCCACACAGAATTAGCACAATGGATTAGACAAGGGTTTTTGACAGCATCTCAGACTCCTATAAAGCATGAAACAGAAATGAAAAAATTAGCAGAAGTTCTAATGTTACCACGACAGCTAGCAGTGGTTAAGTGCAAAGGTCATGACAATAAAACAGAGACAAATGTGGCCAGAGGTAATCATGAGGCAGACAAAGCAGCAAAAAAGGCAGCAGGATATCAGCCATCGTTAATGTTGATACAGACAGGCAAGGAGGTTCAGGACATTTTGCCACAGATTGATGTAAATATGTTAATAGATGAACAGAGAAAAGTGTCTCCTGAAGAAAAAACAGTGTGGAAGCAGAGAGGCACCACAGAAAAAGAAGGTTTGTGGAGAGCACAGGATGGTAGACCAGTGTTACCCCCAGAAATCAGAGAAAATGTGTTACATGAAGCTCACGGGTTAGCACATGTAGGAGCTAAACAAATGAACAGACATTTGAGTCACTGGTGGCATCTCTTTCTCCCTGATATGATACAAAATTTTGTAAAAAGTTGTGCCATTTGTGTTTCTCACAATCCAAAACAGACGGTTAAAGCTCATCAAGGTCATTTTCCATTGCCTACTTTGCCAGGTCAGGAGATAATCATAGATTACACTGACATGGTGGAAAGAATCAGGGGATACAGATATCTCCTAGTGGCAGTGGACACATTTACAGGATGGCCTGAATCTTATCCTGCAAAGAAAGAAGACAGTAAAACAGTGATCAAATTTTTGATAAATCAATACATCCCTACTTATGGATTTCCTGGGAAAATTAGATCAGATAATGGAACACATTTCAAAAATTAAGACCTACAAAAAAGTGAAAAAAAATGTTAGGTCTAAAATATTCATTTGGAACAGTTTATCACATTAAGGTGAAGCTTGCTAAGATCTGTAGCCAGACAGGAATGAGCTGGTTAGATGCTTTGCCTATTGTTCTATTGACGGTTAGAAGTTCTGTTAACAACTTAACAGGTTTTACTCCTTATGAACTTTTAACAGGTCGTCAGTTCCCGGGACCGGGAGCACGATTGCAGTTGTGTGAGGAAGAAGAGCCCAAGATGGGCTATAAACCATTCTATGACCAGCTAAGAGCTCTTGTGTCAGCTTTCTCACAACAGGTACAGGAAAAGAAGAAACCAGGAGGTGATTTAAAACCCACGGAACCAATCACAACAGAGTGGGTTCTCCTGAAGTGCATAAAAAGGAAGTGGTCAGAGCCAAGGTGGACAGGACTATTTCAAGTGGTGGAAAGAACTTCACACGCTGTGAGGTTAAAAGGTAAAGGCGACACATGGTATCACTGGAGTATGTGTGCAGCTGCTGAAGAGCCTGGACGTACATTGGATAACATCAGAAAGGACTTAAAGGATAGTAACCAGTGACTTTTTATACAATAAGAGTGTTTTGTAGGCATTAATTGCTTAAAGGTTTTTATTTGTTTGCTAATAACTATCAGAATCATCACATATAATCAGTAATTAGTGAACTGTGTAATTGCATAACTGTGTGATTGTATGGTGAATGGTCTCTGGCATAAATAATCCCCTGGATGGATGGATGGAAAAAGTGTTTGGAAAATGGAAAAATGTGATTGTTTCTATAATTATATATCCATTGTAAGTGTTATTGCTATCTTTGCATTTTGTGGGTGTTGTTGTGTCCCTTGTATTCGATCTCTTTGCCTCAGGGTCATCACTACAGCAGTGGAAGGCAAACAACCTCCTCCATATCAAATGCCACTATTAAAAACTGATGGATCAATTGCACTTGACATGGAATCAGACAAAGATGAGGAGGAGGAGGACTATGACGTGCCTTTGAAGGCTTAAAGGGTTTGAGTTATTGGTCTCATTTTGGATGAGACCAAAAGGGGGAAATTGATGGGATAAAGTGATCAATATAACCATATAACAGTTATCTGTGATTTAAAATATGTGTGTGATCAATATAACCACATAGTAGTTAGTTGTGTGATTCAAAATATGTGTGTGTTCAATATAATCATATAACCGTTATTTGTGTGACTCAAAATGTTTGTATTCTGCTTATATCTAGGTAAAATGACCAATATACCATAATGGAATATATGTTGCCAAGTGTGTGATTCACTCTCTGCAAAATAGTGGACCTTTGTCTCACCACAGAGGATAACAAACGCCTGGGATTTATGGGAAGGAGGCACAGTTGCGATAAGGAATGGCTGAGCCTGGCCTACGTTGACCTGGGAGGTGAAGTGACCTTCATGTGGATACATTCGGCGCCAGGAACGGATCCTCCCTGTACCAGACACCTGGACTGTCCACTCGATAAAAATATATGCTTTCTTCTTTGTTCATTTGTGTATAAATATTCCGGGTCAGGGCTAGCACAGTTAGTCAGACTTCATGAACTGGCACGATCTGTTGCTGTCAGGGCGAGAATGTTTGACCCGGCGCTGTAACCTACTATATTCAACTTGCTTGCTTAACAAATACATGTTCCAAGTAAACTCAATCTCTTCCTTGAAAAACAAATCTGGGTAAACCATCTACACACATAGACAAGCTTTGAAGAGTAGACTTAGATGGTTTTCTACTGAATTTTTAATCCTAACATCACTGACTCCTCTCGCGATTAAGTCCTGCGAGGATTAATAGCGGCCATGAAGAAAAACAGGAGCGGCGAGGATTAACAGCGGCCATGAAGAAAAACAGGAGCGGCGAGGCTGTGTAGCGGCTGTAAGAAAAAAAAAACAAAAGCAAAGGGACTTGGCGTGTTGACTTTAGGTGCGGGCATAACCTTAAAGCCTTCGGGGACTGCAAACTGCTGAATTCCCTATGTGCGCCATGGCTAAGACCATTAGAAAATCCTGTGAGCAAGCTGCGTGCGTGCCTCAGGTGTACGAGCAACCCTGAAGGTTCTGTGTGCAGCGGCGAAGGACGATGGCAGTCTGTGGAGCCGTATTTGTCCCGTGCGTGGTGCGCCGTCCTCGTAACTCCCCGGTGCGTGTGCCGGGTTTCCGTGCGTGGGTGGGCCCGCTGGAGAGGAGAGTCAGGGTCAGGGAGCTTCCTGGAGATCAATGTAGTCGGTGCCGATAATCATCCCTGTTGTAGTTGTTGCGGTAGTTCGCTGTGCTGGGTCATGGTGCGTTCAGGTCCACGCGCTGCGTTCTCTGTCAGCCCTGGAGGTCGCCGTCGTGGAGAGAGGACGAGGTGCGTGCGCTCTCGTGTGGAGGAGCTGTGAGAGCGGCCGGTCCCAGCGTGGATGTGCAGATCTCAGGCGTGCAGATCTCACCATGAAGCTTGTTGCGGCTTTCCCGGTCGTGGGTGATGTCCCGAGAGTTCGCCTGGTGGTGGCTCTGCGTCGAGGTCTCCCTGAAGCAGAATTGCGTCAGGCTGCTGTGTTCGCTTGTCGTCGGAGCATCACCGCCGGGTGCTGCGTTCGCTGGCAACGTGTTCTTTTCAACGTCGGGTCACCAGTGTGGCGGAATAAATATAGGCAGCGAACTGAGGGTTTTAAGTAGGTTTATTAAATCATACCGCCATCATAGGAACTCACTCCAGCCCTTGTGCAAGCAGGCTGGAGCGGGTCCTCAGGCTCTCAGCAGCAGTAGTAGAAGCAGTCGTCAGAGTGAGAGAATGAGTTACAGAGCGATGCAGCTTATATACCCAACTACAGACAATACATGAAAGGCATTCACAGCAGTAGGTATGGGCATTTGCATTTGAGAGACACACATAACGATAAGGAGATTACTGGCTGGAATTCGCCTCTGCTCCGGAGCTGCAGGACAAAAGAGGTTACAAGGCACCTCTACATATTGTTATCAGTCTATCGACACAGTAAGGGCAGGAAGCATGAACACAATGCATGAATGGCACGTTAACATCCCAGTACTGAGCAGGAAAAAGCTAGACGAAGCTGGGCTGCCTGTTGACATTAAGACACACATTTCACTGTTATGTTAATTGCTCTAGTCGAGCGCTGTGCTTGTCCCAGTCTGTTGTGGGGGTTATCCCACACTAAAAGATATATGGGACGGCATCAGACTTTCTGAGATATTACTAAAAGATAGTAGTCTGCAAGAGGACACTGAGAATCAGTTGAGAGAAGGCAAACCTGTCACTTTAAAAGAGTCAGAATGTGTTAAAGATATGACAGCAGAATTGCATGAATGGTGTCTGTCACGGGCAGCGAGAGCTGTCGTGCCGAGTTCTGCTCTCTTGCCGAGAATTGCGTCCCACCGTCACAGACACGCAGAAATGGGCGGGACTGGCGCGCGACCGTGTGCGACAACGTGCATCTAAGGGAGTGTTGCTGTAAAACCACCAACTCTAAAATATAACCCAACAGCCAGGCTGGTAAATGGGCTTTAAATTATGTTTATTTGCCAGACATTTTAGTGTTTCAAAGGGGGTTTTCATGTATTGTTCATTGCTGAGTCAGCTTTCCAATAAAATGTGTTAATTCCAGCTGGAGTCCGAGTGTGGATTTATTTATTCAACTAAATGAACTTCTTTGTAAGGGGGATTCATCTTGATATATGAGTGTTGGATGAGACTTTAAATTTATTATCATATTTTTCTCATTATCAGCCACTTAGTTTTGCAAAAATTCTGGCATGTTATTATTACCTGTCAGCTTAATTTTCATCTAAGATGTCCAATAGCTTCACTTTTAATCATGAACCTACAAGATGCAGTATGCATGCATTTATTTATGTATTAATTGAACTGATGACATTTTTGACATTTTGCAGATGTGGCAGAACGGAGACTGTGTGCAGCTGTACACAGACAGGAGAACTTCATTATAAAGACTTAGCACACAAACATGAGACAACTGATATTTAATAAGCACTATAAAGTAAAAAGGTTAGAATTATAATCAGCCACAGTGTGATCTGTCAAAATAAAAGTCAGCCTTCAGATCACTGCTAAAAAAAATCTGAGACAGTATTCAGTACTAAGAGGAAGTAAAGTCAAACATGCCAAGGAAAGAACCCCCCAAACTTACCTGAATTTGCTCTGGTGTAAAATTCTGTTGCAATCAGAATGAAATTATGATGATTGAAGCTAATAACTGTAGTAAATTTCTTCAGTCATACTCTGTGCATTTCCTGGCAACTACTCCTGCTGGAAAATGCCTCCATCCTAAAAGTCACCTTCTGCTGGTCCAAACATCAAACATTTTTTGCAGGACAGTCGGGGCAGGACTGTGGAGACGACTGACCTTTGGAGCAGATGCATTTTCCTGCATTTTTTTCGCCCAGAAATTGCATGTATTTACGTCTCCACAGTGTAAAGACTGAAATGCATTTAATTTCTCCATTTATTAGTATCATTCCTGTAAGAAATAATTTATTCCCCGACCAGATTTGCATTGCAGCTAGCTTATTTCTGTGTTGGACTGATAGTGCTACATGTGTTATCTTCACAGTGTGCTGCTAAAATGTAACAAACTGCTAAAACCCTTTCACTTCCAGTTTTCCATAATTTTTTTTGGTGTCAGTATTCCAAAGTGCAGGTGTAGCTTTAAACAGGCTTGTGTGTTTTATGTCCTCTGTCTCCCTTCATATCCAACACTACCCTTTGTCAATGTCATGCGTCTTTGTTATGCACTTTCCTTCAGAATTTCAGATATTAGTACAAAAATAAATCCATATCAATTCTTCTGTCACACCCACAATTCTTTCAACATTAATTCAAGTGGTTAGGCCACACTAAACATGTAGTATTATAGCTATAAAGTCTCCTAGGGGCCCAAAGACCAAGACCATGCCTGCCTATATTTGCCATAAAATGTGATTAAAATCACTTCCATATTGCTGGAGACCAAAGCCTTCAGAGTTTTTGTTTAAAGGTTCGGTATTGTAGCCTGCTGACAACCACTGACTTTGCAATTGACTTGACCTCCTATTATTATTGTAATACCTAAAAGACAGCAGTCAGGCACTTCTTATTCCATTTAGCCATATTTATTTTTGCAGAAATAAAATACAAAATGAAAAAATAGTCAATGTACATAATTTATCAAAAAAGGTTAATTTATAATAAATATATACTTTATTACAAATATAATATGCCTTTCTACTGTATATGTTTAATGACTTTCTTCTGATGACAAAATAGGATAATTTAAGTATAGCCTATTTATAAACTGACTTTCCTTTTATTGAAATGCTACATCATTTGACAGGATTAATTTGCAGTTGCCAGAAATGGTACCCACTGCTATCTTCACAATGGAAAGACTGAAATGCATGACATTTGCTACAGTTAACAGTATCCTTGCCCCAACTCTCTTGCAAAAAATATTTTACATTTGGACCAGCAGAAGGGGCCCTTGGGGAGGAGGCATTTTCCGGCAGGATGAATTTGCAGTTGCCAGAAATGGTACCCACTGTAGAAGAGCTTGAAATAACGAAGCGATGTGATTTTATAAATCAAAGTTTAATTTCAGCTTCACTCCTCTAACATGTCTCATCTCAGTGCAGAAGCAGAATAAGAGGTCGATCGCAGTCAGACCTTCATTCTTATACCCACACTCAACAAAAGACATTGCATATCAAAGCTGACATCCCGCATTAACATAATCCCCCCTCCATTGTCCTCTATCTCCTCCACCTGACCCTGGGTGGTCAGGGAGATCGATCTGGTCTCCACCGCTGCGACTCTGTCTGTCTTTGATCCTCGCTGGCGGTTGAGACCTCTTTGTCCTGTTAATAGGCGTGAGGTCATTCCACATATGTAATCACTAAACATTCTAATATGGCTATACATATGTAGGTATGGAATATATGATTAATATAAGCCACACCCACTGCTATCTTCACAATGGAAGGACTGAAATGCATGACATTTGCTACAGTTAACAGTATTCTTGCCCCGACTCTCTTGCAAAAAATATTTTATGTTTGGACAAGCAGAAGGTGACCTTTGGGATGAAGGCATTTTCCGACAGGATTAATTTGCAGTTGCCAGAAATGGTACCCACTGCTATCTTCACAATGGAAAGAGCGTTTTTGTGGTTCGCTGCTGCGCTCTACCCGAAGCGTTTGCTAAGTTAACGCCAGTTAGCTTAACGCTGGCGCCAGTCGTGCCACTTAACACCGACTCGAAGCGACTCAGTCTCCGGTGAGGGCCCACCAGAGGAACTAACCAAGGCGGCAGTTGGACGTGAGCCGGATCGGAGTTCGGGGGCGGCATTGGTGGGAGACAATAGCCTGAATCGGAGCCCAGTTGCGAGGCCCAGCGGAGGAACTACCAGGCAGACGGCATTTGATGACGGGGCTCAGCGGAGGTATCACCAAGTCAGACGGCGGTAGGCAGTGGTGCTCAGCGGAGGATCTACCGTGACCCCAGCAGAGCTCGGTTGCAGCGGCGGTGTGCGACGAGACTCGGTGGAGGAGCTGGACAGGAGCTCAGTTACGGCGGCGGCAGACGACGTTTGATGACGGGGCTCAGCGGAGGTATCACCAAGTCAGACGGTGGTAGGCGGCGGTGCTCAGCAGAGGATCTACCGTGACCCCAGCGGAGCTCGGTTGCAGCGGCGGTGTGCGACGAGACTCGGTGGAGGAGCTGGACAGGAGCTCGGTTACGGCGGCGGTGAGCAGCGGGACCAGCAGCGGAGGGGGCTAGTTGGCTAGCTGAGGCCCAGCTGGATTCGAGGATGACTGGATCGGATACCGGCGACACAAGCAGAGATTATTTTACTATCCACAGGTTTTTCCTTTTCTTTCCAAGAAAGACCGAAGATGGCTGCCACCGGAGTGAGGAGTGGTTTGATGGGCTACACTTCTAGCCACTTTCTGCTTATCTACTTCTTCTTCTTTTTGTCTTTGTGTGTCTGGACCTGCAACAGGAAGGGTTTTCCGGCCAACTCAACTAAAGGTGAAGCTAAAAAGTTTTATTTTTATGGATATGGACATGGCCATTTCACCCTGTACTCTATCTGGCCTTCAAAAGCCCTGAGAAAAAGCTTCCAAAACAAGGCAAACATGGCTGTTAAGCAAATATCACAATATGGCAGAGGCTATACAGTTAAAGTACTGTTAGTACTGCTACTTCTGGCAGGGGATATTCACCTTAACCCTGGACCTGCCACTATTAAACAGCAGACCACTGGACATAGCGAGTCGGGTGAGTCGAATTGCACTGAACAGATTCACATATCTGTTCCTGCTGTAAACAGCTGCGCTACGTCCAAACTTTTGGAAACAGGAGCGGTTAAACAAATCGCAAATGAGGCGAGATCCGAAAACCGAGCTGTACAAAAGCAAAAACATTTATTTTTCCAAACTGTTAATCATGCACGAGTTCTTTGGGACACAAAGGCTAAACCAAAGGGGATCCTTGGCGGACATTTAAACATACGGAGCATAATCCCCAAAAGAGATGAGATTTCGGTGTTGCTGTTGGACTCAAATCTGGACTATCTTTGTCTTTCAGAAAGCTGGCTACACAGGAACATAGACACTAATATGATCGATATTGTGGGCTATCAGTGTTTCAGAAAAGACAGGCAGGTAGGGAGGGGAGGAGGTGTTTTAATTTACATCAAAGAGAAATTTAAATGCCAGTTGGTTGATTTGAATACTTCACTCTGTGGGACAACCCCCACAGACTAAGGACAGACAGCCTCCTGGTTATTTTCCGCAGCACTAGTGTGATGTTAATGTGCCATTCATGCTTTGTGTTCACATGTCCTGTCCTCACTGTGACCTAGAGACAGATCAATATGTAGATGTGACTTGTCACCTCTTTGTCCTGCAAGCTGGAACAGGGGCTGGCAATCTGCCTATTTGATATGTATGTCTCTCTCATATGCAAATGCCCATGCTCTTTCATGCATTGTCTGTAACTGGTATAAATACCGCACATATCCTGTAACTCACCCTCTCTGCGACTGCTCAACTGACTGCACCTGTCTTCACGCTACTGAGAGCCCTCAGGGCTCACTCTGGGCCGCTCTGCACGGCACCAGAGTGAGCTCGTGTTGGCGATGTGATTTAATAAAGGCACTTTAAACACCTCAGCTCGCCACACTGGTGACCCCGAACATGCACACGTTTTGTGCAAAGCAACCTTCTGGTCTGGACTGCGACACTGGTGACCGCTTCATGCTTCACGGTGAGATCTGCACGCCTGAGATCTGCACATCCACGCTGGACCGGCCGCTCTCACAGCTCCTCCACACGAGAGCGCACGCACCTCATCCTCTCTCCACGACGGCAACCTGCAGGGCCGACGGAGAGCGCAGCGCGTGGACCCCAACGCACCATGGCCGCACAAGCGACAACGATCGTCTCCTCCCTCTCACCGCTCCAACGCAGCTGCACGAGCCCGGGGCACAAAGATCGTCTACTGCCTCGCACCGCTCCAACGCATCTCCACGAGCCCGAGGCACAAAGATCGTCTACTGCCTCGCACCGCTCCAACGCATCTCCACGAGCCCGAGGGACAGAGATCGTCTACTTCCTCGCACCGCTCCAACGCACCACGACCGAACGACGCAACAGACAACAGGGATGATCTCCAGCAAGCTCCCTGACCCTGGTTCTCCTCTCCAGTGGCCCACCCACGCACGGGACCCCGGCACACGCACCAGGGAGTCACGGGGACAGCGCACCACGCACGGGACACATACGGCTCCACAGACTGCCTTCCTCCTTCGCCGCTGCCCTTCAGGGTTGCTCGCTCACCTGAGGCACGCATGCAGCATGCTCGAAGGATTTGTTAATGGTCTCAGCCATGGCACACATAGGGAATTCAGCTGTTTTGCGATTCCCAAGGACTTTAGGGCTGCGCCCGCACCTAAAGTAACACGCCACGTCCCTCTGCTGTTGTTTTTTCCCTCACAGCCGCCCCTGCTTTTCTTCATGGCCACGAGAGGAGCCAGAGACTAATTTTTCTTCTTGTTATCTCCGCACGCTCAACGGGACAGCCCCTCGACATCACGGATCAACAAGCAATTTTTGCGCGGCCTGGACGATTTCACTGTCCCCGGCAACCCCCACCCCCCTCCACCTTCACCAGCACAGAGCCTTCCCTGCTCGCTGCCATGCTGCACTATTGAGGTCTCGGCCCCCAGCCAAGCCCTCTGGGGGGGAGCAGTGTGGGACAACCCCCACAGACTAAGGACAGACAGCTCGCTACTCCTGGTTATTTTCCGCAGCACTAGTGTGATGTTAATGTGCCATTCATGCTTTGTGTTCACACGTCCTGTCCTCACTGTGACCTAGAGACAGATCAATATGTAGATGTGACTTGTCACCTCTTTGTCCTGCAAGCTGGAGCAGGGGCTGGCAATCTGCCTATTTGATATGTATGTCTCTCTCATATGCAAATGCCCATGCTCTTTCATGCATTGTCTGTAACTGGTATAAATACCGCACATATCCTGTAACTCATTCTCTCTGCGACTGCTCAACTGACTGCACCTGTCTTCAAGCTACTGAGAGCCCTCAGGGCTCGCTCTGGGCCGCTCTGCACAGCACCAGAGTGAGCTCGTGTTGGCGATGTGATTTAATAAAGGCACTTTAAACTCCTCAGTTCGCCGCTTATTATTCCATGTCGCCACAACTCGAATGTTTAGCTGTTAATGTATGTCTCTCACCGGTAATGAATTTCAACATTGCAGTATTGTACAACCCACCGTCACACAATTCTTCTTTTTATAATGAATTAAGTGATCTGGTTAAACAACTTGAGAAGAGCAGAGAAACAATATTTCATGGTTACTTTAATATTAACTGGTCTGATAAAAAAGGACAAACAGAAACTGAAAAGCCTCATGACTAAATTTAATTACCAACAAATGATCAAAGGACCCACCAGGATAACCAAACAATCTAGAACACTTATTGACATGGTATTTGCTAATAAACCAGAACGAATAACCAGAACCTATAATCTTGTAACTGGTCTCTCAGATCATAACATGGTTCTTGCTGTCAGAAAACTTACTAAAAAGCGACTACAGTATTTTGGGGGAGTCAGTATTGACAAATCAAATTTTATTATTCCCAAATCAAAAAATGAGGAGTTTGTACATTACTTAGAGAATCTAAATTGGGAGCAGCTCATGTCAATATATGAAGTAGATGATTGTTGTAATTTTATAACTGCAACAATTACAAAGTCTATAGAAAAATTTACAAAGCAAATTAAAAGTAGACAACAGAAGATTAACCTACCATGGTTAAATAATGAAATAAGAAAACTTATGAAGAGGCGAGACTCTGCATTGAAAACATCATTAACCTCTAAACTACAAAATGATCACCTTGTGTACAAAAGTTTAAGAAATAAAGTGGTACAAGAGCTGCGAAAATCAAAAGTATCTTATTACAATAAACTGATAGATCACGCAAAGGGTAACAACAGTTCCCTATGGAGGCATTTAAATAACTTGGCTAATAAAAAAAAATGTTCAGAAGGGGGTAAAGGAACTTAGAATCAATGGCAAGACCATCAGTGACAAGGCTACATTGGCAAATGAATTTAATTCATATTTTGTGGACTCTGTGGAAGACTTAACAAAAAACTTTGTGCTGCCAAATGTGCTCAACAACACAAAATCAATACTCTCAACAGATTCTTTTCACATCGATGAGGTAAATGAGGAGTTAATTGCTGGTATTGTTAAAACACTGTCAAACTCAAAAACTAATGATATCTACAATATGAGCACTTCCTTTCTCAAAACGCACAGCAAAATATTAATCAAACCACTGACTCATCTCATTAATCTCTCCATTAGGTCTAGTACATTTCCATCTGGTTGGAAAAAAGCTGTCATCATATCAGTTCATAAATCAGGCAGTAAAGACAATATATGCAATTACCGCCCAATCTCTATTTTACCAGTCCTGTCTAAGGTTCTTGAAAAAGTTGTAGCTACACAGCTGATAGACTATTTACAAGACAGTCAACTTCTTCATCCACATCAATTTGGTCTTAGACCAGGATACTCAACAGAAACAGCAAATTGTTGCCTTATTAAAAATGTCAAACAGTCCTTGGACAGGTGTAATGTGGTAGGGGCTGTTTTTCTAGATCTCAAAAAGGCTTTCAATACTGTAAACCACAGTTTGCTTTTATCCAAAATGGTATCTTTTAACTTCTCTCCAGATACATTAGAATGGTTTGCATCTTATCTCCAGAATAGAGAACAGTGTGTAAAAGTTCACCAGGATAAATCCTCATTTTTAAACAACCGTATGGGTATCCCACAAGGGTCCATTCTTGGTCCTTTACTTTTCAGCATTTTTATTAATGACTTGCCGCTACACTGCTCAGCTGCAACATGTCAACTTTATGCAGATGATGCAGTTATTTACACAGCTGCCAAGACTCCAGCACAGGCTGCAGATGTACTGTCCACAAGTATGGTTGATGTCCAAGAGTGGCTCTTCCAGAACCATCTATTGCTGAACCTTCAGAAAACAGTTTCAATGTGCTTTTCAATCAAAAAAATGTAACCTGCAATGTTTTAAAGTTAATATACATGATCAAGACATCATTTTAGTTACAGAATTCAAATACCTTGGCATTGTACTAGATCCTCAATTCAAATTTAATCTTCATATAAAGAAAATTTCAAAAACAGTCAAAAAAAATCTGAACTGCTTTAAATTAATTAGATATTACATACCATACGAAGCAGCTGCACTGTATATGCATTCTATGGTTTTTTCTCATATATCATACTGTTTGACAGTCTGGGCTCAAGCAGCCCCTTCTACAATAAGACATATAGGTTCATTATATAATCAAACTCTAAAAATCTTGGACAAAAAGCCCATTAGGTGGCATCACTGTTATATTTTAAAAAAATACAACCTATTGAGTTTTGAGAGTTTCATTGACCTCTGTTTTCTGAAATTAATTTTCAAATGTTTCCATAAATCAGCGCCTGAGCCACTTGCTGGTTTTATCCAAAGACTGGACAGCAGCAGAGCCAACAGGAGTTCTGTAAACAATAACTGTAAAATATTCCACCGCAGAGCCACATTTGGACAAACAGCTTTCTCTATAAAGGGCAGTCACATCTGGAACACAATGCCAAATGAAATTAAAATAATAACGGACTTTAAAACATTCACTAAAAAGGTTAAAAACTGGCTGAAAAATAAACAACAATGTACCCATGTATGAAATGATTGTCTGCAGGGTGAGAGTGAATGAAGGGAAGGAATGAATGTGTTTGTTTATAGTGAGTGAGGAAGGGAGAGAGGCCTGAAATAGGCAAATGTGAGTCAGGTTGTTATATTGTGTATTTATAATCTTTATAATCTTTATAATTGTGTATTTATAATGTATTTATAATCTTTTTTGCATTGATGTATGTGGTTATTATTTATTCTGTTTTCATTTTTTCTTTTCCTTATCCTTTTTTACTTTTTACTTGTTTCTCCTTTCTAAAGCCCATCCAGGGACAAGAGTTGCAAATTAGCTAATAGCTATACACTCTTTGTGCAACACATCAGATTGATTGTCATTTGATTAATTGTCTATGTTTATTGCACTGTCCCTGTCAAATAAACTTATCTATCTATCTAACTGAAATGCATGACATTTGCTACAGTAAACAGTATTCTTGCCCCGACTCTCTTGCAAAAAAATATTTTACGTTTGAACCAGCAGAAGGTGACCTTTGGGATGGAGGCGTTTTCTGGCAGGATGAATTTGCAGTTGCCAGAAATGGTACCTACTGCTATCTTCACAGTTGAAATACTGAAATACGTGACATTTGCTACAGTTAACAGTATTCTTGCCCCAACTCTCCTGCAAAAAATATTTTATGTTTGGACAAGCAGAAGGTGACCTTTGGGATGGAGGCATTTTCCGGCAGGATTAATTTGCATTTGCCAGAAATGGTACCCAATGCTATCTTCACAGTGAAAAGACTGAAATGCATGCCATTTGCTACAGTTAACAGTATTCTTGCCCTGACTCTCCTGCAAAAAATATTTTACTTTTGAACCAGCAGAAGGTGACCTTTGGGATGGAGGCATTTTCCGGCAGGATTAATTTGGAGTTGCCAGAAATGGTACCCAATGCTGTTCTCTATTCTATCTCCAGAATAGAGAACAGTGTGTAAAAGTTCACCAGGATAAATCCTCATTTTTAAACAACCGTATGGGTATCCCACAAGGGTCCATTCTTGGTCCTTTACTTTTCAGCATTTTTATTAATGACTTGCTGCTACACTGCTCAGCTGCAACATGTCAACTTTATGCAGATGATGCAGTTATTTACACAGCTGCCAAGACTCCAGCACAGGCTGCAGATGTACTGTCCACAAGTATGGTTGATGTCCAAGAGTGGCTCTTCCAGAACCATCTATTGCTGAACCTTCAGAAAACAGTTTCAATGTGCTTTTCAATCAAAAAATGTAACCTGCTGTAGGGAGTTCGAAATGAAGAAGCGATTTGATTTTATAAATCAAAGTTTAATATCAGCTTCACCTCCCTAACATGTCTCATCTCGGTGCAGAAGCAGAATAAGAGGTCGAGCACAGTCAGACCTTCATACTTATACCCACACTCAACAAAAGACATTGCATATCAAAGCCGACATCCCGCATTAACATAATCCCCCCTCCATTGTCCTCCGTCTCCTCCACCTGACCCTGGGTGGTCAGGGAGATCGATCCGGTCTCCACCGCTGCAACTCCGTCTGCTCTTTGATCCTCGCTGGCGGTTGAGACCTCTTGTCCTGTTCATAAGCATGAGGTCATTCCACATATGTAATCACTAAACATTCTAATATGTCTATACATATGTAGGTATGGAATATATGATTAATATAAGCCACAGCTCCCCCCCAAACGACTAAGAAAAGGACAATCAAATTAAGTTTACAGTTTAAGATAATCTCTATGACATATTATACTGTTAAACCTCTTGACAGGGAAAACAAGGAAAAATCTTTCCAGCAGTCATGCTCCTGTAGAGAATTCCGTGGTAACCACAACAGTATAGTAATATCACAAATCAGCCTTAAAACTGTCACGGCACAATCTGATAACATAGTTAACAACTCTTGGTCAATTTGCATCAGTCCCTGTGCCGTCTGGGTTTTAATCTTCTCCCGAATCTGCTGTAGGTCCGCTTTGGCGTCCTGGTAGGACCCTCCTGTAAGGAATCTGCAGCTTGGGGAGGAGAGTGGTTATTTGTTCCCTGCAGGGGGGCTGAGTTTTTTTTCTTGGGGGGTCTACCCCGCCGAGGTGCTCTCGCCACCTGTGCAGGTTCGTCTCTCAACAAGAAGGCAGGTTTAAGTCTGTCATTGCTGACTGTTTCTTTTCTGTCCCCTAAATCAAGCACAAAATGCTTATCACCAGGTTCCAGCACTCTGAATGGTCCGTCGTATGGTGGACGGAGGGTTGATTTTAAAGCTTCGTGTCTAACAAAAACGAACTCGGCGTTTTTTAAAGCTTGGGGGACAAAAACCTGTTATGACCCGAGCGCCGGTTCTGATTGCGCTCGGGCTAAGTTATTCTCGCTGCCGGCCTTGACAGCTGCGGGCTGTATTCTGGCCTCATCGGGCTCTTATTGTGAAAGTGCTCGGTGGGGCTTCCACCTGTCAACGGCCGGCCAGCTGATTGTCATTACCGTTGTTAGTGCTTCGCCCTTTTAAGCCCGGCACTGACGACGGTAAGAGGCAGAGGTATCAGTCGACATTCTGTCAACGTCTCGTCTCGTTTTCCTTGTCAAGTCTGGGTCTACGCCTCGCCATGTTTGAGAGTGCAGTGAGACCTTCATGTCAGGTTCGTCATCATAGTTTTGTCACAGTTAGCTCATAGCGGCTGGGTTAGCCCTACGAGCCCAAGTCTTGTTCTTGTGTGTGTTTGCCCTTATGGGTTCATAGTTGTGTTTTGTCACGTCTGAAAATAAATAACATCTGAGCCAAACTCTCTGGTGAACTCTGTGGCGTCTCTTGGTGATCCGCGAGGATCACCACATGACAGTATACTCCTACCAGGTCGCCTAAACGGAGGCGCCGCACCGAGACGCCGTTTCACCGTGAGTTTGTGCCATTTTGGACTGTTTGTTCTTCCCTGTCTGGATGCCTGTTGCTGGGAGAATGCCGTCATCCAGGGGTCGCGGTCGGCGCCTGGACAGAAGGCTAGCGGAGGTCCTGGAGTACATGGACTGCACGTTATTCTCCGCTACGCTGTGGGACGCTCCCAGTGACGTGTGTAGGCATTTGGACTACGCTGAGGAGCTTTTGGACAACCTTCCCCTCGATAGTTACGACCACCTGGAGGTGATAATGAGGTGGGAGGAACTCACCATTCAGCGCGAGTTACTTCGTGGGCTGGAAGAGAAGAGCAGGAAGCAGGGGAGGAGGAATCCCCGCTCCCCGCGTTGGTGTCCCGTCCCGGAGCAAGTCCAGGAGTACGTGCCGTCTGGGGGCCGACGAGGACGTCGGCGTAACAGCGCGGGCAACCCTCAGCGGAATCCCCGGCTGGACTCGCTGCTGGCATATCCCGTCAGCGAATCTCCGAGAGCGGCCCCACCTCGTCTTCCCAGGGGGCCCTCTGTCGCCATCCAGCGGGGAGAAGGAGGAACGACGTCCCCCACAGCAGGAACCATCTCTGCCCCAGGAGGAAGGCAAGTGCACGATAATTTCTCACATCATGATATTATTCTGCCTTGTCTGACTCCTGGGGATGGAGTTCGGGGTTCGCAGCCCCCCGAGCTCCCTCCACCTGCTGTGGATGAAATTATTAAACCTACTGCCTCTGTGTTCTCCCTCGTCGAGCGGTCCGTGACGCCAGGCCAGCGTCGCCGGACGAAGAGGGCCCCTGCAGTGCTGGATAGCCTGCATCTGGCCCTGCAGTCACGTCTTGGACGGAGGAGAGGAGCGGACTGCGGCCTGAAGCCTGAGCCGACGAAGAAGCGTCCCCGGGTCTCCTCGCCGGAGCGGTCCGAGCCAGTGGGTCAAGGGTTCCCTGCCTCCACGCCATACGGGTCGTCGGCGTGGACAACAGCGTGGGAGGAACCTGAGGCTGCTGATGACATCGTGCCAGCTGCGGAGCCCGACGCAGCTGAGTCCGAGCCAGCTGACGAGAGTCGCCCTGAACCCGGATCGTTGGAGTCCTGGGTGGCAACGGAACCCGAGTGCAGGCAAGTGCTCCCTCTTATGTCTCTGTCCTCTTTTGTTGAGCATTTTTGCCTGCCTCTCGGGGAGACGAGTGAGGAGCAGCCGTCTGCTGCGCCCGAGCTCGTCTCGCTGGGTTCCGTTGCTACCGGTGATGCTGATCCCGGTTTTCCTGTCCCCGAGCTTTGTTTTAGTGTCGCCAGCGGGGAACGGGTCGGTGTCACCGAGGTGGAGGTCCCAGGTTCGGGGGTGGAGTTCGTCAGCGGAGCTGCACCGGAGGTCCAATCGGGTCCCACCGCAGGGGCGGTTCCGGCCCAATCGGGGTCCAACGTGGGTGCACCGGAGGCCCAATCGGGGTCCACCACAGAGGCGGTTTCAGCCCGATCGGGGTCCAACGTGGGTGCGTCGGAGGCCCAATCGGGGTCCAACGTGAGTGCACCGGAGGCTCGATCGGGGTCCACCGCAGGAGCAGTTCTGGCCCAATCGGGGCCCAACATGGGTGCAGCTGGGACCCAATCTGGGTCCAGCGGTGATGCAGTGCGAGCGTGGTCCATAGGCGGAGGAGGAGCTGCAGACCCTTCTTCGCAGAGCGGATTCTTGGCTCGCTCTGCTCATCGTTTCCCTGTGAGTCACCGCCCCTTTTCATCATCGCCGGGGGCCATGGGGATCCCTGTTCGCTCACCCCGGTTCTCCCGAGTTTTGTTCTCGTCAGGGAGGCCGCTGCGGGTTGTTGATGCCTTGGACTGGTGGCTGAGGGACACGGGTCGGCCGCCGGAGGGACTGTTTCGCCGGTTCGGCACCTCAGTTCGGCCACCCGACCTGTTATGTGTGCCGTGGGGCTACCTAGTTCGACCACCGGAGAAGCGGACGTGCAGAACTTTGGACTCTGGTGAGCCGCCTGGTCCGCCTCCTTTGACCATCGGTTGACATAAACTGTCGGGGGGTGGTTGTGGTCCCTGGGTTTGTCTCAGTATTTGTGCTTTTTTTCTTTGTCCTGGTTTTTTGTATCTAGTGCTCATGCCTTTGTTTTTGAAAGCCACAGTCAAGTCATAGTCATGTTATGTCAAAGCAATTTTAGATTGCCTCATGTGTTTTTGAAAGCCACAGTCTAGCCATAGTCAAGTTATGCTAAGCAATTTTAGATTGCTTCATGTGTGTTTGCAGTAGCCCTGCTGGCTTATGTATAGTCTGGGTAGAGCGCATAGTGCTCTGTTTTTTGTTTTTTTTTCTGCTTCATGTAGTCTGGTATGAGTGTGTAATGCTCTGTTTCTGTTTTGTATAGTCTGGTATGAGCGAGTAATGCTCTGTTTTTGTTTTGTATAGTTTGGTATGAGCGAGTAGTGCTCTGTTTTTTTGTTTCATGTTAAGTCTGGTATGAGCGGGTAATGTTTTGTTCTTGTATTTAGTTTATCTGGCTCTGTAGTTCTGGTCCTTATTCTTCCCCATGTGTATTTGTTCTCGTGTTTATCTGAGTTTTTTTTTTTCAGGTCATCGCTCTGTTTTTTGAATATTTGGTGTTTTTTTTCAGTAGTCTGTGATTTTGGTCTGAGTTGTTGCCTTGTCATTGTCTTGTATGGTTTTTTTTGTCTTGTTCATGGGTTGGTTTCTCTCCCTCCGCACCTGTCCCCCAACCTCCCACCCTGGGGGGGGGCGGGGGGGGCAGGGTGGTTCCTTGGGGCGTTCGGAGTCCGCCCGTGGAGGGAGGGTACTGTTATGACCCGAGCGCCGGTTCTGATCACGCTCGGGCTAAGTTATTCTCGCTGCCGGCCTTGACAGCTGCGGGCTGTATTCTGGCCTCACCGGGCTCTTATTGTGAAAGTGCTCGGTGGGGCTTCCGCCTGTCAACGGCCAGTCAGCTGATTGTCATTACCGTCGTTAGTGCTTCGCCCTTTTAAGCCCGGCACTGACGACGGTAAGAGGCAGGAGTATCAGTCGACATTCTGTCAACGTCTCGTCTCGTTTTCCTTGTCAAGTCTGGGTCTACGCCTCGTCATGTTTGAGAGTGCCGTGAGACCTTCATGTCAGGTTCGTCATCATAGTTTTGTCACAGTTAGCTCGTAGCGGCTGGGTTAGTCCTACGAGCCCAAGTCTCGTTCTTGTGTGTGTTTGCCCTTATGGGTTCATAGTTGTGTTTTGTCACGTCTGGAAATAAATAACATCTGAGCCAAACTCTCTGGTGAACTCTGTGGCGTCTCTTGGTGATCCGCGAGGATCACCACATGACAAAACTCGTGGAAAAGAGTGATGTGCCGGTCCGGGGAGAGTGTCCGGTCCGGTGCTGCCTAAAGGCCTCAGGGCTGGAAGATGCCCAGGCTCTGGATTCTCTGGTAAAAACTCACCTGGAAGTCTGAGAGGTTGTGCAAAAACTAATTCTGCTGGGGAGGCGTCTAGATCCTCTTTAGGCGCAGAACGCAACCCCAATAAAACCCAGGGAAGTTTATTCACCCAATCTGTATCCGTTAGTGAGGCCCTGAGGGCGGCCTTTAAAGATCTGTGAAAACACTCGCATAACCCATTAGCCTGAGGGTGATATGCGGTGGTGCAGTGAATTGTCGCCCCTAAGCTGCTGGCCATGGCTGACCAAAGCTCTGAGACAAATTGAGGCCCCCTATCAGACGTGACGTCCGATGGGACGCCGAAACGTGCCACCCAGTTTGTTAAAAAAACGCGAGCGACTTCCGCAGCTGTGGTTGACGCCAAAGGGACCGCCTCAGGCCAGCGCGTAGTACGGTCTATCATTGTTAACAGGTGTGTGAAACCCTGAGACGAAGGTAGTGGTCCCACGAGGTCGACATGAATGTGGTCAAACCTTCTGGCTGGGATTTGAAAAGGCTCTAGAGGAGCTTTTGTGTGTTTGTGTATTTTGGCGCGCTGACAAGACATGCAAGTTTTTGCCCATTCCTTTACATTTTTGCGCAGGCCCGGCCAAACAAACTTTTCTGCGACCATTTTAACCGAGGCGCGCACCCCTGGGTGCGCGAGGGAGTGAACCGAGTCGAAAATGCGGTGGTGCCATGCAGCTGGGACTACCGGGCGAGGTCGGCCGGTTGACACGTCGCAGATTAGGGGGGGTACACCGTCACGTAAACCCCTTTCCTCCAGTCTTAACCCTGTTGGTCCAGACAGGAGCGCGCACACGTTTGTGTCACTGCTTTGTTCCTCTGTCATGGCTGCGTAATCTATCCCTACGTGAATTGGGGCCGCGTACGCGTCCGCGTTGGCGAAGAGTTCTGCGGCTGAGGTAGTATAATCTGTCTCCTCGTGCTCTGGCGATGTCACAGCGCGAGAGAGGCAGTCTGCTACCACGTTAAGTTTGCCTGCCACATGTCGAATGTCTGTGGTGAACTCTGAAATTGCAGCTAGCTGTCTTTGTTGCCTGCCTGACCATGGTTCTGAAATTTTAGCCATCGCAAAAGTGAGCGGTTTGTGGTCTACAAAAGCCGTGAAACGCCGCCCTTCTAACCAGAACTGGAAGTGGCGGATGGATAAATGAAGCGCTAGCAGCTCCCTGTCAAAAGTGCTGTATTTACGCTCGGTTTGGTTTAAAGATTTGCTAAAAAATGCTAAAGGTTGCCAGGTTCCGCCAACATGTTATTCCACGACTGCCCCTATGGCCAGGTCTGAAGTGTCTGTGGTTAACGCTATGCGGGCCGAGGGATCGGGGTGAACCAACAATGTGGCATTCGCTAGAGCACTTTTTACTTCCGCGAAGGCGCGTTCGCGCTCCGGGGTCCATTCAACCGCGTTGGAAGACTTTTGTTTTCTGAGCGCGGCATACAGGGGCTGCATGAGTTGAGCTGCGTGGGGGAGGAAACGGTTGTAAAAATTCACCATTCCCAAAAATTCTTGCAGCGATTTGACCGTTTGTGGTCGTGGAAAATTTTTTACCACGTGGACTTTGTCTGGCAATGGGACTGCCCCCTTCGGTGAAACTCTGTGTCCCAAAAAATCAATTTGTGACATGCCGAATTTGCATTTGGCTGGGGTGATTATTAACCCGTGCTCTTCTAGTCTCTGAAAAACTGTAGTGAGGTGTTGTTTGTGTTCTTCCTCTGACGGGCTGGCTACCAGCATATCGTTGAGGTAGACGAACACAAAGGGGAGGTCGCGTAATACCGCGTCCATCATACGCTGAAAGGTTTGAGCAGCGCCTTTGAGGCCGAATGGCATCCACAAAAATTCAAAAAGACCGAAAGGGGTTATTACAGCCTTTTTAGGAATGTCTTCCGCTCGAACGGGGACTTGGTGATAGCCGCGGACCAGGTCTATTTTAGAAAAAATGCGCGCACCCGCCAGATGTAGTGAAAAATCTTGGATGTGAGGAATTGGGTAGCGGTCATGTGCTGTCGCATTGTTTAATCTGCGGTAATCGCCGCAAGGTCTCCAAGAACCGTCGGTTTTCGGGACCATGTGGAGTGGCGATGCCCAAGGGCTTTTCGAGCGCCTAATAATGCCTAATTTTTCCAGGCTGGCAAACTCGTCCTGTGCTATGGCAAGCTTGGTCGCGTCTAAGTGCCGAGCTTTGGCAAACACGGGTGGGCCTGTTGTGGGGATGAAGTGTTCAACCCCGTGTTTCGCTACTGTTGCTGAGAATTTTGGAACTGTGAGTGCTGGAAATTGGGTGAGGAGTTGGTCAAACTTACCTCCTGCTGTGGTGATGCTGGCCTGCACAGGTGGTGGAGAAACTTGAGCTGAGCAGGGGATAGAAGAAAATGACAGTGCATTAACCAAGCGTCTGTTTGCAAGATCGACTAACAACCCATGTGCACACAAAAAATCAGCACCCAATAAGTTAAAGCACACCGCCGCTATAATAAACATCCATCTATAGTTGCGGCCGTGAATGCAAAGGGGCAGGTTCCTTTCACCGAAGGTGTCAATGATCGAGCCGTTGGCTGCCATCACTCCGTTTCCCCGGGGTCCCATGGCCCGGTCTGCGTTGGAAGGGGTGATGAAGCTCACCTGAGCTCCGGTGTCGATAAGGAACTGCCTCCCTGTGTGTCCGTCAGTCACATAAAGCAGCTTATTCGTCTCGCCGAGAGCCGCAGCAGTTAGCGGTTCTCGGCTCTTGAAACCGCAGGGGGGCACGCATTTGTGCGCCCTCATGGCGGAACGCTGATGATAATAGTAGAGGTCGTTCCGCCTGCTGCGCCTTGGTCGCGTCGCTGCCATGGTGGGAGGGCTCTGCTCCGTTGTCCGCGGTTCTCCGCTGCTCTGGGCCTCCACGCTGAGGTCTGCAGATGCTGCTGTGGCCATCTGTTCGCCGCAGGCATTGATGAGCCGCTGCGCTTCTCGGGCCAGCGCGCAGAAGTCCTGCTGGGTGTTGCATCACCTGTTGGGCAGTATCCCTCTCATGTGTGGTGGCAGAGTGCTGAGGAAGATGTGTTGGAAGAGGAAGTTGTCGTTGTCCTCTTCCTTAAGCTGCAGCATGTCCTCCATGAGGGCCTTGGGTCTGCATCCTCTGTGGCCGTAGATCGTCAGGATCTTCTCTGCTCTCTCCTCGGCTGAGGGGACGAAGTTCTCAATGATGGTCGCCTTCAGTTCTCTGTATTTGTGGTGGGCGGGCGGTCGTTGGATAATGCTCCGCGCGCATCTTGACGTGGCAGCGTCGAGTTTGGCGACAATGTGATAAAACTTCGTCTCGTCCGCCGTTATGCCCGCCAGTGCAAACTGTGCCTCAGCTTGCTGGAACCACGAGCTCGGGTCGTTTTGCCAGAACTCTGGCAGCTTGACGGTGACGGCGCTTGTGTGGGCCGTCCTTGATGTGTCCGCCGGGTGAGAACGCCTTTCTTCTGTCCTCACGGCGGAGCTGGGGATGGTGCTCGGTTGAGCCCTCTCTGTGGATTCTGCCGTGGGGGAACGTCTTCCATCCGTTCCCCTGTCTGCATGGGCGCCGGCGCTTGCCTGGGTCGCCTCCGATGAGTTTGTCGCGGGAGAACGTCTCTGTTCCATCCTCACGTCTGGTCACCAGTGTAGGGAGTTAGAAATGAAGAAGCGATGTGATTTTATAAATCAAAGTTTAATATCAGCTTCACCTCCCTAACATGTCTCATCTCGGTGCAGAAGCAGAATAAGAGGTCGAGCACAGTCAGACCTTCATACTTATACCCACACTCAACAAAAGACATTGCATATCAAAGCCGACATCCCGCATTAACATAATCCCCCCTCCATTGTCCTCCGTCTCCTCCACCTGACCCTGGGTGGTCAGGGAGATCGATCCGGTCTCCAACGCTGCAACTCCATCTGCTCTTTGATCCTCGCTGGCGGTTGAGACCTCTTGTCCTGTTCTGAGGCGTGAGGTCATTCCACATATGTAATCACTAAACATTCTAATATGTCTATACATATGTAGGTATGGAATATATGATTAATATAAGCCACACCTGCAACGTTTTAAAGTTAATATACATGATCAAGACATCATTTTAGTTACAGAATTCAAATACCTTGGCATTGTACTAGATCCTCAATTCAAATTTAATCTTCATATAAAGAAAATTTCAAAAACAATCAAAAAAAATCTGAACTGCTTTAAATTAATTAGATATTACATACCATACAAAGCAGCTGCACTGTATATGCATTCTATGTTTTTTTCTCATATATCATACTGTTTGACAGTCTGGGCTCAAGCAGCCCCTTCTACAATAAGACATATAGGTTCATTATATAATCAAACTCTAAAAATCTTGGACAAAAAGCCCATTAGGTGGCATCACTGTTATATTTAAAAAAAAAATACAACCTATTGAGTTTTGAGTTTCATTGACCTCTGTTTTCTGAAATTAATTTTCAAATGTTTCCATAAATCAGCGCCTGAGCCACTTGCTGGTTTCATCCAAAGACAGGACAGCAGCAGAGCCACCAGGAGTTCTGTAAACAATAACTGTAAAATATTCCACCGCAGAACCACATTTGGACAAACAGCTTTCTCTTTAAAGGGCAGTCACATCTGGAACACAATGCCAAATGAAATTAAAATAATAACGGACTTTAAAACATTCACTAAAAAGGTTAAAAACTGGCTGAAAAATAAACAAGAATGTACCCATGTATGAAATGATTGTCTGCAGGGTGAGAGTGAATGAAGGGAAGGAATGAATGTGTTTGTTTATAGTGAGTGACGAAGGGAGAGAGGCCTGAAATAGGCAAATGTGAGTCAGGTTGTTATATTGTGTATTTATAATCTTTATAATTGTGTATTTATAATGTATTTATAATCTTTTTTGCATTGATGTATGTGGTTATTATTTATTCTGTTTTCATTTTTTCTTTTCCTTATCCTTTTTTACTTTTTACTTGTTTCTCCTTTCTAAAGCCCATCCAGGGACAAGAGTTGCAAATTAGCTAATAGCTATACACTCTTTGTGCAACACATCAGATTGATTGTCATTTGATTGTCTATGTTTATTGCACTGTCCCTGTCAAATAAACTTATCTATCTATCTAACTGAAATGCATGACATTTGCTACAGTTAACAGTATTCTTGCCCCGACTCTCTTGCAAAAAAATATTTTACGTTTGAACCAGCAGAAGGTGACCTTTGGGATGGAGGCATTTTCCGGCAGGATGAATTTGCAGTTGCCAGAAATGGTACCTACTGCTATCTTCACAGTTGAAATACTGAAATACGTGACATTTGCTACAGTTAACAGTATTCTTGCCCCGACTCTCCTGCAAAAAATATTTTATGTTTGGACAAGCAGAAGGTGACCTTTGGGATGGAAGCATTTTCCGGCAGGATTAATTTGCAGTTGCCAGAAATGGTACCCAATGCTATCTTCACAGTGAAAAGACTGAAATGTATGCCATTTGCTACAGTTAACAGTATTCTTGCCCTGACTCTCCTGCAAAAAATATTTTACGTTTGAACCAGCAGAAGGTGACCTTTGGGATGGAGGCATTTTCCAGCAGGATTAATTTGCAGTTGCCAGAAATGGTACCCAATGCTGTTCTCTATTCTATCTCCAGAATAGAGAACAGTGTGTAAAAGTTCACCAGGATAAATCCTCATTTTTAAACAACCGTATGGGTATCCCACAAGGGTACAAACACAGAATGTTCGTAGCTGTGGTGTTGTTAATGTTTAGAAAATAATAAGCGAAGGTTTAAAAGTACATGCTAAGTTCAGAGAAAATGTACACTTAAATACTAGTTACAGGTACGCATACTCTCAAAAAAAAAAAAAAGATAAAAAGGGAGATGTGGTGTAAACAAACGACACAGTATTATCTTGTCTGTAACTAGTGATCTTTGGTCACGCACCTGACGACGTGACGTAATTATATATGCGCTGTCTCTTTTTCTCATGCAAGCGCCAAGTAAAGTTCATGTTCAACAGCACGCAGTTGTCCCACGTTATTTCGTTCAGCTAAAGAACACGACATGGTGTCAGAAGTGCTGCGTAGCTGTGAAGACAGACACTAAAAGTCATTCTAGTGGGAAGAGGGAGAGAGGTGAGCTAAGATGCCCGAAGATAGAGATGATGAACAGGTGAGAGCAGGAGTTAGCATCGCGGCTAGCACGCCCAGCGCCACGTTTAGCATTCAGCCACCGGAGCCCTTTGATTTCTCCAAACCACATGAATGGACCAAGTGGATTCGGCGCTTCGAAAGATTTCGCCAGGCAAGCAATTTGTCTTCAAGTTCAAATGAAAATCAAGTCAACACATTAATATACTGCATGGGAGATGAAGCAGATGATGTCCTGAGAGGCTTAAAGTTGACTGAAGCAGAGCAGCTCAAATATAGCAAAGTGAGAGACGGCTTCCACAGCTTTTTCATTGTAAAGAAAAAATGTTGTTTATGAACGTGCACGTTTCAATATGCGCAAACAAGAGCCAAATGAAACCGTAGACGCATTTGTAATGGCCCTGCATGCATTAGCGGAGCACTGCAACTACGGTCAGCTTCACGATGAGCTCATAAGAGACAGAGTAGTAGTGGGCTTGGCCGACACAAGGCTGTCAGAGCGCATGCAAATGGAAAAAGACTTGGACTTGGAGAAAGCCGTAAATATGGCAAGGCAATCAGAAGAGATCAAAAAGCAACAAACAACTTTGAGGAATGAAGGAAACGTGATGCAGATGAACGCGAACTCTGTGGATAGAGTTACTAAAGCCAAATACGACAAGACAAAGTTTAAGTTCAAAAGCGAAACAGTGAACGCACGCCAGCTGTCTAAAAGTAAAAGCAAAAGTACACCAAACGCATGGTGCTATAAATGTGGTGGCTCTCCTCACCCTAAATACGAGTGCCCTGCAAATGATGCCAAATGTCATGCATGTGAAAAGAAAGGCCACTACCAACGGGTCTGCAGGCAAAGTAAGAATGTCCAAAGTATTGAGGAGGAAGAGGAGCGAAGTTTTTTCCTCAGCTCAGTCACAACAGGCCACCAGGTATGGACAGCTGATATTCTGGTGAGGGACACTAAAATGTCTTTCAAACTCGACACTGGAGCCGATGTCACTGCAATAGCGGAGTCAGACTTGGAACAAATATTTCCAAGAGCAAAAATGCCTGTTCTCCAGCAGCCGGAGAAACCATTGTTGGGTCCTGGAAGGAAACCACTGGAGGTCGCAGGTTTCACAAAGCTTCAGCTCAACTACGGGACAAAACAGACAACAGAAAAGGTCTACATTGTCAAAAATCTCAGCACGCCACTGTTAGGCCTTCCTGCCATCATAGCTCTAGGCCTTCTTGTGCGAGTTGATGTTATTTCAATGGACACCCTGAAAACATCCTACCCCAAACTGTGCAGCGGTCTGGGTGAAGTGCAGCAGCCCTACCACATAAAACTCAAATCAAACGCTGTGCCATACTCATTGAAAACCCCAAGGAGGATTCCAATACCTCTAATGGGTAAAGTCAAGGAGGAACTCCAAAGGATGGAACAGCTTGGAGTCATCACCTGAGTGGAGGAACCTACAGACTGGTGCGCCGGCATGGTCGTTGTTCCGAAGAAAAACAGTCCGAGGCTGAGACTGTGCGTGGATTTTACAGGACTAAATGAGTGTGTGCAGAGAAAAGTTTGTGCTGCCTTCTGTCGAACAAAGTCTTGGGATGCTAGCAGAAGCCAAAGTGTTCAGCAAGCTGGACGCCAACATGGGCTTCTGGCAGATTCCCTTGTTGGAGGAATCTGCCAAACTGACCACATTCATAACACCCTTCGGGCGGTTCCACTTTAACCGCCTCCCCTTTTGGCATCAGCTCTGCACCCGAGCACTTTCAGCGCAAAATGTCGGAGGTTATCGAAGGAGTTGAAGGAGTGGTCTGTCACGTTGATGATGTGCTGGTATGGGGACATGACCAAGAGGAGCACGACGCCCAACTCCATACCACCCTGCAAAGACTGGAAAAAGCAGGTATAACTCTGAATGTGGAAAAATGTGATCTGTCACAGACCAAAGTGACTTTCCTTGGCCACATCATTACGGACACTGGCATAAGTCCTGACCCAAAGAAAACAGAGTCCATCACAGAGATGAATGAGCCATCAAACGTGACAGAGCTAAGAAGTTTTCTGGGTATGGTCAATCAGGTGGGAAAGTTTATCCCCCATTTAGCAGAGAAAGACAAAGCTCTGAGAGATCTTTTGTCCAAGAAGAACAGCTGGTATTGGGGTGTAGACCAAGCTAAAGCATTCAAAACGCTCAAAGATGCTCTAACTTCACCCCCAGTGCTTGCTATGTATGACCCAAACAGAGACACTAAAGTATCGGCTGATGCTTCTTCTTATGGTCTAGGTGGTGTTCTCCTGCAGCAGTGGGAAGAAGGATGGAGACCAGTCGCCTACGCTTCAAGGTTGCTGTCTCCAACAGAACAACGCTATGCACAAGTGGAAAAAGAAGCCTTAGCATCCACATGGGCATGCGAGCGATTCCGCGATTTTCTAATAGGCAAACACTTCTGTCTGGAAACTGATCATAAACCTCTTGTGTCACTCTTAGGAGCTCAAGCCTTGGATCTACTGCCACCGAGGATCCAGCGCTTCAGGATGAGACTCATGCGTTACTCGTACAATGTACAGTATGCCCCAGGTAAATCGCTCTGGACAGCAGACACTTTGTCTCGCTCACCATTGAAAACAAAACTGACAAAATCAGACGAGGAACTCATGGAGAGCACAGACATATATGTGGACAGCATCATTGAAAATATGCCTATCAATTCATCATATATGCAAACACTCAAGGAACAACTGAAAATGGACAGTGTGTGTGCTCGTGTAATGGTCATGTGCAGTCAAGGTTGGCCTGAACATGCAAAACAAGAACCTCTGTTGAGAAACTACTGGCCCGACCGAGCCACACTAACCGTGAAAGACGGCTTGCTGTTGAAGGATTCAAGACTTGTTATCCCTTCAGCAATGCGGAACGATGTCTTAACAAAACTACATGACGGACACCAAGGAGTTGTAAAATGTAAAGCCCGAGCTCGCCAGTCAGTATGGTGGCCTGGTCTCAGCCAACAGATAAGTGAAATGGTGTTAAAGTGCAGGACATGCATACAAGAGAGACACAACCACAGTGAGCCATTAATGCCAACCGAATGCCCTGACCGCCCGTGGCAAAGAGTGGGTACAGATCTGTTCGAGCTGGGACGGAAAACTTACCTTCTTGCTGTGGACTATCTTTCCAGGTTCATTGAGATTGCCCTGCTGAACAAAACAAAATCCAACGACGTCATTACTCACCTGAAGTCTTTCTTTGCCCGTCATGGCATCCCTGAGGTCCTGATGTCTGATAATGGGCCCCAGTTCTCTGGTCGGACTTTCACAGACTTTGTGGCTGCCTATGGCTTTAAACACATCACAAGCAGCCCAAGGTTCCCGCAAAGTAATGGAGAGGCGGAACGTGCTGTACAGACTGTGAAAAACTTACTGAAAAAGGCTGCTGATCCATATTTAGCTCTTCTTGCCTATAGAGCTACTCCTCTCCAAAATGGTTACAGCCCTGCTGAACTCCTCATGGGCCGCCGCCTGAGGACGACACTACCGACTCTTCCCTCTCAGTTGGATCCGACACTGCCGGACAGCGTCACTCTTGCTCATAAGGAAAGGGAGAAGAGGATGTCGGACAATTCAAACTACAACAGACGTCACCGAGCAAAACCCTTGTGTAACTTGTCACCAGGAGAACAAGTGTGGGTGACAGATGCTAAAACACCAGGCACTGTTATCCAAAGTCACTCAACACCGAGATCTTATACAGTGGACTTACCACAGGGGACAGTGAGACGCAATCGCATGCATTTGATTCCTCTACACTCACCTTTGCAACAGTGTACCAAACAGCAGAGTGGGTCAGATGAACCTTCAGAGCAGGTGAAACAAATGCCTATTGTACCTCCTGTTACTCCTATAAAGTCTGATGTTGTGAGAACTAGATCGGGAAGAACTATTGTCAAACCTAAAAAGTTAGATCTCTAAAGAATGGTAAAAAGGTACAAACACAGAATGTTCGTAGCTGTGGTGTTGTTAATGTTTAGAAAATAATAAGCGAAGGTTTAAAAGTACATGCTAAGTTCAGAGAAAATGTACACTTGAATACTAGTTACAGGTACGCATACTCTCAAAAAAAAAAAAAGATAAAAAGGGAGATGTGGTGTAAACAAACGACACAGTATTATCTTGTCTGTAACTAGTGATCTTTGGTCACGCACCTGACGACGTGACGTAATTATATATGCGCTGTCTCTTTTTCTCATGCAAGCGCCAAGTAAAGTTCATGTTCAACAGCACGCAGTTGTCCCACGTTATTTCGTTCAGCTAAAGAACACGACACCCAATGCTATCTTCACAGTGGAAAGAATGAAATGCATGACATTTGCTACAGTTAACAGTATTCTTGCCCCGACTCTCCTGCAAAAAATATTTTATGTTTGAACCAGCAGAAGGGGCCCTTGGGGAGGAGGCATTTTCCGGCAGGATGAATTTGCAATTGCCAGAAATGGTACCCACTGTAGTCTTCACAGTGGAAAGACTGAAATGCATGACATTTGCTACAGTTATCAGTATTCTTGCCCCGACTCTCCTGCAAAAAATATTTTATGTTTGGACAAGCAGAAGGTGACCTTTGGGATGGAGGCATTTTCCAGCAGAATGAATTTGCAGTTGCCAGAAATGGTACCCAATGCTATCCTCACAGTGGAAAGACTGAAATGCATAACATTTGCTACAGTTAACAGTATCCTTGCCCTGAGTCTTCTGCGAAAAATGTTTCATGTTTGGACCAGCAGAAGGTGACCTTTGGGATGGAGGCATTTTCCGGCAGGAGTAGTTACCAGAAAATGCACAGAGTACGATTGAAGAAATTTACAACATTTATTTCCCTCATGGATCATCACCTTATCATGGTGAGGGGTTTTCATGCCCTAGTGATCCCAGGAGCTATGTTGTCCATGGCAATTTACCTCTGGTAGGGTCACCCAAGACAAACTTGTCCTGGGTGAAGGGCCAGACTAAAATAAATCCAACAGACTTTCATGATAAATATTAGAACAAGGATTCAGTGTACCCCGCCCGGTATGGGGTTTCCAGGGCCCCACCCTGGAGTTGGAGTTACTGATTCTCATCCCAGCCGCTTCACGCTCAGTGGCAAACCGTCTGAGTAAGACCTGTAGGTCATTGCTGGATGAAGCCAGCAGGACAACATCATCTGCAAACAACAGAGATGAAATCCTGTAGTCACCAAGTATGACACCCTCCGTTCCCTGGCTGCGCCCAGAAACCCTGTCCATAAAAATTATAAACAGGATAGGTGACAAAGAGCAGCCCTGGCGGAGTCCAATTCTCACTGGGAATGAGTCCGACTGAGTGTTGGCAATACGAACCAAACTCTCACAACGGTCTTACAGAGACTGAATAGCTCGTAACAACAAGCCCAATACCCCATACTCCCGACGTACCCCCCCCCCCCCAACAAAAAAACACGAGGGACGCTGTCAATGCCTTCTCCAAGTCCACAGAACACATGTAAACTGGTTGGGCAAACTCCCACGATCCCTCAAGGATTCTCAAGAGGGTAAAGAGCTATTCCGATGTGCCACGGCCAGGACAAAAACCACATTGCTCCTCCTGAATTCCAGGTTCGACCAACGACCAGACTCTCCTCTCCAGTACCTTGGCATAGACCTTCCCAGGGAGGCTGAGGAGTGTGATCCCTCTAAAGTTGGAGCACACCCTCCAGTCCCCTTTTTTGAAGAGAGGAACTACCACCCCGGTTTGCCATGCCAAAGGCACTGCTCCCGACCTCCACACAATGTTGCAGAGGTGTGTCAACTATGACAGCCCTACAACATCCAGGGCCTTGAGGTACTCGGGGTAAATCTCATCTACCCAAGGGGCCTGGCCACCAAAGAGATTTTTAACCACCTTGGCAACCTCAGCCCCTGTAATAGGCGAGTCGTCCCCCTCATCCACAAGCCCTGCTTCCTCTATGGAAGGCAAATCAGGGGGTTTGAGGAGATCCTCAAAGTATTCCTTCCACTGCCTGACGATATCCCCAGTAGAAGTCAACAGTGTCCCATCCACATCCTACACAGTGTGGACAGGGAGCTGCTTCCCCCTCCTGAGCCCCTGGAAAAGTTTGCCAGAATTGCTTAGAGGCTGACCAAAAGTGTTGTTCCATGGCCTCACAGAACTCCTCCCATACCCGAGTTTTTGCTTCAGCAACCACCTGGGCTGCTTGGCCTGCCAGTATGCCTCAGCTGCTTCGGGAGTCCCATAAACCAACCAAGCCTGATAGGACTCCTTCTTCAGCTTAATGGCCCCCTCACCACCGGTGTCCACCACTTGCTTTGGGGGTTGCCACCACAAGATGCCCCGACGACCTTGCGGACACAGCTTGGGGCCACTGCTTCAACAATGGAGGCGGAGAACATAGCCCATTCAGACTCCATGTCTCCATACTCCCTCAGAATCTGGTTGAAGTTCTTCTGGAGGTGGGAGTTGAAGACCTCCCGGACAGGAGCCTCAGCCAGACATTTCCAGCACACCCTCACTGTATGTTTGGGTCTGCAAGGAATGAATCGCATCCTTCCCTGCCATCGTATCCAACTCATCACCAGGTGGTGATCAGTTGACAGTTCTGCACCTCTCTTTAAATGAGTGTCCAAGACATAAGGTCGCAGGTCTGTTGAATAACAAAATTGATCATCAACCTGCGATCTAGGGTTTCTTGGTGCCAGGTGCACATATGCACACCCTTATGCTTGAACATGGTGTTCATTATGGACAAACTGTGGTTAGCACAGAAGTCCAATAACTGAACACCACTCGGGTTCCAATCGGGCAGGCTGTTCCTCCCAATCACCCCCCTCCAGGTTTCACTGTTGTTGCCCATGTGCGCATTGAAGTTCCCCAGTAGGACAACGGAGTCTCCAAGAGGAGCACTCTCCAGCACCCCAGTCAGATACTCCGAAAATGGTGGGTAACTCTGAACCATCATTTGGTGCATAGGCACAAATGATGGTCAGGATCTGTTTCCCAACCCGAAGGCGCAGGGAAACAACCCTTTCATCCACCGGGAAAAACGCCAATATAGAGGCAGCAAGGCGGGGGGATACAAGAATACCCACCCCTGCTCGTCGCCTCTCACTCAGGGCAACTCCAGGGAAGGCCAAGGTCCAGCCCCTCTCCAGGAGACTTGTTTTGGAAACAGAGCTGTGCGTTGAGGTGAGGCCAACTACATCTAGCCGGTATCTCTCAACCTCATGCACCAGCTTAGGCTCCTTCCCCACCAATTAGGTAACATTCCAAGTCCCAAAAGCCAGTTTAGGAAGCCTGGGATCAGACCGCCAAGATCTCCGCCTTTAACCGCCACCTGATCCACATAGCACCCGATCCCCATAATCCCTACTGCAGATGGTGAGCCCACTGGAGGGCGGACCCATATAACTCCTTCGGACTGAGCCCGACCGGATCCCATGGGTGGAAACCTGGCCACCAGACACTAGCCATCAAACCCCTCCCCCAGGCCTGGCTCCAGGGTGGGGCCCCGGTAACCCCATACTGGTTGGGGTACACTGAATCCTTGTTCTTGTAGAGACTGGGTTAATCATCTCAGACTGGATGCAGAGGGTAAACAGAGGAGAACAATAGCTAGGGAGATCATGGTGAGATAGCAGGAAGAAGGAGTTGGGGTGAGAAAGGATGAATGTATTGTGATGTTAAATGTCATGCAAATGTGAGATGAGCGTTTGGTATAAAAGGAGAACCCATGGTGTATTGAGACATGCTTTTCCTGTGTATGACTGATGAGAGAGTGAATAAAGTCGTCTGCTTCATGAATCAGTCTTGTTATTTACACTCTCCACACTGGTGACCCTTTGACGAATTATGGCACACGAAGCAAGAACCCCGGAGTCGGCCCAGACGGGAAGCCCCAGCGACACGGCAAGCATCCCAGAGACGGTCGGGACAGGAACCCCCAGCAACGCGTGCACTGTTTCGGTCAAACTATCAGACTTTTGGCTGCACAACCCACGGTCTTGGTTCCACCACACCGAGGCTCAGTTTGCCCTCTGGGGAATAACGGCAGACGACACCAAGTATTACTATGTGGTCACAGTGCTGGATGCTCGCATGTCTCAGCAAGTAGCGAGCCTGCTCGAACAGCCTCCAGCCCATGACAAATATGAGGCTCTCAAGGCTGCGCTGACCCGACGCTACACGCTCTCGGACTGTGAGAGAGCAGAGAGGCTCCTGAGGCGCTCCGAGTTAGGAGATGGTTCGGCAATCGAACTGATGGAGAAGATGTTGGCGTTAATGGGCACGGATGACGGGCATTTTCTGTTTGCCCACCTTTTCCTCCAGAACCTCCCAACAGAGGCGAGAGCGGTTCTTGCCAATTCGCCGTTGCTGGCCGCGTGTGACTACCGTGAGCTGGCCCACGAGGCATATCAGATCATCCTCACCACCAGAGCCCTCACAGTGAACGCGGCGGCGTCGGAACCCAGCGAGACGACCAGGGGAGGCGAGGAGCCACCGACGGTAGCGGCAGCGGGGCCAAGGAGCGCCAGAGAGATACGCTCTGCTTCTACCATCACCACTTTGGAGAGAACGCATGCAGACGTGCGCCACCGTGCCAATTCAAGCACTCAGGAAACGCCAAGACCGGCAGTCGGTAGCAGCTGCGACCGCCGGTGAAGAGAACAAGCTGCTCTATGTGACGGACTTGCACTCGGGGAGGCACTTCCTCGTAGACACTGGAGCCCAGAAGAGCATCATCCTGCCGTCCTACGCCAACCGGCTGGCAGGACCTAGCAGCCCCGGGCTGGTAGCAGTAAACGGCTCAGGCATTAAGACTTTTGGTGAGAGAACACTGACTTTATCCCTACACGGCCGTATGTACGAGTGGACTTTTGTCATAGTGGCACTGAGTATCCCAATCCTGGGAGCTGGTTTTCTGTGTGCACATGGGTTACTAGTTGATGTGGCTAACAGGTGCCTGGTTAATGCACTGTCTTTTGATTCTCTCCCCTGTACAGCTCGAGGGGCCGGGCCAATAACACAAGCCAACGTCACAGCTCCAGGTGGTAAGTTCCACACACTGCTCACTCAGTTTCCAGCACTCACGGTCCCAACGTTTTCGGCGGCCATCACTAAACACGGGGTGGAACACTTTATCACCACCACCGGGCCGCCCGTTTTTGCACAGCCTCGGTGCTTGGACGCAGCTAAACTGGGCATAGTGCGCGAGGAGTTTGCCAACCTGGAAAGGTTGGGCATAATCAGGTGATCAAACAGCCCATGGGCATCCCCGCTACACATGGTCCCTAAGGCCGAGGGATCGTGGCGACCGTGCGGTGATTTCCGTAGATTGAACAACACCACAGCGCACAACCACTACCCAATTCCCCATATTCAGGATTTTTCCGTTCACCTCGCCGGGGCACTCATTTTTTCTAAAATAGACCTGGTCCACGGTTACCACCAGGTCCCAGTGCACGTGGAGGACATACCAAAAACAGCGGTAATAACTCCGTTTGGCTTGTTTGAGTTTTTACGCATGCCCTTCAGATGAAAAGGAGCGGTACAGACATTCCAACGCATGATGGATGCGGTGCTGCGCGATCTCCCGTTTGTGTTCGTCTACCTGGATGATATCCTGGTGGCCAGTGCATCCGAGGATGAACACATAACCCACCTCACGACGGTTTTCCGGAGGTTGGAGGAGCATGGGTTAATAATCAACCCGGTGAAATGCCAGTTCGGCGTGACGGGGATTGATTTTTTGGGGCACCACGTCTCACTGGAGGGACTGATACCCTTGCCCAACAAAGTGCGCACCGTGGTGAATTTTCCCCGGCCTCAGACAGTCAGGGCGCTGCAAGAATTTTCGGGGTTGGTTAACTTTTATAACCAGTTCCTCCCCCGCACAGCTCAACTCATGCAACCATTGTATGCCGCGCTCAAGAGACGGAAACTCGCGGATAGAGTTGAATGGACTCCAGAGCGAGAGCGGGCGTTCTCTGAGGTTAAAACAGCCCTGGCAAACGCCGCACTGTTGGCGCACCGGGACCCAGCGGCCCGGATAGCGCTCACTACCGACGCCTCGGACGTGGCTATAGGGGCCGTCGTGGAGCAACATGTCATTGGTTCTTGGCAGCCGCTCGGTTTTTTCAGCAGGGCTTTGCGCGACAGTGAGCGTAAATACAGCGCATTCGACAGAGAGCTGCTGGCTCTCCACCTGGCCATACACCACTTCCAGTTCTGGCTGGAAGGGCACAGCTTCACCGTGTTCGTGGACCACAAGCCACTGACGTTCGCGATGGCCAAGGTTTCAAAACCATGATTGGGCCGGCAGCAGAGACAGCTGGCCGCGATCTCGGAGTTTACGATTGATATTCAGCATGTGTCGGGTAAACTGAATGTGGTGGCGGACAGCCTCTCGCGCGCAGTAGTGGCCCCGGTCTGCGTGGGGATAGATTATACAGCCATGGCCGCAGAGCAGATTAGCGATACGGACGTGTGCGCACTCCAGTCTGGACCAACAGGGTTAAGGCTGGAGAGCAGAGTACTGCAAGATGGCAAGCCCCCCTAATCTGCAACGTCTCCAGGGGACGCTGGCGCCCGGTGGTCCCGGTCGCGTGGCGCCACTGCGTGTTTGAGTCAGTTCACACTCTGGCCCACCCAGGAGTGCGCACGTCAGTCAAAATGGTGGGAGCGAAATTCGTGTAGCCTGCATAGCATGCCAACGAGCCAAAGTGCACAGACACACAAAGGCTCCTTTGGAGCCGTTTAGTGTACCGGCTAAAAGATTCGACCATGTTCACGTGGACCTCATGGGCCCCCTCCCGCCATCGCAGGGGTGCATGCACCTCCTGACAGTGGTGGACCGCACCACATGCTGGCCAGAAGCAGTCCCGCTGGCGGCAACCACATCCGTGGACGTGGCGCGCACTTTTTTGACAACATGGGTGGCGCGTTTTGGAATCCCGTCGGACATCACGTCCGATAGGGGCCCTCAGTTTGTGTCTGAACTTTGGTCCGCAATGGCCCGCAGCCTGGGTGTTGCAATTCATCGCACAACCGCGTACAACCCACAGGCAAATGGGTTATGCGAGCGTTTTCATAGGTCACTGAAAGCAGCGCTCAGAGCTTCGTTGACGGATGCAAATTGGGTTGACCGGTTGCTGTGGGTTTTATTGGGGTTGCGTTCCTCGCCAAAAGAGGATTTGGAGGCTTCCCCGGCCGAGCTGGTTTTTTCTCAGCCCATGCGGCTGCCCAGGGAATTTTTGCCAGATAATCCCGCACCAGACAGCTGCCCATCTCAGCGTTTGCAGCGTAGTGCAGACACAGGCACGCTGCCCAGGCAAACGATTCACCAGGTCAGCCACACGGGCAGAGCGAAGTTCCCCCCCCCTCCTCCTCCGGTCCTCCAGCTCTCCTCAGCAGCGAGGAGACTGGGTGGGTGACGGTGAGAAGGAAGCCTAGTTGCAAAGCCCCGGTACACCTCCAACCTGTTCATGTTTCTAACCGTTTTTCCCCGCTCAGCAACACACCCGCTGAGGAAAAAACTCTGATCATTGGTGACTCTGTAGCCAGAAACGTGAACCTAGAGACTCCAGCGGCCATAGTCAAATGCATTCCTGGGGCCAGAGCAGGCGACATTGAGTCAAATTTGAAAATGCTGGCTAAAAGTAACTGTAAATACTCCACAACTGTTATTCACGCTGGCATTAATGACATCCGTCTTCAGCAGTCGGAAGTCACGAAACTTAATGTAGAATCGGTGTGTGACTTTGCAAAAATGATGTCTGCCACTGTAGTATTCTCTGGGCCCCTCCCCAATCTGACCAGTGATGATATGTTTAGCCGCTCGTCATCCTTGAACCACTGGCTGTCTGTGTGGTGTCCTGCAAATGACGTGGGCTACATTGACAATTGGAACTCATTTTGGGGAAAACCTGGTCTTATGAGACGAGACAGCATTCATCCCACTTTGGATGGTGCTTCTCATTTGTCTAACAATCTGGCATCTTTTTTATCCAAATTTCCAAAACCTTGACAACTCAGAGTTGGGACCAGGAAGCAGAGTCGCAGTCTTACGCGCCTCTCTGCAGCTCCTCTTCATCCGCCACCCCTCAACTTAGCCCCTGTCTTCTCCATCAGAGAATCATTATCTGCTCCCTCCAAAGTAAATAAAAATATAATATATAAGCATCCCAAAGTGATTAAGCAAAATATTGGTAAAACTCAAATTAAACATAAAGCATCTAAATTGAATGATTTGGCCTCTGTTCCTCCTCATAATTTAAAAATTAAATGTGGTTTATTAAATATTAGGTCTCTAACTCCCATGTCTCTGTTAGTCCATGATCTGTTAATTGATCATCAGATTGATTTAATATCCCTTACAGAGACTTGGTTAGGGCAAGAGGATTATGTTGGTTTAAATGAATCAACTCCCTCTGGTTATTAAAACTGTCAAAATCCCAGAAGTTCTGGTCGTGGAGGAGGAGTAGCAACAATTTACCATTCCAACTTACTAGTTAATGTAAAGCAAAAAACATGTTATAATTCCTTTGAGGGCCTGGTCCTCAGTATTGGGCACTTTAGCAATTTTAGGTTAAACCCAATTTTATTTGCCATAGTTTATCGTCCCCCATCAACCTACTCAGAATTTTTATCCGAATTTGCTGATTTCTTAGCTGATTTAGTGCTGAAATCTGATAGAATAATTATAGTAGGGGACTTTAATATACATGTGGATGTAGATAGTGACTGCCTTAATGTGGCATTTAATTCAATATTAGACTCGATTGGGTTTTCTCAGAAAGTAGGAAATTCTACTCACTACCTCCACCATACATTGGACCTTGTTCTGACATATGGCATAGAAATAGAAAATCTTGTAGTGTCTCCTCATAACCCTGTACTGTCAGACCATTGTCTGTTAACCTTTGATTTTACTATTTCTGACTATTTGGCTCCTAAAGAAAAATATTATTACAGTAGATGCCTCTCAGATGATGCTGTTACCAAATTTATGCAGATTGTTTCCTCTATGCCATGTGTCAACACAACGGAAATAAGCTATAGACAGCTTGCTCCTTCTGTAATTGATAACATGGTGGATAATGTTACAGCTTCTCTGCATCAGACTCTAGACTTGGTGGCCCCCTTAAAAAAGAAAAAGTCTAATCAGAGATTTCTAACTCCTTGGTTCAACACAGAAACTCGTAGCTTAAAACAGAAGACTCGTCAATTAGAAAGAAAATGGCGCTCCACTAATTTAGATGAAATCTATTTTGCTTGGAGAAATCATCTTTTAATTTATAAAAAATCTCTTAGAAAAGCTAGAACGAGTTATTACTCTGCATTAATAGAAGAGAACAAGAATAATCCCAGGTTTCTTTTCAGCACTGTAGCCAGGTTGACAAAGAGTCAGGACTCTGTCAATCCTAGCATTCCCTTAGAGCTTACTAGTCAGGACTTTATGAACTTTTTCAATAATAAAATTTCATCCATCAGAGATAAAATCAGATTCTTCCCACAATTAACTTAAATACTGTAACTACTACAACTCCTTCAATTGATGTCTGTCTTGATGAGTTTACTCCAATCGACCTTTGTGAGTTAGACAAAATAGTTTCTTCATCCAAACCTTCAACTTGTCTTTTAGACCCTATTCCTACCAGGTTATTTAAAGAAGTCTTCCCACTTATTGGTAGCTTTATTCTTCATATAATCAATTCTTCATTAACTTTAGGCCATGTACCACAGGCTTTTAAAACGGTTGTAATTAAACCCTTACTCAAAAAGCCAACGCTAGATCCAGGAGCTTTAGCTAACTATAGACCAATCTCTAATCTCCCTTTCATTTCAAAAATCTTAGAAAGAGTTGTTGCTACGCAATTATTTGACCACCTGCAGGAAAATGGTTTACTTGAAGAGTTTCAATCCGGGTTTAGAATCCATCATAGTACTGAAACAGCCTTAGCGAAGGTCACTAACGACCTCCTCATCGCATCTGATAATGGACTGGTTTCTGTACTTGTCCTTTTAGACCTTAGTGCAGCTTTTGATACTATCGATCATAATATTCTACTTGATAGATTAGAACACTATGTTGGACTTAATGGAACTTTGTTGCAGTGGTTTAGATCTTATTTATCTGATAGGTTCCAGTTTGTTCATGTAAATAATGAGTTTTCTTTCAACTCAAAGCTTAGTCATGGAGTTCCACAGGGATCTGTGCTAGGCCCTACTCTTTTTAGTTTATATATGCTTCCGTTAGGCAACATTATTAGAAAGCACTGTATACATTTTCATTGTTATGCAGATGACACACAATTATACCTGTCAATGAAGCCAGATGATGGTAATCAATTAGCCAAGTTAGAAGCCTGTCTTAAGGAAATCAAAGCTTGGATGACTTGTAATTTCCTGCTATTAAATTCAGATAAGACTGAAGTCATTCTTGTTGGTCAAAAAAACCTTAGAAATACCTTTCCAAATCAAACTTTCAGTTTGGATGTGGTTACTCTTTCTCTTAATAGCTCTGTGAGGAACCTTGGAATTATTTTTGATCAAGATCTGTCCTTCAGTTCACATATTAAATTTGTTTCTAAGACTGCCTTCTATCATTTGCGTAATATTGCCAAGGTTAGGAGCATCTTGTCTCAGAGTGATGCTGAGAAACTGATCCACGCTTTTGTTAGCTCGAGATTAGATTATTGTAATTCTTTATTATCAGGCTGTCCTAAAACATCTTTAAAAAGTCTTCAGCTGATCCAAAATGCTGCAGCAAGAGTTTTAACAGGTACTAGAAAGAGAGATCATATCTCTCCGGTTCTGGCCTCCCTTCATTGGCTTCCCATAGAGTTTAGAATTAAGTTTAAAATCCTTCTTCTTACTTACAAAGCTCTAAACAATCAGGCTCCTTTTTATTTAAAAGATCTGATACTACCGTATTATCCTAACAGAGCACTACGCTCCCAAAATGCAGGATTACTTGTAATACCTAGAATCTCCAAAAGTACAATGGGAGGCAGAGCCTTCAGTTATCAAGCTCCTCTCCTGTGGAATCAGCTGCCAATCTGGATTCGGGAGTCAGACTCGATCTCTGTTTTTAAGAATAGGGCTAAAACCTACATTTTTGATATAGCCTACAATTAGGGAGGGATCATGTGTTTTTGAACCATCTCCTTAGTTATGCTGCTAATAGGTTTAGTCAGCCGGGGGACCTCCAATAATGCACTGGGCCTCACTCCTTTCTTCACTCTCAGTGAAATTTTTTTTTTTTTTGCTGGTCATTAACATCTGTTTGTTCTCTCCCATAGATTGAGTCCCCGTCGTGCTGTTTGCTGTCTACATGTCTGTTCTTTTCATCTTCTCTGTCCCCTCACTCCCCAGCCAGTCGCAGCAGATGACTGACCCTCCCTGAGCCTGGTTCTGCTGGAGGTTTCTTCCTGTTAAAAGGGAGTTTTTTTTTTCCTCTCCACCGTCACCAAGTGCTTGCTCACAGGGGATTGCCTGATTGCTGGGGTCTTTCTGCAACTGTGGAGGTTCCCCCTACAGTTGATAGTGCTATGAGATGACAGTTGTTGTGAAATGGCGCTATATAAATAAAGTTGAATTGAACTGAAGTACTCGAGACAAAAACTCCACTGCCAATGGTGCACATACCTTGTCGGGGTGCAGCGGCTTGCGTGCCTCAGCAACCCCCGGAGCTATGCCGACGGGAGCCTAGTGCTCCCAGAAGGTTCAACCATGTCGAACAGGTCCGCGTGGGGTAGAGGCCAGACTAAAGAGTGCACCCTGGTCCTCCAGGTTGGGGGTTGTGCAGCATGTAACAAATCACTCACGTAAAACCCAAGTTTTTGTTACAGCAACAAATGTCCCAACGGCGGAACAGGCGGAGAGGAGAGCGAACTCCCAACGGCTGTGAAGGCGGAAGAGGACAGACAGTTGCACGGGAAGAAGGGTCTCGGAAAGCCTTGGCAGGCAACTTTTCTACAGGGTGGACCAAGCTCTCAACAGCCCAGCCATGGAAGGCAGTTGGTCTAGGGAAGGGACCCCCAACAAACGTCCATGGCTGAAGACGGAGATGCAGGACCCCTGTGGTGCCACAAACCTCTGCATCACGCATATTCACTTCTAGCGATCGACGAAGAAGAAGAAGAAGAAGAAGAAGAAGAAGAAGAGACAAAAACTGTTAATGAGTCACAAGGCATGGACCGAAGAAAAGTTTCATTCAACACGATGTAAAACTAGTAAATGAAAAAGACAAGAAGAAAAGAGGTAAACGAAAGATCATCACCCCCTGACAAAGAAATGAAGAACTAAAGAAAGACTTTTTTTTTTACCATGATAGCACTCCTGTACGGATTTACCAGAAAGGCCTAAGAAAGATTCTCTTCCTTGTTCCTCAAGTAAAAGGTTAGACTAGGTCATAAATTACTGAGCTAACTGGTGACAGCAGAATATCAGCATTTTAGCCATATGGAAATGACATTTTTAGACATAGCTCAGATGAAATGTCGAGTTTGGGCCGCAACAATCTTGCCACCATACAAAATTTGGGCAAAGCATGGCTGAGTTATAAAGCTTTGTTTTTTCCTAGGGGCACTATAGGTATGTTTGTTATAGTTATATAAATCTGTTCGGGGTTTGACTAGTAACATATTTATGAAGTTTCGGCAGCATTCGGACAATATGTGTGAGTTATGACAACTTCCTGTCTATTGGTGGTAGGGGGCGCTGTCGCTATGTGTCATTCTTTATTATAGAAATTATCAGTGTTGGCTACCTATTCACCACACAAAATTTGGTTGAAATCAGTCAGTGTATGCCAGAGTTAAAGGCATTGGGAGGGGACAAAAAAATGGTGAGTTTTTGTGCACATTGACTACCCCAAAAATGAGATCTTAGATGGAGAAGAAGAAAAAAAAATTCTAACAATTACAATAGGGCTCTCATCCACTGACGTCAGTGGCTCGGGCCCTAATTAAAAATATGTAGGACAAATAAGAACAACCAAAAGGGTGTAGGCTGAAGCTAGCTAACCATGGTCACTGTTGGACTCTTCCTGATCTTGTGTTTGGGGGGACAGCATCAGTCCTCAGTCTGGGTTTGTAAGTTTGATTCTTGTGAATTACTCCCTCTTAGAATGGGTCTGCACATCGATTCAGTTTAATTTCCTCATTAATATCATTCTTTTTCTTCAATGTAAAAAAATCACAATTTATGTACCGTCATTGTCGCGGTTTGAGCGCCAATCTCGTCCGCGCTCAGGCCATGCAGTATTTTCCTCCCAGCTGACGTGTGTGTTCCTATTGCTCTCCGAGCCTTTATTGTGACAGCGCTCAGAAGGGCTTCTGGCTGTCAGAGCTGAGGCCCTGACAACTGAGCTGCATTTCGCCTCATCAGCTGTTCCCTACTTAAGAGGGCAGCTGAGAGCGAAACGTGCGGCAGTCTCGTCAGACTTTCCTCATCTGACACTATCAGATTTCTCATCAAACTTTCCCTGGTCTGACATCGTCGAGCATCCCTCGCCGAGATTCCTTGTCAGATGTCATCTACCTTTTCATCCTTGTCCTTTATTGTAAGTGTGTGTCATTATGTATCTGTTCTTCCGTGTCATAGACTGTTAGTTATAGTGTGTTTTACCCCCCGTGGCTTGTTATTTTGTCATTTTCCCTTTCCTTTAATAAACTGTGCAAACTCGCCGGTTGATATGTGGCATCTTTTAATGGCTCGTGAGGGCCATCCATGACAGTAGACTACCGCCAGACTGAGACGCCTGTCGCCGTGAGTTTTGCCTGAATTGGACTTGTTTTTGCCTGTCTGGGTACCTGTGTGCTGAGAGTTCATGTCGTCATTCAGGGGCCGCGCTCGGAGCCTGGGCTACGAGCTGGCGGAGGCCCTGGACTACGTTGATGGAACTCTCATCACTGCTAGCCTCTACGACTCTCCCAGCGATGTACGCCGGTACCTGGACCTTGCTGAGGACATCATTAATTGCCTTCCTCGCTACTCCAACCACCCTGAAGTCATTGCGAGGAAGGCAGACATCGCTGCGCAACGGGAGATACTCCGTGGGCTGGAGGGAAACTCCAGCAGGAAGCCAAAGAGGAGGCATCCTCGCTCCTTGCTTCGGGATCCCATTCGTGTCCCCGCTCCAGGCCAGGAGGTCGTACCGCCCAGGGATGATCCCCGAAGAAGTGACACGTCAGTCGGAATTCCCCTGGAGAAACTACAACAGTCAGCTGTTTCCATCCGGGACCGAGTGACGGCACAGCGTTCCGCTGTCCACCCCATGCAGATTATTAAGCATGTGACAGCGGCAGTCAGGCTGGTGGAGAGGAATCCAGTGTTAACTGATTATCCAGAGTACGCCGACCTTCTTGCCTCTGTTTCTGCACAGGAGCGGTGCTTGCCGAACCTCTCCTTTGCCTCACCCTCTGCCGATAACCGTCGTCACACAACCTACACTAAGACTCAGCAAGAACCCCGTCCGGATCCTGTTCCAGGTTGTCGGAGGAACTCTACCTCCCAGTCAGCTGCCTCTTTGGCGTTTCGTCAGGAGGGAATTCCCGCAGCCTCTCCCCCCGGATCATCTTTTCCTGCTGTCCCATCAGCTCCTCGTGCCCGGATTGCCTCGGCTGTCGTCCCCTCCTTCTTGACATCTTCCCTGGCTGCTGTGAGTGCCACGAGTCCTGCTCCGGCGAAGCCCGTTATTGGACCATCGCGAGCGGCTCCTCCTTGTCCTCCCAGGGGGCCCTCTGTCACCATCCAGCGGGGAAAGGGAGGAACAACATCCACTACAGCAGGCACCATCGGCCCTCCGGGAAACAGGCAAGTGCAAGTTCATTCTTCTCCTTGTTGTTGTGATTTGCCTTGTCTGACTCCTGGGGGTGGAGTTCAGGGTTCGCAGTCCCCCGAGCTCCCACCACCTGCTGTAGCTTCTGACATTGAACCTGCTGCCTCTGTGTCTCCCTCCGCTGAGCGGTCCACGACGCCAGGCCTACGTTGCCGGATGAGGAGGGGGCCTGCGGTCCTGGAGAACCTGGTTCCAGCCCCGCAGCCGCATCATGGGCAGAGGAGGGGAGCGGACTGCAGTGTGGAGCCTGCGCCGATGACGAAATGTCCCCGGGTCTCCACCCATGAGCGGTTCGATCCAGCAGGTCGAGGATCCCCTCCCACCACACTGTGTGGGTCGTCGGCATGGACGTCAGCGCTGGAGGGTCCTCAGGCTGCGGAAAACATCATGCCGGCTGCGGAGCCCGCCGTAGCCAAGTGGGAGCCGGAAGACGTCCTTCTTCGTCCTGAGCCCGAATCGTCGAAGTCCTGGACAGCGACAGAACTTGAGTGCAGGCAAGTGCTCTACTTTGTTTTCCTTCTTTCTACTTTGGAGCATTTTTGCCTGTCTCTCGGGGAGACGAGCCGGGTGCAGCCATCCGCTGCATCCGAACTCGTCTCGCTGGGCTCTGTTGCTACCGGTGATCCTGATCCCGGTTCTTCTTCTTCTTCTCCTGAGCCTTCTCCCAGGGTCACCGGTGCGGAGTCAACCCCGGTCACTGTTCTGGAGGTTCCGGGTTCGGGGGTGAAGGCCATCTATGGAGCTGTTCCGACCCAGTCGGGGTACGACGTTGGTGCAGCACGGGCTCACCCTGGGTCCAACAGGAGGACAGTGCCTATGCTGGTAACGTTCAGAGGTAGAGCTGCAGATCCTCAGCCGAGCGGCGCCGGACTGGTCCCTCATCTTTCCCCTAAACCTTCTCCACCGGGTGCCATTTGGGCTCATCATATTTGGCCCGGCTCTCCCGTGCTATCCTCCTCTACAGGGAAGCCATTGCCGTCCTCTCCCCTGCAGTCCTGGTGGCTGAGCGATGCAGGTCGGCCACCTGAAAGACTGCCTCGCCCGTTTGGCGTTCTGGGTCAGCCACCCAACCAACTGGACTGTTTGCTTGGCGACCTGGTCCGGCCGCCAGAGATCCTGTTTTCCCGGGCCTGGGACTAGGGTAGGCCGCCCGAAGGCTCCTTTTCCCCCCTATCCTCTATTTGGGCATTGGACGCAGGGAGACCACCAGAACTGTGTGTATTATGGGACTCTGCCTGCCGTCATCCTCGTATGTTTCGTTTTTCTCTTGATGTTATGCTCATCTTTGGTGTGTTGTCATGTGCCTTATGTTGATCTGTGTATTACTGCTGTTAAGCGTTTTTTTTCCCTCCTCTCCCCTGTCTGAGGGATGACTTGTATTTTCCACATTATGTCTTATAGGCCTGTGTGTTTAGTTTTAGGTCTCCAACTGTCATTTGCATTTTTTGTCCTGTTCTATGTATCATCCTTGCTTTATGGAGTATTGTGTTTTTTTCCCCTTACCATACACTGTAATTGCTTCGTTTGTTCCCTGTGTTTTCCCATTCCTCGTCTTAGTGCTTTTTGTCTTTTCTGGTTCTCACCCTCCCAGCCTTTTCCCCATTCTCCCACCCTGGGTGGGTGGGTGGGTGGGGGGGCTTGGGTGTCATACAGCGCCCGGAGGTCGCCGCCTTGGGGGGAGGTACTGTCATGGTTCAAGCGCCGATCTCGTCCGTGCTCGGGCCATGCTGTATTTTCCTCCCAGCTGACGTGTGTGTTCCTATGGCTCTTCGAGCCTTTATTGTGACAGCGCTCGGAGGGGCTTCCGGCTGTCAGAGCTGAGGCCCTGACAACTGAGCTGCATTTCGCCTCATCAGCTGTTCCCTACTTAAGAGGGCAGCTGAGAGCGAAACGTGCGGCAGTCTCGTCAGACTTTCCTCATCTGACACCGTCAGATTTCTCGTCAAACTTTCTCTGGTCTGACATCGTTGAGCATCCCTCGCCGAGATTCCTGGTCAGACGTCATCTACCTTTTCATCCTCGTCCTTTATTGTAAGTGTGTGTCATTATGTATCTGTTTCTCCTTGTCATAGACTGAGTGTTAGTTATAGTGTGTTTTAGCCCACCGTGGCTCGTTATTTTGTCATTTTCCCTTTCCTTTAATAAACTGTGCAAACTCACTGGTTGATATGTGGCGTCTTTTGATGGCTCATGAGGGCCATCCATGACAGTCATAAATGTTTGAGCTTGGAGATAGAAATGTTTTGTGGAAATAAAGGTACTGCATAAAGTTTTCTGCTGTTGTACTTTCTGTGTCTGTTAGATCCCAAACATCTGGATCACTTTCTCAGCTTGATTTGTGCATCCATAAGCTGCACAGAAAATCATGCTGAGAACCTGATCTGTGAACATTTTAGGATTTCATTGTTTTTGGTATCAAAATACAATTTATAAAGTCAAACCCTTCTGACATTGGAGGAAAATATTCATTTTCCACAATTATGTGATGTTACAATACGGATGAGTAAAAAAAAAAAATAGAAAAAAGGCTTTTATTTGAATCACTGGTGCTGTTATCTATTTAAATTCAATCATGTAACCCCAGTCCCACTTGGAAGAGGAGGCAATGGTGACACATGCTGCTCACTGGTATTAGCTGACAGTAATTTGTCAGGTAGAAGTTCAGAGTGAAAAATGAGAAAATAAGAGCAGGTCTTTTCCTTTTTATTAATTTTTATTTTAAAAAAATACAATTTCAGGGCATTTGTGCTACACTGAATATTTTCATATAACGGACTGTTGCACCTTGACTACATTGTGTTACAAAGGCCTGACTGACAGCAGGTTTTTTTACTACATATTTTCAATTCAGATAATTCTGCCTAATCTTACAAAATACCATCATCATCATTATGATGCCTAATGCCTAATCTTACAAAATAACCCATTATGGCGGCACATGAGGAGAGCATAATTGTGTAACATCTTAGACAAGAACAAAGAGCAGAGGTTCCCTGGTGAGATAACAGGGAGGTGTGAAGGATGAATGCAGTGTGACCTTTTGTGTGTTAGAAACTTCTAGAGGAATGGTAAAGGATTAAGGAAGTGAATGCAATGTGACCTTTTGTGTGTTAGAAGCTTCTAGAGGAATGCCATAGTATTTAAGAGAAGAGTCTTTGCTGAGATGTCATTCTGTCTATGCTTCTTGTGTAAGATGTGTAATGAATCGTCTGAGCCAAATCCGCCTCTTTATTTACACGCTCCACACTGGTGACCCAAGACGAATCATGGAACACGATGAAAGATCCCCGGAGCCAACCTCGATGGGAACCCCCAGCCACGCATGTGCTGTTGCGATCAAGCTACCGGATTTTTGGCAGCACAACCCGCGCTCCTGGTTCCACCCAGTCAAGGCGCAGTTCGCCCTCCAGGGGATATCGGCGGATGACACAAAGTTCCACTATGTGGTCGCAACGCTCGACGCCCGGCTCACACGGCTCAGCATGTAGAGAGCCTGCTCGATCAGCCACCAACCGACGACAAGTACGGCGCGCTGAAGGCTGCGCTCATCCAGCACTACACACTCTCGGATGGTGAGAGAGCAGAGAGACTCCTGACGCGGACCGGGTTGGGAGATGGGTTGGCCATAGACCTGATGGAGAAGATGCTGAGGTTAAAGAGCACAGACGACGACCATTTTATTTTTACCCACCTCTTCCTCCGGAACCTTCCGTCAGCGGCGAGAGGGACCCTGGCCAATTCGCCATTGCTGGCCAAACGGGACTATCGTGCACAAGCCCGGGAAGCAAACCGGATCATCGTCGCCACCAGGGAGTCCACGACCATTGTGGCAGCGACGGAGCTCGGTGCGACGACCAGAGGAGGCGAGGAGCCATCGACGGCAGCAGCAGAGCCACCGACGGCAGCAACAGCGGGGGCCAAGGAACGCGGGGGAGACACACTTTGTTTCTACCCCCGCCGCTTCGTAGAGAGGGCACGCAAATGTATACCACCGTGCCAATTCAAGCGACTCAGGAAACGCCAAGACCGGGGGTCGGTAGCAGCCGCGACCCTCGGGGAGGAGAACAAGCTGCTCTACTTGACGGACGCACGCTCGGGGAGGCATTTCCTCGTGGACACCGGCGCCCAGAAGAGTTTCATCCGGCCGACCTACACTGACCGGCTGGCAGGATCTAGCGGCCCCAAGATGGCGGCAGCAAACGGCTCGGAGATTAAGACCTTTGGTGAGAGGACTCTACTCTTGTCTCTACACGGCCGTACATTTGAGTGGACTTTTGTCATAGCAGCATTGAATTTCCATATACTGGGGGCTGATTTTCTGTGTGCACATGGTTTGTTGGTAGATGTTGCTAACAGACGCCTAGTTAATGCACTGTCCTTTGACTCTCTCCCCTGTACAGCTCGAGTGACCCGGCCAACAGCACAAGCCAACGTCACAGCTACGTGCGGTAAGTTCCACACACTGCTCACTCAGTTCCCAGCACTCACTGTCCCGACGTTTTTGGCAGCCATCGCTAAACACGGGGTGGAGCATTTTATCACCACCACCGGGCCGCCCGTTTTTGCAAGACCTTGGCGCTTGGATGCAGCTAAACTGGCCATAGCGCACGAGGAGTACGCCAACCTGGAGAGGTTGGGCATCATCAGGCGCTCAAACAGCCCATGGGCTTCCCCGCTACACATGGTCCCTAAAGCTGAGGGTTCGTGGCGACCTTGCGGGGATTTCCGCAGGTTGAACAACGCCACAGCGCACGAACGCTACCCAATACCTCACATTCAGGATTTTTCCATTCACCTTGCAGGAGCGCGCGTTTTTTCTAAAATAGACCTGGTCCGCGGTTACCACCAAGTCCCAGTGCGCGCTGAGGACATACCCAAAACAGCGGTAATAACTCTGTTCGGTTTATTCGAGTTTTTGTGCATGCCATTTGGGCTTAAAGGGGCTGCACAGACGTTCCAACGCATGATGGATGCAGTGCTGCGCGATCTCCTTTTTGTGTTCGTCTACCTGGACGAACACAAAAGAAGACGAACACGAAACCCACCTCACGACGGTTTTCCGGAGGTTGGAAGAGCACGGGTTAATAATCAACCCAGCGAAATGTCAGTTCGGGGTGACGGAGATTGATTTTTTGGGGCACCGCGTCTCTCCCGAAGGAGCTGTCCCGCTGCCTGACAAAGTGCGCGCAGTGGCAGATTTTCCCCGGCCGCAAACGGTCAGGGCGCTACAAGAATTTTTGGGAATGGTGAACTTTTATAACCGTTTCCTTCCCCGCGCAGCGCAGCTCATGCAACCACTGTACGCTGCACTCAAAAAACAGAAACCCGCGGATAGGGTCGAATGGACCCCGGAGCGAGAGCGGGCATTCTCGGAAGTCAAAGCAGCCCTGGCAAACACCGCATTGCTGGCACATCCAGACCCAACGGCCCGTATAGCGCTCACCACTGATGCTTCAGATGTGGCCATAGGGGCTGTCGTGGAGCAGCGTGTTGCCGGGGCTTGGCAGCCGCTCGCCTTTTTCAGCAGGACTTTGCGCGACAGTGAACGTAAATACAACGCGTTCAACAGAGAGTTGCTGGCTCTCCACCTGGCCATTCGCCACTTCCAGTTCTGGCTGGAAGGGCGCAGTTTCACCGCGTTTGTTGACCATAAGCCGCTAACCTTCGCGATGGCCAAGGTTTCAGAGCCGTGGTCGGGCCGGCAGCAGAGACAGCTGGCCGCGATCTCAGAGTTTACTACCGATATTCAGCATGTGTCGGGCAAACTGAATGTAGTGGCAGACTGCCTCTCGCACGCCGTGGTGGCCCCGGTCTGCGTGGGGATAGATTACGCAGCCATGGCCGCAGAGCAGGTTAGTGATGTGGACGTGCGTGCGCTCCAGTCTGGACCAACAGGGTTAAGGCTGGAGAGCAGGGTGCTGCAGGATGGCATGCCCCCCCTAATCTGCGAGGTCTCCACGGGTCGCCCACGTCCCGTGGTCCCGGCCGCATGGCGCCGCCGCGTGTTTGAGTCGGTTCACTCTTTGGACACCCAGGAGTGCGCGAGTCGGTCAAAATGGTAGGAGAGAAATTTGTGTGGCCGAGCCTTCGCAAACAAGTGAAAGAGTGGGCGGCAGCCTGCGTGGAGTGCCAACAAGCCAAAGTACACAGACACACGAAGGCTCCCTTGGAGCCGTTTCGCATTCCGGCTAAGAGGTTCGACCATGTCCACGTGGACCTCGTGGGCCCCCTCCCGCCATCACAGGGGTACACGCACCTCCTGACAATGGTGGACGGCACCACGCGTTGGCCAGAAGCAGTTCCGCTGGCGGCAACCATGGCCGAGGAGGTGGCGCACACGTTTTTAACAGCATGGGTGGCGCGTTTTGGAGTTCCGTCGGACATTACGTCCAACAGAGGCCCTCAATTTGTTTCCGAACTCTGGTCAACAATGGCCCGCAGCCTGGGTGTCACAATTCACCGCACAACCGCGTACAATCCACAGGCTAATGGGTTATGCGAACGTTTTCATAGATCATTGAAAGCGGCTCTCTGGGCTTCACTGATGGATGCAAATTGGGTAGACAAGCTACCGTGGGTTTTATTGGGGTTACGTTCCGCACCTAAAGAGGATCTGGAAGCTTCCCCGGCAGAACTCGTTTTTGCGCAACCACTCCGTCTGCCCAGGGAGTTTCTGCCAGATAATCCCGCGCCGGGCAGCTCCCCGTCTCAGCTGTTGCAGCGTAGCATAGACACAAGCACGCTGCCGGGCCCGGCCCACCACAGTTTTCCGTGTGTTTTTGTGCCTAAAACTTTGAAAAACGCAGAGTTCGTGTTTGTCAGACACGATGCCCACCGCCCTCCATTGCGTCCACCCTATGATGGACCGTTCAGAGTGCTGGAAACAGGGGATAAGCATTTTTTGCTAGATTTGGGGGGTAGGAGGGAAAAAATTTGCATAGACAGACTCAGACCCGCTTTCGTGGTGGCGGACGAGCAAGTGCTGCTGGCGAAGGCCCCTCGGCGTGGAAGACCCCCACGGGGAGCTCCCCAGAGAAAAGATTCCCCAGAGCACCCACACGGACAGACAAAAAGTTTTCCCCCTCAAACATCAACCCCCCAGCATGACAGCGCCGTGGAGGCGGTGAATCCTGGTTACAGCAGATATGGGAGAAGAATGAAGCCCAAGCAGCATGTGGATTGATGTTTAATGGATCTATCACAACATACGGACTGTTATTCTATTGTTCTATCCAAGATGCTCGGGGGGGGGGGGGGGGTGGTATGGCGGCACATGGGGAGAGCATAATTGTGTAACATCTTAGACAAGAACAAAGAGCAGAGGTTCCCTGGTGAGATAACAGGGAGGTGTGAAGGATGAATGCAGTGTGACCTTTTGTGTGTTAGAAACTTCTAGAGGAATGGTAAAGGATTAAGGAAGTGAATGCAATGTGACCTTTTGTGTGTTAGAAGCTTCTAGAGGAGTGCCATAGTATTTAAGAGAAGAGTCTTTGCTGAGATGTCATTCTGTCTATGCTTCTTGTGTGAGATGTGTAATAAATCGTCTGAGCCAAATCCGCCTCTTTATTTACACACTCCACACCATTGTATTTAAAAGAAAAGATGATAATTCAGTAATGAGTCCACTGAAGCCATAATATAAGGTAAGGCTGCACAGCTAGGCAGTGAAATTTGCACTGCAGCTTTCATCAGTGTGAATCAGCAGTTATCCTTCCCTCCAAAACATACCGTTGTGGAGAATGTGTGGAAGGATGCGACTGAGTTTATTCCTCAGGTTCAGCTTTATTTACAAGCACATCTCCAACATTCAAAAGCAGAAACAAAGAGGATGAATTTTCTCCCATCTGTCCCTTTTATACCCGGGACATCAAACCTACAGTCACATGGTGTTTAATCAAACATAGAGTCACATGGCACTTAATCCCAGTCGCAATGTAACTTCCTCCGATCTTCACACCATGCCCTTCCTAATCCTTTGTGGTCAGGAAATCTCTCAAGGTCATCTCCTTGGAACAAAAGGCCCAATCTCACACTCTGCTGTTACCTCTCGGAGGCTCAGTCCGTTTGTTCCATGAGACGTGAAGCACACAATACACATACAGTGAAATATCTGTGGGGCATATGAAACCAACATATGTGCCCCACATGATCCCCCCCCAAACATCTAAGATGGAAAAATCATAACTAAAGAGGCATGACATAATAAAATCACTACATATCAGTCCACCTGCCGCTTAGGCCGTAGTCTTCTGCCGTATCTGCTGTAAGCCGGCTTTACTGCCTCCGCCGTGTCCCCCTGCTGTGGGGCTGCTGCCTGTGGATTAGAACTGTCACTCTCTGTGGGTGTTCTGGGGAATGCTCTCTTGGGGGTCTGCCACGCCGGGGACCCCTCGCCAACTGCACAGGCTCATCAGCCATCACAAAAGCAGGTTTGAGTCTGTTAATGCCAATTGTCTCCTTTCTGCCTCCCAAATCTAGCAAAAAATGCTTATCTCCTGTTTCCAGCACTCTGAACGGTCCATCATAAGGCGGCCACAAGGTTGGGCGACTGGCATCATGTCTGACAAAAACAAACTCTGCATTTTTTGGCACAAAAACGCGTGGGAAACTGTGATGAACTGGGCCAGGAAGCGTGCTCGCTCCCGTGTCGCTCTGCAAACGCTGAGTGGGGGGGCACTCTGGCGCAGGATTATCCGGGAGAAACTCCCCCGGCAGCCGGAGTGGCTGCGCAAAGACTAACTCAGCTGGGGAGGCTTTTAAATCCTCTTTAGGTGCAGAACGCAACCCCAATAAAACCCATGGTAGCTTGTCCACCCAATTTGTATCCGTGAGCGACGCTCTGAGGGCTGCTTTCAATGACCTGTGGAAACGTTCACATAAACCATTAGCCTGTGGGTTGTACGCGGTAGTGCGGTGGATCGTTACACCCAGGCTGCGAGCCATCGCTGACCAAAGCTCGGAAACAAATTGAGGACCTCTGTCGGACGTAATGTCGGACGGAACTCCGAAACACGCTACCTATGTTGTTAAAAACGCGCGCGCCACCTCTTCGGCTGTGGTTGATGCCAGTGGGACCACTTCCGGCCAACGCGTGGTGCGGTCCACCATTGTCAAAAGGTGTGTGCACCCCTGTGACGGCGGGAGGGGGCCTACGAGGTCGACATGCACATGATCGAACCGCTTAGCCGGGATGTGAAAAGGCTCCAAGGGAGCTGTCGTGTGTTTGTGTATTTTGGCCCGCTGACAAGCGACGCAGGCTGCTGCCCACTCCTTGACCTGCTTGCGCAGGTTCGGCCATACAAATTTCTCTCCTACCATTTTGACTGACGCGCGCACTCCCGGGTGTGCCAGGGAATGGATCGAGTCAAAAACGTGGCGGCGCCACGCGTTTGGCACCACCGGACGCGGTCGTCCCGTGGAAACATCGCAGATTAGAGGGGGCATACCTACTTGCAGCACCCTGTTCTCCAGCCTTAACCCTGTTGGTCCAGACTGGAGCGCGCGCACATCCGCGTCGCTAACCTGCTCCGCGGCCATGGCTGCATAATCTATACCCACGCGGACCGGGGCCGCACACGCTTCCGCGTCGCTACCCTGCTCCGCGGCCATGGCTGCAGAGTCTGCCCCCACGGGGCCTGGAGCCGCTACAGCACGTGAGAGGCAGTCTGCCACTACATTATATTTACCCACCACATGCTGAATATTGGTGGTTAACTCCGATATCGCGGCCAGCTGTCTCTGCTGTCGGCCCGACCAAGGTTCTGAAATCTTGGCCATCGCGAAAGTCAGCGGTTTGTGGTCCACAAACGCGGTGAAATGGCGTCCTTCCAGCCAGAACTGGAAGTGGCGGATGGCCAAGTGTAGCGCCAACAACTCCCTGTCGAATGCGTTGTATTTTTGCTCGCTATTGCGCAAGGTTTTGCTGAAAAACGCGAGCGGTTGCCAGGCTCCAGCCACATACTGTTCAACAACCGCACCTATGGCTACATCTGACGCGTCAGTCATGAGCGCCATGCGGGCCGTTGGGACTGGATGTGCCAACAACACAGCGTTTGCCAGGGCTGATTTGACTTGAGAGAATGCGCGCTCCCGCTCGGGAGACCATTCGATCTTATTTGTGGGTTTTTGCTTTGTTAGTGCAGCATACAATGGTTGCATGAGCTGCGCTGCGCGGGGGAGGAAACGGTTATAAAAATTAACCATTCCCAAAAACTCCTGTAACACTTTGACCGTTTGTGGCTGGGGAAAATTTGTTATTGTGCGCACTTTATTGGGCAGAGGGACCGCTCCTTCTGGCGAGATGCGATGCCCCAAAAAATCAATCTGCGCCACCCCGAACTGACACTTCGCTGGGTTGATTATTAACCCGTGCTTTGCCAACCTCCGGAAAACTGCTGTGAGGTGGCTTTCGTGTTCATCTTCAGAAGCGCTGGCTACCAATATGTCATCCAGGTAGACGAACACGAAAGGGAGATCGCGCAGGACCGCGTCCATCATGCGTTGGAACGTCTGCGCCGCGCCCTTAAGCCCAAACGGCATGCGTAAAAACTCAAAAAGCCCGAAAGGAGTTATTACCGCTGTTTTGGGTATGTCCTCGGCGTGCACCGGGACCTGATGGTAGCCGCGTACCAAGTCTATTTTAGAAAAAATGCGCACCCCCACCAAATGAACCGAAAAATCTTGGATGTGCGGGATCGGGTAGCGGTCGTGCGCTGTGGCGTTATTCAACCTGCGGAAATCACTGCAAGGTCGCCACGAGCCATCAGCCTTTGGGACCATGTGCAGGGGTGAAGCCCATTGGCTCTTCGAACGCCTGATGATGCCCAGTTTTTCCAGGTTGGCGAACTCCTCGCGCGCTATGGTCAGTTTAGCTGAGTCCAAGCGCCGAGCTTTTGCAAAAACGGGTGGGCCGGTGGTAGTAATAAAATGTTCCACCCCATGTTTAGCCACTGTCGCCAAAAACGTTGGGACCATGAGTGCTGGGAACTGAGTGAGGAGTGCGTGGAACTTACCACCTGCAGCTGTGACGTTGGCTTGTGCAGTCGGCGGGGCCACTCGAGCTGTGCAGGGAATAGAGTGAAAAGAGAGTGCATTAACCAGACGTCTGTTAGCAAGATCAACCAATAAACCATGTGAGCACAAAAAATCAGCCCCTAACATGTTGAAATTGACCGCAGCTACAACAAAAGTCCACTCAAATGCACGGCCCTGCAGAGACAGAAGCAGAGTCCTCTCACCGAAAGTCCTAATCTCTGAGCCGTTCGCTGCTGCCACCCGGGGACCACTGGAAGGCGCCAGCCGGTCCGCGTAGGTAGGCATGATGAAGCTCAGCTGGGATCCCGTGTCCACGAGGAATTGCCTCCCCGAGCGTGCATCCTTCAGGTAGAGCAGCTTGTTCTCCTCTCCGAGGGCCGCAGCTGCTACCGACCCCCGGTCTCGGCGTTTCCCGAGCGCTTGAAATTGCACGGTGGAATGCACTTGCGCGCCCTCTCTGCAAAGCGGCGATGGTAGAAGCAGAGGACGTTGTCCGCTCCGTGTCACCTGACCCTCGCTGCCGCCGTCGTCGGTGAATCTGGTGCTGCAGCCTCTGGCCCCATGCCGTCTCCGGACGTTGCGCCTGGCTCTGCTGCCGCGGACAAAGCCGCGCTTTGTTTGTGGGAGTCGACGAGTCGTTGCGCTTCCTGGCTCAGCTCGTGGTGGTCTCACCGGGCCAGCAGAGGCGAACCGGCCAGGGTCATTCTCACCGCTGGCAGTAGGGTCCTGAGGAAAAGGTGTGTGAAGATAAAGCTGTCATCTTCGGAGTCCCTCAACCTCAGCATTTTCCCCATCAGGTCTGTGGGTCTGTCGTTCTCACACTCTGTCAACGCCAGGAGCCCCTCTGCTCGCTGTTGCACCGAGGGGGTGAAATGGCTGATAAGCGCAGCCTTCAATGCGCTGTACTTGTCGCTGTCCGGCGGGTGGTTGACCGGGTTCTCCACCCTCTGGACTGTGTGGTTGTCCAGCTTTGCCACCACATGATAGAACTTGGTGTCGTCTCTCGAGATTCTCCGGAGGTTGAACTGCGCCTCGACCGCGCTAAACCAGGAGCGCGGACTATTCTGCCAGAAGTCCGGCAGCTGGAACGTGGCGGCATTCGTCAGGCTGGCTTCTGACGAGTCCCGCTCGGGAGAATTACTTCTGCTCATGCTTCGTCGTAAGGTCACCAGTGTGGAGAATGTGTGGAAGGATGAGACTGAGTTTATTCCTCAGGTTCAGCTTTATTCACAAGCACATCACCAACATTCAAAAGCAGAAACAAAGAGGATGAATTTTCTCCCATCTGTCCCTTTTATACCCGGGACATCAAACCTACAGTCACATGGTGTTTAATCAAACATAGAGTCACATGGCACTTAATCCCAGTCGCAATGTAACTTCCTCCGATCTTCACACCATGCCCTTCCTAATCCTTTGTGGTCAGAAAATCTCTCAAGGTCATCTCCTTGGAACAAAAGGCCCAATCTCACACTCTGCTGTTACCTCTCGGAGGCTCAGTCCCTTTGTTCCATGAGACGTGAAGCACACAATACACATACAGTGAAATATCTGTGGGGCATATGAAACCAACATATGTGCCCCACACCGTCTTTTTAAAGCTGCTCTTTATATCATAATCCGTTCATATATACATTCATATCATAATCATTCTGTTCATTATAAGTCTAAACAATGTATCTACCCATAGGTATTCTGAGTATTTACCTAATATAGATAAAAAAATGCTAATACCACAGATTGTCAGAGCTGCCATTCACACACCATTATAGAAAGGCCATTGTTTACAACTATTTGGAGCTCCATGAACCACGTGACCGGGCAGCGGCGAGATCAAAGAGTGTCGCAACTCTCTTTATACAGCTCTGGTTCTGGCTGCTCCTTAACTCCACCCACCTGCATCTGGTGCGTGACCTCGGGAGAGTTACCGGAAAAACAAAACTAACATATTCAGCGTTCCTGGTTTCAGCTTCACAGTGAACATCATCATCAGAAAAAACAGGTGAACCTCTGCAGATCAGGTTAGTTCTGAAACGCCACCCGCCTGCATCGTCCAAACATCCACTGTTAAACTCATTTCATCCTCTATGTATCTTTGATCATGGCTTTGATCATGGCTAACATTACACAAATATGTGAGTATATTCTGGGTTTTCTGTTTTTATAGTATAATATGATAATCTTCACCAAATAATAACTAATATCAATATATGTATTTGCTAATGGCAAATGTGTTTTTTATTTCCTTTGTTGTGCAGGTGAGTACATCGTTATTGGGGCAGGTAAGAACTCGCATAACACCTGAATGACCACCATAGTGTAAGACTTCAATCTGAAAACATCTTCAATCTCCTGCAGGAGGCGCTGCAACTCTGACTCTGACTCCAGCTCTTCTGGCTTTTCTTGGGTTCACTGCTGCTGGAATAGCAGCAGGCTCTATTGCCGCAAAACTCATGTCAATGTTTGCAATATTAAATGGAGGAGGAGTTGTAGCAGGAGGTCTTGTTGCACTTTTGCAGTCACTGGGTAAATATTTTAGTCATTCTTTAAACCTTAAAAGCATTTAAATTTGAGTTTTAGGTTACTGGTTGGTGAAGAATATCAAAGTTTGGACAAAAGTTTCACTTGGGTAAGACTATGTTGCGGATAGTCAGTGGGAAAATAATAAAGCTCATATAATCTCACTGCAGGTACGGGTCTGTCATGGGGAGCTTCATTTACTTTGTGGGGTCTTGGATCAGCTCTGGGAACGGTGGTGTCGAAGATTTGTAACCGAACAGTTAAAGTGATCTTCGATGAATCTCTCCGGAAGTCTGCAGATTGAACTACAGATGATTCCAAGATAACTGCAATTTTATATTATACATAAAATGGTTGAAAAATAATCCTGCTAACTATGAGGAAAAGAACAGCAAATGTCTGTTATGGTTGTGGTCGTGGTTATATTCTGTGGAGTCTAAAAATAACAATAAATGCTGCAAAATTGATCTGTGGTTGTTGTTGCTATCGTGGTGACAAGATAGGTGTGAGTAAAAATGCTGAAACGGCCAAATCATTAGGTGGTTACCAAGAAACAGAGCCTGCATTTAAGGCAGGGTTGATTGTTTAAGTGCCTGGGTGGAGTAAAGTATCTTAAGGATAACACTGGGATGACAAATGCAACTGAAACCAGAGGTTTACAAACACTGTATAAAAAGACAACCTTTTTTCCCCGCTCACTGTCTGTCAGTAAATATGACTAAACTTTTTCTGTTTTTTGTGAAGATTACCAAAATTATTTCTATTTGCTAAATAATTTTTAGATTTGCTAGATAATTTTTTAGAGATTTTTTTTATTGCTTTCTTCAAAGTCAGAAGTTTACATACATTTACAGGTGCATCTCAAAAAATTAGAATCTCATGAAAAAGTTCAATATTTTTTGTCACTTCAGACAAAAAATGGTGTTTGTCCACTGTGTTTTATCATGATCAAAGTCAGCACAGTCGTCTACCAGGAAATTTTAGAGCACTTCATTTTTCCCTCTGCTGACGAGCTTTATGGAGAAGCTGATTTCACTTTCCAGCAGGACTTCCCCCCCCCCCCACTGCCAAAAGTATCAAAACCTGGTTTAATGACCATGGCATCACTGTGTTTGATTAGCCAGCAAACTCTCCTGACCTAAACCCCATAAAGAATCTATGGAGGATTGTCAAGAGGAAACACCAGACCCAACAATGCAGACGAGCTGAAGAAACCTGGACCTTCATAACACCTCAGCAGTGCCACAGGCTGATCACCTCCATGCCACGCCACATTGATACAGTAATAAATCCAAAAGGAGCCCCGACCAAGTATTGAGTGTGTACATGGACATACTTTTCAGTCGGTCCACATTTGTATTAAAAAACAATTTTTTAAAAATTAATTTTATGTAATATTCTAATTTTTTGAGAAACTGAATTTGGGGTTTTCATAGGCTGTAAGCCATAATCATCAAAATTAAAATAAGTAAACACTTGAAATATATCACTCTCTGTGTAATGAATCTATGTAATATATGGGTTTCACTTTCTGAAATGACTGACAAAAGTTATTGAACTTTTTCATGATATTCTAATTTTTCGAGATGCACCTGTACATAGTATTTGGTAGCATTGGCTTTAAACAGTATGACTTGGGTCAAATGTTTCAATATCCTTCCACAAGCTTCTCACAATAGTTTGCTGGAAATGTGGCCCATTCCTCCTGACAGAACTGGTGTAACTGAATCAGGTTTGTAGGCCACCTTGCTTGCGCACGTCGTTTCAGCTCTGCCCACAAATTTTCTGAGATTGAGATCACGACTTTGCGATGGTCACTCCAAGACACTGACTTTGTTGTCCTCAAGCCACTTTGTAATTAATGTTATGGTATGCTTAGGGTCATTGTCCATTTGGAAGACCCATTTGCTTCCAAGCTTTAAGGGTAGTATCTCACAGAGTGGCAAATGTAGACAAACCAGAATCAGAATCAGAATCAGCTTTATTGGCCAAGTATGCACAACACATACAAGGAATATGACTTTGGCTAAAAACTTGCTCTCATTGTTCAGGTGGAGGATTTAAATAAGGATTCAATGACAACAGAGTATGTACAGTAAACATGACGATTTTTGAATTCGCCAACCTTTCTGAGGAATGTTCATGAACATCAGGGTTTGCCTCTGTCATTAGCAACAATTAACAAGGTTTAGCAACCTTTAATAACCATTTGGAACATTCACGCAAGTGTTTGCAAGAATGTTTGTGTCTGTTGCTAACAGATGTTAGCAACAGCGTTTGCGATGAGCAACTATTTGCAACCTTTTGCCACTGCTTGAGAATGTCTGAGACCTTTTGCCAACTTCAGGTAAAATACCAGATGAACGTCAGGTGACTCTTGGATACATCCTGATAAAATGGGGTGTGCAAACTCTCCCCTGCATTCAGTTTCTCCTGATCACTGTGGGAGATAGACACCCTTAGAAGCTATATAGAACATATATTTATGCAATATTACACAAGAGGGAGTACGGTATCGATGAATATAGTGACTGCAGGTGTGATATGCAACAGGCATTAGATGTATCACACCCATAGTTTGTATATTCATTAATACCGTACGACCTCGAGTGTAATACTGCTTTTATACAACAGTTCTACAAACAATTTATTGAATAACAGCAATACTGGACAAAATATTATTTGTTTGTTTAACAGAGGCAGACTTATCATTAGGCAAAGGTAGGCAACTGCCTTAGGCCCCGATCTACTACAAGCCCCATATATTTTTTTTAATGTGTAGCATATTTAACATGATGTCCAACAAAATAAAGAAACACCAGTACTTACAAAAACAGCAAATCAAATGAATGAATGAATGAATGAATCTTTATTTCGGATAGTACAGGTTAAAAGGAACTGAATAATATAGCAAAAGGGGGAAATAAAATCCAACAAGGTCAAATTAGACAATAACTCCTCTGATTATACAGTTCAACAAAAGTTATCCGAAATGGGTGATGGCTGAAGCCGCAGCTTATATTGCCCACCCATATTCCATCCAAGAATTCAAAAGAAAAACAAAACAAGAGCGATTACAATTCAGAACAAAGCTAAGACAAAATGTGACAAAAAAAAAAAATCACAAAAGCAACATTCCCCTCCCCTTCTCCTCAGACTGTTGGACTCTTCCATGTTGTCTCTTAGACATGCACAAGCGTGTATCATTGATTACGTTGTAAACAAACTGTACAGCATGTAGAATAGCAGCAAAATGAAACGAAGTAATCCGAGCAGTGCAGAGAAATGGAGAAAAAGGGAAGGGCACAGAAATTTTTTTTTTTTTTATCAGAACAACCTTTTTCACTTCAACCAGTGAGGACACTTACCCTCATGAGGAGCAGATAGAGAGCAACACTACTCGTACAAGCACACGATGCTAATGACGAGCACCTGTTGTTGATGAGGAGGCAGTGGTGACGCTTGTTACTCACAGTACAGGTAAACAACAAATTTTTTTTTACTGTTTTTTCTAATTGCAAGATTTGCAGAGGCCAAGGCTCACAAGGTTAAATTTAAATATGACCAACTGTGCTCACCAGGCATGCACAGGATATCTGTAGCCTCACAGAAGGTGACATTACATGAGTTTAAATATAGCTCGTTTGTTTTATTAAGATCCCCATTAGCACTTGTATAAAACATTGGCTATTCTTCCTGGGGTCTAACATATTGTAACGTCGGGGCCATTTTAAGGGGGGGCAGGGATTTCCCAGCGTACTTTGCCAGTTGAAAACGTTACTGTGTGTGTGTATTAAATGTGTTATTACTGAGTTATACTGCTGTGTCATTATAACTGCGTTATAATGACCCAGCAGTGTTTAGCAGGATTAGGGCAAGATGTATCATGTGTGTGTAACCGTGATTGAAACGGAGGTCTGGGAGAATGACCTCCCCTCCTCTCTGTGCTCAGAAGTAGGTTGGGGTCGGTGGTGTGTAAATAAAGCCTGTTCATCACAACCATCTTGCTCCTCTTTCTTTGTGTGAATCCCGCAAACGTCACAATTGTGGTCTATATTAATCATATATCCCATAACCTACATATGTATAAGCATGTGAGAATGTTTGGTGATTACATATGTAAAGCGACTTCACACCTCAGAACAGGACAAAGAGGTCTCAACCGTCAGCGGAGATCAAAGAGCATCCGAGGCGCTGCGGTGGAGACCAGATCGATCGCCCTGACCACCCAGGGCCAGGTGGAGGGATACGAAGACAAAGGAGGGAGATTAAGATAATGCGGGATGTCAGCTTGGATATGCATGTCTTTTGTTATGTGTAGGTATAAGTATGTAGTGTGGCCGACACATATTGTGGGCTCACGCTGCCACAGAGACAGGACTGAATGTGTATTGTGGAGTGTCACGTCTGCAAGGACTAAGGACTCAAATCTACAGGAGGTAACAAGGAAGTGTGAGATTTGTCTCTTTGTCCCACAGAAGACGCCCCGGAGGGTATTCCGGTTCATCAAGAAATGAGAGACAATGGTGAAGCTTCAAAGGGATGCTTTGTAACTGTATGTTGACTGAAGACACCATGTGGCTTGAATTCTGATGCTGGAAATGTATAAAAAGGGGGTTGAAGTATGATTCTTTCTCTTTCCTGCTTTGAGAATGCTAGAAGCTGCGTTCTGTCAAATAAAGCTGGTTTTATGACTGAAACTCAGCCTCATTATTTGAGCATGCTTCTACACTGGTGACCTACGACGGAGAATGAGCAGACAGAATTCTCCCGAGCGGGGCTCTGTGGAAGCCAGCCTGATGGCCGCCTCCACGATCCGGCTGCCCGATTTCTGGCAGCACAGCCCGCGCTCATGGTTTAGCGCAATCGAGGCGCAGTTCAACCTCCGGAGAATCTCCAACGATGACACAAGATTCTACCACGTGGTAGCGAAGCTGGACAGCAACACGGTCCAGAGAGTGGAAGATCTGGTTAATCATCCACCAGACAGCGACAAGTACAGCGCATTGAAGGACGCGCTGATCAGCCATTTCACCCCCTCAGTCCAACAACGAGCAGAGGGGCTCCTGGCGCTGACGGAGGCCGAAAACGATAGACCTGCGGACCTGATGGTGAAGATGCTGCAGCTCAAAGCCTCTGAGGATGGCGAATTCATTTTCGCCCACCTTTTCCTTCGAACCCTACCACCAGCAGTGAGAGTGGCCCTGGCAGAGTCACCCCGATTGGCCAAGCGAGACTACCATGGGTTGAGCAAGGAGGCGCAGAGGTTGGTCGACGCCCACAAGCGGAGCGCGGTCTCGGCCGCGGCGGCTAGTCCAGGAACGGCGTCCGGAGACAGTGCGGGTCCAGCGGCCGCGGCGCCAGACGCACCAACGACGGCGGCGACAGGAGCCAGACGACGCGGAGCGGAGAACGGCTCGTGCTTCTACCACCGCCGTTTTGCAGAGAGAACGCACAGGTGCGTCCCACCGTGCAATTTTAAGCGCCAGGGAAACGCCAAGACCGAGGGCCGGTAGCAGCTGCGACCCTCGGCAACGAGAACAGGCTGCTTTACCTGACGGATGCACGCTCGGGGAAACAGTTCCTCGTGGACACGGGCTCTCAGCTGAGTTTCGTCACACCCACCTACGCGGAACGGCTGTCGCCTTCTAAAGCCCCCTGGGTGTCAGTGTCAGCAGCGAACGGCTCCACGATTAAAACGTTTGGTGAGAGGACCATGCTTCTGCCCTTACAGGGCCGTTCATTTGAGTGGACATTTATTGTAGCAGCAGTCAGTTTCAACATGTTAGGGGCTGATTTTTTGTGCTCACATGGTTTATTGGTTGACCTTGCTAATAGACGTCTGATTAATGCACTGTCCTTTCATTCTATTCCCTGCACAGCTCGGGTGGCCCCGCCAACTGCACATGCCAGCGTCTCAGCTGCGGGTGGTAAGTTTCACACTCTGCTTGCTCAGTTTCCAGCACTCACAGTCCCCACGTTTTCAGCAACGGTGGCCAAACATGGGGTAGAACATTTCATAACGACCACAGGCCCTCCCGTGTTTGCAAAGGCTCGGCGCTTGGACCCAGCTAAACTGGCCATCGCGCGCGAGGAGTTCACTAATCTGGAAAAACTGGGCATTGTTAGACGTTCCAAGAGCTCTTGGGCTTCGCCGTTACACATGGTCCCAAAAGCTGACGGCTCGTGGCGACCTTGCGGTGATTTCCGCAGGTTGAACAACGTTTCAGCTCATGACCGCTACCCGATTCCGCACATTCAGGATTTTTCTGTCCATTTGGCGGGGGCGCGCATTTTTTCTAAAATAGACTTGGTGCGCGGCTATCACCAGGTGCCAGTGCGCGCGCAGGATGTACCCAAAACAGCGGTCATAACGCCTTTCGGCCTTTTTGAGTTCTTGCGCATGCCTTTTGGCCTCAAGGGGGCCGCGCAGACTTTCCAACGCATGATGGATGCAGTTTTACGCGACCTGCCTTTCGTGTTCGTTTATTTGGACGATATTTTGGTAGCCAGCGCGTCCGAAGGCGAACATGAAAAACACCTCACAGCAGTTTTCCAGAGGTTGGCAGAGCACGGGTTAATAGTTAACCCAGCGAAGTGTCAGTTTGGGGTGGCGCAGATTGATTTTTTGGGACATCGCGTTTCGGCAGAGGGAGCAGTTCCCCTTCCAAATAAAGTGCGTGCCATAACGGATTTTCCGCAACCTCAAACGGTCAAGGCGCTTCAGGAGTTTCTAGGGATGGTTAATTTTTACAACCGTTTCCTCCCAAGCGCAGCACGACTCATGCAGCCATTGTACACCGCGTTAAAAAAACAAAAGCCCGCAAATAAAGTTGAATGGTCTCCGGAGCGGGAGCGCGCTTTTGCCCAGGTCAAATCAGCCCTGGCAAACGCAGTTTTGTTAGCGCACCCAGTTCCAACGGCCCGCATGGCGCTCACCACTGACGCTTCCGATGTAGCGGTGGGGGCGGTAGTTGAACAGTTTGTGGCAGGTACCTGGCAACCCCTCGCGTTTTTCAGCAGGACCTTGCGCGATAGTGAATGGAAATACAGCACGTTTGACAGGGAGCTTTTGGCCCTACACTTGGCCATCCGTCATTTTCAGTTCTGGTTAGAGGGGCGACGTTTCACCGCTTTTGTGGATCATAAACCGCTAACGTTTGCGATGGCCAAAATTTCAGAACCCTGGTCAGGCCGGCAACAAAGGCAACTAGCCGCAATATCGGAGTTCACGACTGATATTCAGCATGTCGCGGGTAAACACAATGTTGTGGCAGACTGCCTCTCGCGTGCAGTAGCACCGCCAAGCCCCATAGGGGCAGACTCTGTAGCCATGGCCGCGGGCCCGGGCAGCGACGCGGGAGCGCGCGCAGCCCCAGTCTGTGTTGGGTTAGATTATGCAGCTATGGCTGCGGAGCAGGTTAACGACGCGGACGTGCGCGCGCTCCAGTCTGGACCAACAGGGTTAAGGCTGGAGCACAGGGTGCAACAAAACGGTATGCCCCCGCTAATCTGCGATGTCTCCACGGGACGGCCCCGCCCTGTGGTGCCAACCGCGTGGCATCGCCGTGTTTTTGACTTGGTCCATTCTCTCGCGCACCCGGGGGTGCGCGCATCGATTAAGTTGGTGGGGGAGAAATTTGTTTGGCCCGGGTTGCGCAAACAGGTCAAGGAATGGGCAGCAGCCTGCGTAGCGTGTCAGCGAGCTAAAATACACAGACACACTAAGGCCCCGTTAGAACCTTTCCACATCCCCGCTAAGCGTTTTGATCACGTGCATATTGACCTGGTCGGGCCGCTTCCGTTATCACACGGGCACACACACCTTTTGACGATGGTAGACCGCACCACGCGCTGGCCAGAGGCGGTTCCTCTGGCATCAACCACAGCGGAAGAAGTTGCGCGAGCATTTTTAGCAGCATGGGTTGCGCGTTTTGGTGTACCGTCGGACATAACGTCCGACAGAGGTCCCCAATTTATTTCCGAGCTGTGGTCATCGACGGCCCGCAGCTTGGGGGTGAAGATTCATCGCACCACCGCGTATAACCCCCAGGCTAATGGTTTATGCGAACGCTTTCACAGGTCATTGAAAGCAGCCCTCAGAGCGTCGCTAACGGATACAAATTGGGTAGACAAACTTCCATGGGTGTTATTAGGGTTGCGTTCTGCACCTAAGGAAGATTTGCACGCTTCCCCGGCTGAATTAGTTTTCGCCCAACCGCTTCGTTTGCCCGGGGAATTTCTTCCTGATAATCCCGCACCTAGTGGCCCCCCCGCTCAGCCGTGGCAGAGCGGCTCAGGAGCAAACACACTTCCTGGCCCAATCCATCACAGTTTCCCACACGTTTTTGTGCCCAAAGCTTTAAAAAATGCAGAGTTCGTTTTTGTTAAACATGACGCCCAGCGTCCAAGTTTGCGGCCGTTTTACGACGGACCGTTTCGAGTGCTGGAGACCGGGCAGAAGCATTTTCTGCTAGATCTAGGGGGCAGACGGGAGCTGATTTGCATTAACAGACTCAAACCCGCTTTTGTTCTGGCTGACGAGGAGGTGCAGCTCGCGAGGCCCCCCCGCCGGGGCAGGCCACCGAGGGGACATTCTCCAAAGTCTTCACAGAGAGGTGCTAACGGCTTTAATCCACAGGTGCAGAGAGATGTTGCAGGTGCAGCCAAGCCAGGTTGCAGCAGATTCGGCAGAAGATTAAAACCTAGGCAGTTGGTGGATTGATTAGCGATGTATGGAGTGCTTTGTGTTTTTCTTTTTGTTATGCCATGCAGATTTTGCCTTACTAGACGTGTGGGGGGGGGGGGGGTAGTGTGGCCGACACATATTGTGGGCTCACGCTGCCACAGAGACAGGACTGAATGTGTATTGTGGAGTGTCATGTCTGCAAGGACTAAGGACTCAAATCTACAGGAGGTAACAAGGAAGTGTGAGATTTGTCTCTTTGTCCCACAGAAGACGCCCCGGAGGGTATTCCGGTTCATCAAGAAATGAGAGACAATGGTGAAGCTTCAAAGGGATGCTTTGTAACTGTATGTTGACTGAAGACACCATGTGGCTTGAATTCTGATGCTGGAAATGTATAAAAGGGGGTTGAAGTATGATTCTTTCTCTTTCCTGCTTTGAGAATGCTAGAAGCTGCGTTCTGTCAAATAAAGCTGGTTTTATGACTGAAACTCAGCCTCATTATTTGAGCATGCTTCTACAGTAGAGCTGAATGTGTTCTTCCTCTATTCTACTTCTGCTTCTGCACTGAGATAAGACTTGTTAGAGGAGCGAAGCTGATAATAAACTTTAGTTTATAAGTCACATCGCCTCGTTATTCCAAGCTCTTCTACAACAATATATATTCTCCCTTGTGTCTACATTGTACAGAGGAGGGAGCACAACAGATGCCTCTGCAAAATGGTCCAGTCAGTAGACCATGAGAACCCTGCTGGCAAATGTGGGTAAGTCAGTACCTTCAGGATTTCACAGGATGTTTTTATGATTGTTGCAGCCAAAAAGCCCGAATTTGCAGGAGCTTTTTTATAAAGTTGTGATGTTTTGAGGTTTTTTGCACTAAAAGTTGTGGGAAGAATTACAAATGTTAAAGCAGATGCTTTTTCCCATAGTTTACTGCATTGATATTCTATATAACGCCACAAAATATATACTTAATAAAATGGTCAATAAACAATAAAACTCATAAAATAAAATAAAACTCAGTAAAAGCTCTGTGTGTTACTGAACAGGAAAAGTTGCACCTCCCCTTTGCCTGTAATCACAAAGTTACAGCTCCATCTAACACAGTTCACTGTCGAGATTTAAAAAAAAAAAAAGAAATGTTGGAGGAATTCTATAGTACGAATTATATTTTCTGTCCTATTTTTTTTTGTCTTTGTTTGAAACAGTTTTTTCTACACTGAAAATATTGTGGTGTAGAGACTGGGTTAATCATCTCAGACTGGATGCAGAGGGTAAACAGAGGAGAACAGTAGCTAGGGAGATCATGGTGAGATAGCAGGAGGAAGGATTTGGGTGAGAAAGGATGAATGTATTGTGATGTTAAATGTCATGCAAATGTGAGATGAGCGGTTGGTATAAAAGGAGAACCCATGGTGTATGGAGACATGCTTTTCCTGTGTATGACTGATGAGAGAGTGAATAAAGTCGTCTGCTTCATGAATCAGTCTCGTTATTTACACTCTCCACACTGGTGACCCTTTGACGTATTATGGAACACGAGGCAAGAACCCCGGAGTCAGCCCGGACGGGAAGCCCCAGCGAAGAGGCGAGCATCCCAGAGACGGCCTGGACAGGAACTCCCAGCAACGCGTGCGCTATTTCGGTCAAACTACCGGACTTCTGGCTGCACAGCCCGCGCTTTTGGTTCCACCACACCGAGGCTCAGTTCGCCCTCCGGGGAATAACGGCAGACGACACCAAGTATTACTATGTGGTTGCAGCGCTGGACGCTCGCACGTCTCAGCAAATGGCGAGCCTGCTCGAACAGCCTCCAGCCCACGACAAATACGAGGCTCTCAAGGCCGCACTGACCCGACGCTACATGCTCTCGGACTGTGAGAGAGCAGAGAGGCTCCTGAGGCGCTCCAAGTTAGGAGATGGTTCGGCGGTCGAACTGATGGAGAAGATGTTGGCGTTAATGGGCATGGACGACGGGCATTTTCTGTTTGCCCACCTTTTCCTCCGGAACCTCCCAACAGTGGCCAGAGCGGTTCTTGCCAATTTGCCATTGCTGGCCGCGCGTGACTACCGTGCGCTAGCCCAGGAGGCAAATCAGATCATCCTCACCACCAGAGCCCTCACAGTGAACGTGGCAGTGTCGGAACCCAGCGAGACGACCAGCGGAGGCGAGGAGCCACCGACGGTAGCGGCAGCGGAGGCCAGGGAGCGCCAGAGAGACACGCTCTGCTTCTACCACGCCGTTTCAGAGAAAACGCACGCAGATGCGTGCCACCGTGCCAATTCAGCCCTCGGGAAACGCCAAGGCCGGCAGTCGGTAGCAGCTGCGACCGCCGGTGAAGAGAACAAGCTGCTCTATGTGACGGACTCGCGCTCGGGGAGGCGCTTCCTCGTAGACACTGGAGCCCAGAAGAGCATCATCCTGCCGTCCTACGTCGACCTGATAGCAGGACCTAGCGGCCCCGGGCTGGTAGCAGTAAACGGCTCGGGCATTAAGACTTTTGGTGAGAGAACACTGACTTTATCCCTAGACGGCCGTATGTACGAGTGGACTTTTGTCATAGCGGCACTGAGTATCCCAATCCTGGGAGCTGATTTTCTGTGTGCACATGGGTTACTAGTTGATGTGGCTAACAGGCACCTGGTAATGCACTGTCTTTTGATTCTCTCCCCTGTACAGCTCAAGGGGCCGGGCCAATAACACAAGCCAACGTCACAGCTCCAGGCGGTAAGTTTCACACACTGCTTACTCAGTTCCCAGCACTCACGGTCCCGACGTTTTCGGCGGCAATCGCTAAACACGGGGTGGAACACTTTATCACCACCACCGGGCCGCCCGTTTTCGCATGGCCTCGGTGCTTGGACGCAGCTAAACTGGCCATAGCGCACGAGGAGTTTGCCAACCTGGAAAGGTTGGGCATCATCAGGCGATCGAACAGCCCATGGGCATCCCCGCTACACATGGTCCCTAAGGCCGAGGGATCGTAGCGATCGTGCGGTGATTTCCGCAGACTGAATAACGCCACAGCGCACGACCGCTACCCAATTCCCCATATTCAGGATTTTTCCGTTCACCTCGCCGGAGCACGCATTTTTTCTAAAATAGACCTGGTCCGTGGTTACCACCAGGTCCCAGTGCACGTGGAGGACGTACCCAAAACAGCGGTAATAACTCCGTTTGGCTTGTTTGAGTTTTTACGCATGCCCTTCGGATTAAAAGGAGCGGCACAGACGTTCCAACGCATGATGGATGCGGTGTTGCGCGATCTGTCTTTTGTGTTCGTCTACCTGGATGATATCCTGGTGGCCAGTGCGTCCTAGGACAAACACTTAACCCACCTCAGGACGGTTTTCCGGAGGTTGGAGGAGCACAGGTTAATAATCAACCTGGCGAAATGCCAGTTCGGCGTGACGGGGATTGATTTTTTGGGGCATTGCGTCTCACCGGAGGGAGCGATACCCTTGCCGGACAAAATGCACGCCGTGGCGAATTTTCCCCGGCCTCAGACTGTCAGGGCGCTGCAAGAATTTTGGGGGATGGTTAACTTTTATAACCGGTTCCTCCCCCGCGCAGCTCAGCTCATGCAGCCATTGTACGCCGCGCTCAAGGGACGGGAACCCGCGGATAGAGTCGAATGGACTCTGGAGTGAGAGCAGGCGTTCTCTGAGGTTAAAACAGCCCTGGCAAACGCCGCACTGTTGGCGCACCCGGACCCGGCGGCCCGGATAGCGCTCACTACCGACGCCTCGGATGTGGCCATAGGGGCCGTCGTGGAGCAACATGTCACTGGTTCTTGGCAGCCGCTCGTTTTTTTCAACGGGGCTTTGCGCAACAGTGAACATAAATACAACGCATTCGACAGACAGTTGCTGGCTCTCCACCTGGCCATACGCCACTTCCAGTTCTGGCTGGAAGGGTGCAGCTTCACCACGTTCGTGGACCACAAGCCGCTGACGTTTGCGATGGCCAAGGTTTCGGAACCATGGTCGGGCCGGCAGCAGAGACAGCTGGCCGCGATCTCGGAGTTTACGACTGATATTCAGCATGTGTCAGGTAAACTGAATCTGGTGGTGGACTGCCTCTCGCGCATAGTAGTGGCCCCGGTCTGCGTGGGGATAGATTATACAGCCATGGCCGCAGAGCAGATTAGCGATACGGACATGCGCGCACTCCAGTCTGGACCAACAGGGTTAAGGCTGGAGAGCAGAGTACTACAAGATGGCAAGCCCCCCCTAATCTGCGGTGTCTCCATGGGACGCCCGCGCCCAGTGGTCCCGGTCACATGGCGCCGCCGCGTGTTTGAGTCACTTCACGCTCTGGCGCACCCAGGAGTGCGCGCGCCAGTCAAAATGGTGGGACCGAAGTTCGTGTGGCCAGGACTGCGCAAACAAGTGAAAGAGTGGGGTGCAGCCTGTGTAGCGTGCCAACGAGCCAAAGTACACAGACACACCAAGGCTCCTTTGGAGCCGTTTCGTATACCGGCTAAGAGGTTCGACCATGTTCATGTGGACCTCGTGGGCCCCCTCCCGCCATCGCAGGGGTGCACGCACCTTCTGACAGTGGTGGACCGCACCACACGCTGGCCAGAAGCAGTCCCGCTGGCGGCAATCACGTCCGTGGATGTAGCGCGCGCTTTTTTGACGACATGGGTGGCGCGTTTTGGAATCCCGTCGGACATCACGTCCTATAGGGGCCCTCAGTTTGTTTCCGACCTCTGGTCCATCATGGCCCGCAGCCTGGGTGTTGTAATTCATCGCACAACCGCGTACAACCCACAGGCCAATGGGTTATGCAAGCGTTTTCATAGGTCACTGAAGGCAGCGCTCAGGGCTTCGCTGACGGATGCAAATTGGATAGACCAGTTGCCGTGGGTTTTATTGGGGTTGCGTTCCGCACCAAAAGAGGATTTGGAGGCTTCCCCGGCAGAGCTTGTTTTCTCTCAGCCACTGTGGCTGCCCGGGGAATTTTTGCCAGATAATCCCGCGCCGGACAGCTGCCCGTCTCAGCGTTTGCAGCATAGTGCAGACGCAGGCACACTGCCGAGCCCGGCCCACCACTGTTTTCCATGCGCTTTTGTGCCAAAAACTTTGAAGAACGCGGCATTCGTGTTTGTCAGGCACAATGCCCACCGTCCTCCATTGCGCCCAACCTACGATGGCCCGTTCAGAGTGCTGGAAACAGGGGACAAACATTTTTTGTTAGACTTGGGGGGTCGTCGGGAGAAAATATGCATAGACAGACTTAAGCCTGCCTTTGTAGTGGCGGACGAGCAAGCGCTGTTGGCTCGGGCCCCTTGGCGTGGAAGACTCCCACTGAGAACTCCCCAGGTAAACAATTCATCAGAGCAGCCACACGGCCAAATCAAAGTTTCCTCCCCCCTCGCCATGGCCCACCCGCAGACAGACACACACCCAGGAGCCCCCCGCCGGCACAGCAGCGCCGCGGAGGCGGTAAACCCCCGTTACAGCAGATATGGGAGGAGACTGAAGCCAAAAGAATGTGAGGACTGAAACTCTGTCTGAGATTCTCGGGGGGGGGGGGGGGTGTAGAGACTGGGTTAATCATCTCAGACTGGATGCAGAGGGTAAACAGAGGAGAACAATAGCTAGGGAGATCATGGTGAGATAGCAGGAAGAAGGAGTTGGGGTGAGAAAGGATGAATGTATTGTGATGTTAAATGTCATGCAAATGTGAGATGAGCGGTTGGTGTAAAAGGAGAACCCATGGTGTATGGAGACATGCTTTTCCTGTGTATGACTGATGAGAGAGTGAATAAAGTCGTCTGCTTCATGAATCAGTCTCGTTATTTACACTCTCCACAGTATAGAGGTGGACTTTTTGTGAATTTTTTTTTTAGATATTAATCTTTTTTTAAAAATGTAATACAGTTTAGTTTGTGTTCTCCTGGAAAACATTTTTAGGATTTTAGTTGTGGATTTTAGAAGTTTAGACCTATTTATTTGGAGTCAACAAACACATTTAGTGTTCTCCTGTATTATAAAATTTTAAATTACATATTTTGCTTGAAATTGAACAAAGGATTCATTTTAATGTTTTTGTTTAAAAATTAATACAGAGCTAAAAACAGCTAAAACAAGCGCTTAATAAAATAATGTGTGAAAGCAAGTAAAATGATATTGGCCTGTCTATAGACAGCTGTGCTCTTCTGAAAGAATGTCCATGAAATGATGTCAGTTTTTAAAAGCACATTTTGAGATAAATTTGTCCATGTACCAGATTTCTCTTCAATTTGTTTTAATAAAATATGTTGGAAGTAAATTCATAGGACATTGCAAATACTTTGCTTTAAAGGGACCAAGTTGTCACACAGTGAGAGGGGAAAATCCTGAATGGGAAAAAAAAAATGTATCAAGATGCATTGAGAATGGTTTTAGAATCAAATCGGAGTTCTGAATCATAATCGAATCATGAGGTGCCTAAAGACTCCCACACCAAGCTCAGACCTCAGCTGGAGAGGAGGACCTACTTATCGGACCTCTTGCAGTTGTAGTTGGTGACCCCTGGTCTAGTATGTTATTTCACCAGGTCAGGAAGAGGGTCCAAATAAAACAGGGAGACATTTCAGAAGGTTGTACATTAAATTCAACTCCATTTTAGCATGCAATAATCAAATTTGAGCATATTAAACATACAGTATCTCACAAAAGTGAGTACACCCCTCACATTTTTGTAAATATTTTATTATATCTTTTCATGGGACGACACTGAAGATATGACACTTTGATACAATGTGGTCAGCATACAGCTTGTATAACAGTGTAAATTTGCTGTCTCCTCAAAATGATTCAACACACAGCCATTAATGTCTAAACCGCTGGCAACAAAAGTGGGTACACCCCTAGTGAAAATGTCCAAATTGTGCCCAATTAGCCATTTTCCCTCCCCAGTGTCATGTGACTCAGTGTTACAAGGTCTCAGGTGTGAATGGGGAGCAGGTATGTTAAATTTGGTGTTATCGCTCTCACACTCTCTCATACTGGTCACTGGAAGTTCAACATGGCACCTCATGGCAAAGAACTCTCAGAGGATCTGAAAAAAAAGAATTGTTGCTCTAGATACAGATGGCCTAGGCTATAAGAAGATTGCCAACACCCTGAAACTGAGTTGCAGCATGGTGGGCAAGACCATACAGCGGTTTAACAGGACAGGTTCCACTCAGAACAGGCCTCGCCATGATCGGCCAAAGAAGTTGAGTGCACATGCTCAGCGTCATATCCAGAGGTTGTCTTTTGAAAATAGATGTATGAGTGCAGCCAGCATTGTTGCAGAAGTTGAAGGGGTGGCGGGTCAGCCTGCCAATGCTCAGACCATACGCCGCACACTGCATCAAATTGGTCTGCATGGCTGTCGTCCCAGAAGGAAGCCCCTTTTAAAGATGATGCACAAGAAAGCCCACAAACAGTTTGCTGAAGACAAGCAGAGTAAGGACATGGATTACTAGAACCATGTCCTGTGGTCTGATGACACCAAGATAAACTTATTTGGTTCAGATGGTGTCAAGCATGTGTGGTGGCAACCAGGTAAAGAGTACAAAGACAAGTGTGTCTTGCCTACAGTCAAGCATGGTAGTGGGAATGTCATGGTTTGGGGTTGCATGAGTGCTGCCGGCACTGGGGAGCTCCAGTTCATTGAGGGAACCATGAATGCCAACATGCACTGTGATATACTGAAGCAGAGCATGATCCCCTCCCTTTGGAAACTGGGCCGCAGGGCAGTATTCCAACATGATAATGACCCCAAACACACCTCCAAGACAACCACTGCCTTGCTAAAGAAACTGAGGGTAAAGGTGATGGACTGACCAAGCATGTCTCCAGACCTAAACCCTATTGAGCATTTGTGGGGCATCCTCAAACGGAAGGTGGAGAAGCGCAAGGTCTCTAACATCCACCAGCTCCATGATGTTGTCATGGAGGAGTGGAAGAGGATTCCAGTGGCAACCTGTGAAGCTCTAGTGAACTCCATGCCCAAGAGAGGGTTTTTTTTTTTTTTTGATTTTGTATACTTTATTGATCCCCAGAGGGGAAATTGAGGGCATCCACCTGGATGGATGAAGCAGCCACGGAACGGCGCTATCCCTTAACCATTCACACACACATTCACACCTAGGGCCACTTTAGAGTCTCCAGTTAACCTAACCTGCATGTTTTTGGCCTGTGGGAGGAAACCGGAGAAATCCCAGAGTAAACCCACGCAGATACGGGGAGAACATGCAAACTCCACACAGATCACTGTTGGTCAGCGGCTGGGATCGAATCAGGGATCCCATGGCCAAGGGTGAGTTGCTGTGCTGGTGCAGTGCTAACCACTGCGCCACCGCACCGCCAGCGTTAAGGCAGTGCTGGAAAATAATGGTGGCCACATAAAATATTGACACTTTGGGCACAGTTTGGACATTTTCACTTAGTGGTGTACGCACTACTCACTTTTGTTGCCAGTGGTTTAGACATTAATGGCTGTGTGTTGAGTTATTTTGAGGGGACAGCAAATTTACACTGTTATACAAGCTGTATGCTGATTAAGTTGTATCAGAGTGTCATATCTGCAGTGTTTTCCCATGAAAAGATATAATAAAATATTTACAAAAATGTGAAGGGTGTACTCACTTTTGTGAGATACTGTAATTTTCCGACTACAAAATTGTAGCTAGAGAAAAGGCTAAGTGGCTAGTAACTTTGGAAAATCACTAGCCACAGTGGCTGCTGATGTGAAAGCACTATTGCTCTGCAGTTACTGTCCTCAACAACCAGCACATGCTACCATGAGCTTCTCACCATCCCAAAGCACTCACAAGCGGTCAGTCTCACAGTAGCCTCGTGCAGCAGTTAGTGGCAGTCAGAGAGGAAACCCACGCCCATACCACTCACATCCAGACAAAGAATGTCTGTCCAGGGTGGATGTCTTGGCTGTCGGCCTTGTGTCGGTGGGAGGGGCAGTGAACCATGATTTTGCGACCTGCTGCATATATTCTGGAGCGGTTGGAGCCGCAGAGTGAGCGTGACATTCATGAAACGGGGGGGTCTGCAGCACAGATGGGAGAAGTTTGTCGTGGAGTCTTTCTGAATCCATGTACTCTTCATTCTTTTAATATTTTGTTTGTGAAGCAAAAACACAACTACCGACTTCAATAAAGTATACAAAATCAAATCAAATAGCTGTTATATTGTTCTCGCCTTGTCAAAATAAAATCGAAATTGAGCAAAAATGACATAACGGATCTGATTCCGTTTGGTGTCATTTTTATTTTATTTTGTCAGTCACAGCCGGAAGTGGTGATAGCAGCCGCAAAGCACCGCCATTTTCAAATAAGCCTGAAAGACTAGCTGCTAAATCTCACTTTAAAATCGGGAAAATGCCCAAAGTTGCAATATAGACTCATGCAAACATCACCATCTGATTAAAGATGAGAAGGACAGTCAGAAATGTATGTTTATAGAATTCCCATCAGCCATCAAAGGAGGACGTTGTGAACAAATGGATACCGAAGGCCTCGGGAATCATGAAAGATTGACATGACCGGCCTCTGGTAGGTCTACTGGGAGACCTATTATTAAGGTCCATTGATTAGAAAAATTAGGACCAAATTAATTAGGCCCAAATTAATAAGACTATTTTTCTTTGAAAATTAAGGTTGCATTTATGTCTCACCCATCATAGGGACAAATTAGTTAATTAAACATGTTATTTATGATAGACATAACATTTCAATTTTTATTGACCATATTATTAAGTATATATACATTAATACACTAAATGCAAAGTGTGTACATATGTAGGGGGGTGGATGAGAAGGGAGGATGTCATGTTGGATGGTTGAGTTGTAGTAAACTTATTTATTTGAGGGCTGGTTTGAACTGCATAGAACCATTTTTAACAATTAGACTTTAGGACCAGTAGGCCGTCAGAATATTGACTAGTCACCCAAATTATGCTTTCTATTATTAGTATAAAATGGTCACTAATTTACTGAATTGTGTTTCTACTATTGATGAGCAATGAGTTTAAAAATATATCAAAAAATAATAAACCAATAAACAAAAATTTTTAAGTCATTCACTTGTCCAACAGCCACACAGTAAAGGTTATTTTCTATCCATGTTTTTCCTAGGCCCCATGATGCCTTGTGTGAATTATGGTAGCAACTTCCAGCACTAGTTTAGAACATATGGTTGTCACTGAAACGGGACACATTTCCTTGTTAAAAAAGAATGACTTTTCCATGAGAAATGCGGGAACACGGCCTCTTGCACCTCAAAACAGTAACATAATCATACCACTTCCCACGACTATCGAGGGATGAAAAGATGACCTTAAAAAGTGGCCTCGTACACAGTAGCTCCATTTGTTAGCGCTGCTGCTAAGATGCTAACAGTGTAAACAAATGACCTGTGCTGGCAAAATGAGTCACTTTGAGGACATTTTCAAAACTGATGTAACGTTATTTCCATATTCTGTAAGGTGAAAGACCTTCAAAATGATATTTAATTTGTAGGTAGTGTGCAAAAACTGACCCAGAAAAAGATGATTACCTCCGCCAGGCCGCAGGCCAGGAGGAGGTTATGTTTTTGCCAGCGTTTGTCTGTTTGTCTGTCTGTCTGTTTGTTTGTCTGTTGGTTAGCAAGATAACTCAAAAAGTTTTCGACGGATTTTGATGAAACTTTCAGGCGTTGTTGGAAATGGTACAAGGAAGAACTGATTAAATTTTGGGGATGATCCGGATCACGGTCTGGATACAGGAATTTTTTAAAGGATTCTTTAACATTGTGAGATACGGCCATTTTCAACATGTGCGCAGGCGCAATGGAGGGCGCTGATCGTCGTGTCTGACGAACACAAACTCTGCGTTCTTCAAAGTTTTAGGCACAAAAGCATGTGGAAAACAGTGGTGGGCAGGGCCTGGCAGCGTGCCTGTGTTTGCGCTACGCTGCAAAAGCTGAGACGGGCAGTTGTCCGGCGCTGGATTATTTGGCAGAAATTCCCTGGGCAGCCATAGGGGCTGCGCAAAAACGACCTCTCTGCCGGGGAAGCTTCTAAATCCTCTTTTGCCGCGGAGCACAACCCCAATATAAAACCTGTCTACCCAATTTGCATCCTTCAGTGAAGCCCTGAGTGCTGCTTTCAGTGGAGGAGATGGACACAACACCAACACTTCAGTTTATTACCTCCGCCAAGGAGGTAATGCTTTTACTACTGAACCACTAATCCTATCATTGTGAATCCAATTGCTAGTCATATGTTTTCATGGTCAAGGAATCTGAAAACGTACACACAAACACTGTATGGGGGGGAACTGTGGCGCTTGGCGGAGGTCTGCGCTCTCCGAGTGCTTTTCTAGTTTGTTTATGTTTTAGCTAGGTTGAAAACTCGCATTCAATCGGTCAGGAGTTACATCTTCAGCAAAAATATAGGTATTTTTAGAAAGTATGATTTCTATGCTTTCCAATGATACTAGGCACTCATGGGGTTTTCCTGGGACTTGCACTACCAAACAAAGAGAGAGTCATGATTTATGACTTCTCGTTGCATATACTCATAATGACGCGGTGGGCATTCCAACCAGCACGTCTCTCCACCGTAATAAAGTTGGCTGCATTTTTTTAAAAATATGTTGGACATAATCAATTTTACCTTAGAGCAGACGTACACCACAACACTGTGCTTGGATGTCGTCTGTCACGACATGTCATGTCATGTTGTGCAGTCATCTGAGGACACGCATGTGGCTTCGGAGGCCAAAATCCGAAGCACATAGTCGGTTGCAGGTCGGGTATGGAATGCTGGCTGTCAGGGCAGTGGAAGACGTTCTGTGTCGCCGATTATGTGCCGCTGAAAGGTGGCATGTGATCGGTGACACAAATGCTGTCTTCGTCTTCATGCTGTTACGGACCTCCTTATCGCAGCATGCCAAGCAGTTCTGTCAGCTGCAGTGGCCTCAAGTTCTCGCGGTTGGAGGTCTGCCCACTTGAGGTTTGCCTTGAGGTTGTCCTTGAACCTCTTCTTTGGGCAACCCTGGTTGTGACTGCCCTGTGCCAGTTCTCCATAGAAGAGCTGTCTGGGGATTCAGGACTCATCCATGCGGATGATGTGGCCAGACCATCGAAGCTGGGCCTAGAGGATCTTGGTTTCGATGCTTGTAAGGCCTGCTCAGTTGGGGACCTCCTGGTTGGTAATGCGTTCCTGCCAACATATCCGCATGATTGACCGCAAAGAGCGTGTGTGGAACTGTTCCAGCCGTTTGATGTGTCTGCGGTACAGGGTCCATGTCTCACGGCCGTACAGCAGTGATGATAGGACCACAGCACCATACACCTTGAACTTGGTGGAGAAATGGATGTCTTTGTGCTGCAAGACTTTGATACAGAGTTTGCCAAATGCCTGACTTGCTTTCTGCATCCTTGCTGATATTTCACTGTCCAGGGATCCATTGCATGAGATGTTGCTACCCAGGTACTTGAAGTTATCAACATTCTTCATCAATTTGCCATTTATGGTGATGCTTGGCTGTTGGGGGGTATGCGTGGCGTGGGCTGGACTTCTATCTTGCTGAGGCTGATTGTCAGGCCAAACATCTTAGATGCTTCAGAGAACTTATCGACAATTAACTGTAGGTGGTTCTCCTTGTGGGCCATCAGAGCACAGTTGTCAGCAAACAGGGCTTCTGTTATGAGCCTCTCTAGTGTCTTGGTCTTTGCCGTAAGGCGCCTCAGGTCAAACAATGATCCTTCCAGATGGTGAAACAGCCAGATGAGCATGGTGAACTTCACTGGACAGCCGAGTTTTCCCAGAATGATCCATAGTGCATCTCTGTTGACAGTGTCGAATGCCTTCGTCAGATCAGTGAAGACTGTATAGAGGTTCATGTTCCAAGCATTTGTCCTGAATCTGTCTCACTACAAAGACCATGTCAACAGTGCTGCGATCAGGGCGGAAACCACACTGTGACTCAGGAAGGTTCTTTTCTGAGACTGTCAAGATCAGCCTGTTCAGGATGACACAGGCAAGGATTTTTCCGGCAATGGAGAGGAGGGATATGCCTCTGTAATTCCCACAGTCTGCTCTGGAGCCTTTGTTTTTGTACAGGGCCACAATCATTGCGTCACACAGGTCTGCTGGCATTACCTCCTCTTCCCAGATACTGGTAAGAACAGTATGGAATGCCTGTAGAGCCTCTTCGCTAAGTGCCTTGTACACTTCTGTGGGAATGCTGTCCTTGCCAGATGCTTTGCCACACCTCATCTGTTTGATAGCCTTCCTGACTTCGATCAGGGAAGGAGGGTTGTCAAGTTCTTGGATGGCCGACTGTTGAGGGATCTGGTCCAGTGCAGATTGATCAATTGAAGAAGGGCAGTTCAGAAGTTGGCTGAAATGTTCTTTCCATCTGGTGTTGATGGAAATGCTGCTGCTGCTAGAAAAAATGCTGCTGCTAGAGTTTTAACTGGTTCTAGAAAAAGAGATCATATTTCCCCGGTTCTGTCCTCCCTCCATTGGCTTCCCATTGAATTCAGAATCAAGTTTAAAATCCCTCTTCTTACTTTCAAAGCTCTTAACAATCTGCCCCCCACCCCCAGTATATAAAAGATTTGATATTACCTTACCATCCTAATAGAGCATTATGCTCCCAAAATGCTGGCTTACTTGTGGTACCCATAATCTCCAAAAGTACGATGGGAGGCAGAGCCTTCTGCTACCAAGCTCCTTCTCTCTGGAACCAGTTACCACTCTGGGTCCGGGAGTCATACTCGGTCTCTATTTTTAAGAACAGGGTAAAATCCTTCCTTTTTAATATAGCTTTCGTTTAAGGAGGGTTTTTGTGTCTTTTAACCCCACTCTTGTTCTACTGTTATGTGATCCATACTGCTGGTTGACCTCCAGTATTGTACTTGGCATCTTACTGCTATGTTCTTTATGTCTGTCCTTTCCATCCTCCCTATCCCCTCATCCCCAGCCAGTCGCAGCAGACGACTGCCCCTCCCTGAGCCTGGTTCTGCTAGAGGTTTCTTTCTTCCAAATGGGAGTTTTTCCTTTCCACTGTCATTTAGTGCTTGCTCATAGGGGATCGTCTGATTACTGGGTCTTTCTGTGACTGTGTGTTTTTTTTCTGCACTGTGGCGCCACGAGATGGCTTTTGTTGTGATGTGGTGCATTATAAATAAAGCTGAATTGAATTGAATTGAATTGATGGCAGCCTTGTCCTTAATGAGGGTGGATCCGTCTGCTGACAGCAAGAGGGCAGAACCAGATTTCAAAGGACCGAAGACTGACTTGATGGAGTTGAAAAACTGCTTCGAGTTGTTGGCGTCAGCGAAGCTTTGAACCTCCTCAGCTTTCTTCTCCCACCACTTATTGTGCATCCTGCAAATCTCCCTTTGGGCTAGAGCCTGGTAAGATTTGAACCTCTCCCTATTGGGGATGGAACCTGGGTTGTTTTGCCACTCCATGAATGCCTTGTTTTTCTTGGTAAGTAGGTCTTCAATGGCACTGTCGTTATCATCGAACCAGTCCTGATGGGTCCAGCGCTTGGGGCCAATCACTTACTTCGCTGTTTTTGTCACCACTTCTCTGAACTGGTTCCACTTCTTTCCACGTTTTCTGCTACGAACGTCTGAAGACACGTTACGACACCCGATAGAGAAAGTGCCCCAAGTGCAACTGTGCCTTTGGAACAAACGACTTCCACTGCATCTACATCACCTAAATTGAAGAAACTTAAATGATAGAAGAACACAGAACCAAACATAGAACCAAAGGAGGCTTCTCACCACACGGTGAGAAGCTCCCATTTATCCAGTCTATTGGCACAACCACGAACACCAGCAAGTACCAGAACTACGCAAAAACATTCAAAAAATGCAAAAACTAGAAGGGCTGAAATTAGCTGCCAATTGAGTGCAAAACACATATGAGGACTATACATTAAAATGAATTTGAAAAACTTTTAAAAATGCTATTTGAAATGCCCCTGCTGCTCCACTTACTCACTGATTTAACACTAGGTTAGCCGAAACTGGAAGCGCCGCCCATAATCGTTTGCTGGATTTTTTTTTAATCCAGCAAAGGTCTGTGTGATCCGTGACGACTACATCTGACGTGGTGCTGAGAGCTGCAGAGACCAGGGGACCAGTCTGGGTGTGTTCAGCAGAGACCAAGGGACCATTCTGTTATGTATTAATAATGAGAGAGTCAGAGTCGATCTACATGCAGCCAACAATCTTTCTTCTTCTTCTTCTTTTAGATTTGATTGGCGGTTGGCAACCAGCTTACAGGTGCATTACCGCCACTGACTTGATTGTCATCACTCTGTATCTTTGTATAAGGAGTTCTTGTCATGTGTGGAGCTGGTGTTTCAGCTCCACTCATGATTTGTGGCTGTAGCTTCTGATTTGTTGCTAATTGGTTCCAGCTGGCGATTGAGCCCTGAATTTGTGGGCCTCGCCAGTCTACAGCCACACCCCTCCCTCTGCCAGACACTCACCGGCTGTCAGGTTTCACCACATGCACACACACACACACACACACACACACACAATCCAATCAGTCATGCACCTGCTTGCCACACGGCTGTGACCACTTGCCTTCGTTAGTGATTTGCATACTTATGGGAGGCAGTGGGATCAGTCAGTGTGGCAGCTTAAGTCAGTCTTGGACATCCTGGCCTGTGATTGTTGACTTCTCCCTGGACTGTACCGTGTTGTTTCCTCTGAGCCTTTCCGCTTCAACGTGTACGTAAGTCTTCCCTAACTGTGCCTTCCTCTCCTGCTCAGCCTGGAGCGTGCTTGGCATTTCCTCCATGTCAACTCAGTTTGAAGCCGGATTGTTTCATTATGACTGATTGCGGATTGTATATGGACGTTGGTATGCTTTTCCCCATTTGTTAATAAACACGCCACATAACTGCACTTTGGGCTCATATTCATTTATGTGTCCGCTGCGAGATTACACAGCGGACATGACAGTTCTTATAAGGAGTTCTGAACAACTCCTTATGTGTGGAAAAAATTATCTGTCCTTGGACATATAGCAACAATGATAGTTTTATTAAAGAGAACTGAACTATTTATACACAAGGGCCATGCCCGCTTGACGTCACGCCGGGGGGGTACGGCAGCACACACACACGCCACACTCACTACACCACACAGTCTAGGTTTGTGTGAATGGTGTCCACATCCACTGGTTCTGAGATGGAAGCACCTTCTCCTTTCTTCTTTAAGACCTACATTGATGTTTTACATGTTTACAAGTTAATTCATAAAAAAGTCTAATTTAACTTTATTAACCTTTTTAAATAACCATTCACATGTTTACACAACTGTGAGCTGCACCTCTGTTCATGCCTTCTTTATTTATTTATGATAAGACATAATCAGGTATTTCCAAAAATTGTTGTTTTTTTAATTATTAAATAAAAGGTTTATCTCAAGTACTTTATCTGTATTCACTTATTTATAATCATCAATATTCACTGCAGGTTTGGGTAGAATACAAGTTATACTTGTTCAGAACAATCAAATTTTTGCAGTGATGCATAAACATGCCGCCAGAAAAGGTTCCTGTACTTGTAGATGTTGTGTTATTAAAACACTGCGTGAGTCCAACTGTAGTTTTTAACAGTCACTTTTTTATTGAACCATGTCAACCTCGCTGCTAGTCTCTGACTCTCCCGCCAGTCGCCTCCCTGACGTCATTACTGCGCGACTTTGTAGTTCTTTTCCAAATAACTCAATTACACCACATCTCCCCTTTCTAGTATCAATGGGTAGACTGCCATTGATTCAACAGACCTTAGAGGATTATTCTGCCTCTGTGGCTTGAAGATCTGGTCCTACCTAATACCATTCACACACACAACAGACACACTGCAGTTTACCCTTAGCACTGAACAATGTGTGCAAAATCAAGTACAATACTTCCATCCTAAACCCTGTACTGTTCTGTCCTCACTCTAAACTCTGAACTTGAACATTTACATAGAAAAGAGTGCAAAATCAGAAAAATAGTGCAATACATTTGCAACCTTTTTTTTCACTATTATTTTCAAACGTTCAATCTTCATAATTGTTTATAAGTCCAACCGGGTTGATTTTACAACCGCTCTCACAGACCTGGTTCTAGGAGTAGGAGTAGATGGTGGTTCAGGAATGTTCTGCTGTGATGATGTTGCTGCAGGTTGTTCTGCTGAAGGTTGTTCTGGAACACCTTCCGGGAACTGCTCAGCTACAGCACTGTTGCTCTGCTCCGATGAGGAGTTCAAATCAAATCAAATCAAATCAAATCAAATCAAATCAAATCAAACTTTATTGTCATATTGCTGTACATACAACTGTAGTGCAGGCAAGATGAAATTGCGTTTCTCTCGGCATCCATATAAGAAGCAGCATGATTAAGACACACTCCCACATAGCTCCACCCCCTACCCCACCCCCACCCCCCCCATCCATTCACACATCCCTGAGACATACTTGGGGAAAAAGAATAACTAACTATAATATACAAAATGTCCATAGGTGCAGTAGTGTGTATGTGAGAATCCGGGTCAGCTGTTCAGCATCCTGACAGCTTGTGGGAGGAAGCTGTTGATCAGTCTGGTGGTTCTGCCTCTGATGCTCCGGAATCGTTTACCAGATGGAAGAAGTTCAAAGTGTTTATGCAGAGGGTGAGAACGGTCCTTGACAATGTTCAGTGCCCTGCTCCTACAACGGTTCTGAAAAAGTTCTTGGACAGAGGGGAGGGAGACTCCAATTACCCTCTCCGCCCCCTTGACTATCCTCTGCAGGGCTTTTTTGTCTGACATACTGCAGCTGGAGTACCATGTAGCAATGCAGTACGTCAGAACACTCTCCACCACACCTCTGTAGAAGGTCCTGAGGATGCAGATGGGGAGAGAGGCCTGTTTGAGTTTCCTCAAGAAGTGTAGTCTCTGCTGAGCTCGCTTCCTGATCTCCAAGGAATTCTTGCTCCAGGTCAGGTCCTGCGAGATCTGCACTCCGAGGAACTTGATGTTCTCTACTCTCTCCACTAAACGGCCGCCGATGCTGAGGGGGACGTGCTCAGGCTGTGACCGCCGGAAGTCGATAATCATCTCCTTCGTTTTGTCCACGTTGAGCACCAGATTGTTCTCCCTGCACCAGCCCTCCAGGTCTCTCACTTCTTCCCTGTACATTGATTCCTCATCCCTCTGAATAAGTCCCACCACCGTGGTGTCATCTGCAAACTTAATAATCTGGTTCCCCTCGTGTTTGGATACACAGTCATGTGTTAGAAGTGTAAACAACAGTGGACTGAGTACACAGCCTTGAGGGGTTCCGGTACTCAGCGTGACAGAGTTGGAGATGTTGTTTCCAACCCGGACAGACTGAGGTCTCTCAGTCAGGAAATCCAGGATCCAGAGACATGTGGCAGTGTTCAGACCGAGAAGGAGTAATTTCTCTATCAGTCTCTGGGGAATAATGGTGTTGAATGCTGAACTGAAATCAATGTACAGGAGTCTGGCGTAGGTGTCTTTCTGGTCCAGGTGGGTGATGACAGAGTGTAGGGTGGTGACTATAGCATCCTCCGTGGAGCGGTTTGAACGATATGCAAACTGGAGCGGGTCGTGTGATGCAGGGAGGCAGGCTGTGATGTGTGGTTTAGCAAGCCGTTCAAAACACTTCATCACAATTGGTGTAAGTGCAACAGGATGATAGTCATTCAAACAGGACACCACTGGTTTCTTTGCCACTGGTACAATGATAGAGGTCTTGAAGCATCTGGGAACGATGGCCTGACTCAGGGAGATGTTATAAATGTCAGTCAGGACATCCGCCAACTCGCTCGCGCAGTCTCGGAGCGCACGTCCCGGAATGTTGTCTGGACCTGCAGCTTTGCGTGGGTTGATTCTGGATAGGGTCCTATCCAGAATCAGAGTTCCAGGGGGTGAGATGACGACGGTTTCGCCTGATGGTCCCATGGGGTCCCTCCACCAGATAAGAGCGCGGTGTGGTGTGATTTCCGATGACAGCACCTGCTGCTCCTTGATCGGTCACCCACACATCCTGTCCTGGAGTGAGTCTATTGAGATGCTTTGCACGGTGTCTAAGGTTGTAGCGTTGTGCATCCTTTGTTTTCCTCTTCCTTTCATTCAGCATAACAGCATTTCTATCCGGAAGAGCAGGACTTAACAACGCAGGAAAAATAGGCACAGTTGTACGAAGCTGCCTTCCCATGAGCAGTTGAGCTGGGCTATACCCATTTTGGAGAGGGATAGCCCTGTAGGCCAGTAAAGCAAGATAGGGGTCATCTGACTTCTTCAAAAGCCCCTTCACTGTCTGCACTGCACGTTCCGCTTCAGCATTGCCCTGGGGATATTTTGGACTGCTGGTTACATGCTGGAACACGTACAACTTTGCAAATGCTGCAAAAGCTGCTCCAGAGAATTGTGGCCCATTGTCTGTCACCAGGGTCTCACAGATTCCATGACGTGCAAAGATTGACTTAAGGTGGTGGATCACATCATTAGATCTTGTGGGAGTTAGCAGGGCAATCTTCACATATCTTGACATGTAGTCCACTACTAGCAAGTAGGTCTTGCACCCTAACATGAACAAGTCTGCTCCCAACTTCTGCCATGGTCTGTCTGGGTATGGTGTCGGCATCAGTGGCTCCCTGTGGTTCTGTCTCTCCTGACAGCATGCTCTGCAGTTGAGAACCAACTCATTCAGCTGCTGACTCAACCCTGGCCACCATACTGACTGTCGTGCCCATTCTCTACACTTAACCACACCCTGGTGTCCTTCGTGCAGCTTAGCGAGAACATCATTTCTCATGGTTGAGGGTATGACAAGCCTTTCTCCCTTTAGCAGTAGACCATCCTGGACAGTAAGGAATGCCCTGTCAGTCCAGTATAGCTTGAGTGCAGGTTCATTTATGCCATGAGCTGGCCAGCCTTCTGCACACAGCTGCATCACTCGAGCACACACACTGTCCCTCTGCAGCTGCTCTCTCAGCTCCTCCAGATAGGCAGTGCTTGCAGGTAGGTTCTCCATCACCATATCCACATAGATATTTGTGTCCTCGAACAGCTCTTTGTCAGCTGGTGTCCCTTTTCTTGTGACAGGCGCTCGCGACAATGTATCAGCTGTCCACAGGCACTTCCCTGGCACATGAGATATGGAGTAGGAATAGTGCATAAGACACATTCGAAAGCGTTGGATCCGAGGGGGTAGAGCGTCCAGTGCTTGAGACCTCAGGAGACTCAGGAGAGGCTTGTGATCTGTCTCCAACTGGAAGTGTTTTCCAGTGAGGAAGTTGCTGAGCCTCTCGCAAGCCCAGGTCAGGCTCAAAGCCTCCTTTTCCACTTGTGTATATCTCTGCTCAGTGGGTGTGAGAGACCGCGACATGAAGGCTATTGGTCTCCACTCCTCACCCCAGTTTTGTAGCAGGACTCCTCCAAGTCCGTAAGACGACGCGTCTGCCGTAACTTTGCATTCTCTGTTAGGATCATATACGGCTAGCACCGGCGGCGACGTCAGGGCATCCTTTAAGTCCTGGAAGGATTTAGCCTGGTCAGCGCCCCACACCCATCAGTTCTTCTTTGAAAGGAGATCTCTGAGGGCTTTATCCCTCTCACCTAGCTGCGGGATAAACTTGCCTAGCTGGTTTACCATTCCAAGGAAAGATCTTAGTTCACTCACTGTTTTTGGCTCAGGCATTTCCCTCACAGCCTCCGTCTTGCTCGGGTCTGGACTGATGCCGCTGGCAGAGATCACGTGGCCTAGGAAGGTCACCTCAGACTTTGACAGATCACACTTGCCAATGTTAAGTGTGATACCTGCCTTCTGAATCTTTCTTAGCACGGTATGCAGGTGAGCATCATGCTCCTCTTGCATACGACCCCACACCAGCACGTCGTCAATGTGACAAACCACGTCTTCGAGCCCTTCTGTGACCTCCGTCACCATTCTGTTCTGAAAGTGTTCAGGAGTGGACGCAATGCCAAAAGGTAGCCATTTGAAATAATAGCGTCCAAAGGGCGTGATGAACGCTGTCAGTTTCACTGAATCTTCTGTCAACGGGATTTGCCAAAACCCCATATTTGCATCCAGCTTACTAAATATTTTGGCTCCAGCCAGCCTCCCAAGTGTTTCCTCTACTGATGGTAGAATGAACTTCTCTCTACACACGGACTCATTGAGGTTAGTGAGGTCGACACATATTCGCACAGGATCCATCTTGTTCTTTCTGGGCACTACCACGATGCCAGCTCACCAGTCTGTAGGCTCCTCAATTCTGCATATCACCCCGAGGCTTTCCATGCGGGACAGCTCTTGCTTGACTTTGTCCATTAGTGGCAATGGGATCCTCCTTGGTGTCTTGAGTGAAAATGGTTTGGCACCTGGTTTGAGCTTGATGGCATATGCCTGGCGCACCTCACCTAGTCCGCTGAATAGTTTTGGATAGTTCTCCTTTAATGTCTCTCTAGTGACACTGTCAAGGCGTGCAACAAGCCCTAGTCTGCAGCTCACGGACCTCCCTAGCAGGGCAGTGTGCACATAACGAACAACATACACCTCCTCCATCTCCTCTTTCCCACCAATTCTCAACAACAGCTTGGCAACGCCCACAACATCAAGTGGCCTCCTCCCCGGTCCCAGGAGCGGCTTAGGTGCTTTGTGGAGCGCAGGTGGGTTTTCTCTGAATATTTTCTGGAACACAGCATGAGGCAAAACTGTGACATCAGCACCCGTGTCAATTTTGAATGTCACGCTGCTGTCATGAATGTCAATGTTGACCATCCAAGGATCACCGTCTGTTGTAACACTGCCGAGGAAGATGGCATCCTCATCCTTTTCCACCTCAAGCACAGATTTTACGGTCTTGCACACACGTTTATAGTGACCCTTTCTCCCACAAACATGACAGTTCACTTCATTTGCAGGGCACTCCCGTTTTGAATGTGATGGAGAGCTGCCACATTTATGACATTTTAACTGTGTCCCCTTTTCCTTGCTGTTCTGAGTGCTGTGCGGTTTGTGAGCACGCTGAGGTTTGTTTTTAGCAGGCTTGCTACTTCCCTTGAACACTCTATCAACAGACATTGCCTCACTTGCCTGAGTTCTGGTGTCTCCTCTCAGAGAAGCTTGCTGCTTTTTCACCTCCTCACTCTGCCGTGCCATCCTGATTGCTTTCTCCAAAGTCAGCTCTGCATCTAGCTGCATGCGTTCAGACAGCCTCTTGTCTAACAGACCGACGACGAGTCTGTCCCGAAGTAGCTCATCATGCAGCACACCATAACTGCAGTGTTCAGCCAGCGCATATAGTGCAGTGACAAAAGAATCTACTGTCTCACTTTCTCTCTGTTTTCGCAGGTTGAATTTGGCACGTTCATAAATTACATTTTTTTTAACCACAAAGAAGCTTTGAAAGCCGTCACGCACCGCTTCATAAGAGCTGCGTTGAGCATCAGTCAGAGCCAGCCCACATAAAACATCATCCGCCTCGTCTCCCATGCAATATATCAGAGTATTAACTTGATTCTCTTCAGAGCTTGCATTCAGATTACTTGCCAGGCGAAATCTGTTGAATCTCCGGATCCATTTGGCCCACTCCTGCGGCTTAGAAAAGTCAAAGGGCTCCGGCGGCTGGATGTTGAACGTAGCGCACGGACCCGCTGCCACAGCGGCTCCCGGAGCGGTTGCTATCCCTCCATTTGCATCTTCGTCTTCACTCATCGTGTCCACAAACTACCCTCTCTTCCTCCGCGGTGTACAAACGATCCTTTTCTTTCCGGGCTTACCTCTCTACGTTAACTACAGGACTTCTGACACCATGTCGTGTTATTAAAACACTGCGTGAGTCCAACTGTAGTTTTTAACGTCACTTTTTTATTGAACCATGTCAACCTCGCTGCTAGTCTGTGACTCTCCCGCCAGTCGCCTCCCTGACGTCATTACTGCGCGACTTTGTAGTTCTTTTCCAAATAACTCAATTACACCACAGTAGATACTTTGACAAAACAGTACTTAGATGAGTAACTTAATTGCAGGATAGTTTCTACTCAAGTACATGTGAGGATAAAACTACTTTTACTCAAGTGCCTTTGGTCACAGTCACTAAATTTTCCAGCTACAAAGAACAAGTAATTTAAACAAGTTAGATTTAAAAAGTTACAAATTTATGTGAAAAGTTTACATGTAAAATGTTACAAATTCATGTTTTAAAAAAAATCATATAAAACAGTCACAAATTTGACAGTGATACATTTAAAAGAAAAATGTTTCAAATGTAGAACTGCTAATTTTTTAAGAAGTCAAAAATGTGTTACAAAAATCTAATTTATGTGGAAAAACTCAGATTTATAGGATAAAAGTTGTATTGTGGGACTCATATGCACATATGTATATCACTTTATGCTTCATATGTATACCACTTTAGGCTTCACATCTCAGATTGAACAAAGGACTGAGTCTCCTTGGAGATAGCAGGAGGATGTGAAAGTTTAGTCTTTGGTATGCAAAGAGACGGCCTTGGGGGATTTTCCTGGCTGCCAGAGACTGGGGGTGGAGGTGTTAAGATCTGAGAGAAGATGCATTGTTACTTGGGATTAAATGCAATGTGACTTTGAGCTTTGAAGGTCCTGATATATAAAGGACGAATAGCTGGGGTTTTTCCTCTTTCTGTTTTTGCTGATGTTGGAAGATGTGAATAAAACTGACTCGTGAGATAAACTCTGCCTCGTCATTTTCACATTTCCACACTGGTGACCCTAAGACGTATCATGGATGAAAGAAATTCCCCCGAGCCAACCGGGTCAGGAGCTCCCAGCCAAGCGTATGCCACTACCGTCCAGCTACCGGACTTTTGGCAAGACAACCCACGCTCCTGGTTCCACTTGGTCGAAGCACAGTTCGCCCTCCGGGGGATAACGGTAGATGACACGAAGTTCTACCATGTGATTGCCAAGCTCGACAACCGCACGGCTCGGCATGTGGAGAGCCTATTGGAGCAGCCACCGGCCGACGACAAATACGGCGGGTTGAAGGCTGCGCTCATCCAGCGTTTCACTCTCTCAGTCCAGGAGAGAGCGGAGAGGCTCCTGGCTCTGAACGATTTGGGAGATGGCACGCTCAGTGATCCGCTTTTGGTCACTCGTGAATGTGTGACACGGCCCGTTCAAAAATAAACCACACCTTGCTTTCTTTCACACTTATACTGACTTGTTTTGCCAGCAAACTTTTAAAGAGTGGAACATGGACTCACTTTATTCATAAGCCAAACTCCATTGACAATTCTAGCAATTCTGCAGATTATTCATGCACTAATAATCTTACAATTTCAAAACTTTGTGGTCATTTCAGTGCTGTTGCCTCAAAATTTCCTCTCAATAACCGTTATTACTACTGTTCAGTATGAATTAGCTAGATTCACAGCCTCACAGATGAGGTTTAAAATGGTTAATTCAGTTTTCCAAAGCAGGAAACTCGCTACTTAGGCTGAATTAACAAGAAATTGATTGGCTTCTTCGCGATTCCGCCTCTTTAGGCCTGTATCTTATTTAATTTAGCGTATGGCAATGCTTTAGCATGCTTAGAAAAAACCCAATGGCTTTCTGATCAGAATGGGTGAGAGGGTGACCCCTCCCCCTTGTTCTTCACACACAGACACTGGCTGCACCCCTGAGCGTCCTCTGGGTTTAACAGCAAAAACACAGTAACAGTGAAAATTCACTGTGCAAAGAGATCAGATTTGACTAAAAACACACACACAGCTTGTGGCTTAATATTTTTGTGTCCATTTCGGGATTACACGCCACACACAGGGCACTGTAATAATGTAGTAATTTACTGTTAATAGGTACAAAGATTATTTAATTTATATATATATGTGTGGGTGGGAATGACGTTTCACTTCATTGCCAACACAAAGAAGCTCGTGGGGCACCAGTCCAAAAGAGTGGACACTTTTATTAATAATTAATCTTTGTACCTGCTATGACTCAGTCTCAAACATTCATGAATTCTTCTGCGTGACTCGAAAGAACAGACACACAAAAAAAAAGTCAAGCAGAAACTTCAACTCAGCTTAGATAAAGTGTCACATTCAAATGACTTTGAAGGCAATGTGAAATGATCAACAAGCATAAAGCACCACATTAAACTGTCTAGGCATTACAGCATAATGTGTATTATTAAGCATTTGTGAAATCAAGGAAAACCATAGCTTAAATTGGAACTGTGATGGAAAATGAAAAGCTGTAAAGTAACTGTAACAGAATGGTGAGAAAACTGGACACAATTGTATGAAGAAAATGATAAAAGCTGATTTATATGAAAAAGGAAGTTTTGGGTTACGCTAAAAAGGAACAGAGGTTAATGAAAAGATGGATATTACTTTTCTTCAGTTTTATAACTCTGGTCAGAGTTTATAACCTTGATCTCAACATGAGAAATTTTGGCATACTTCAGTTGGGATGGACATCGTATTTAGCCCAGCAGATAGATCATGGGTCTTGCTTACGTGATCAGTTGATATCAGCGGGATTCTGGCTGGTCATCAGATAGCATGGAAAATATCTGCACACTGATAATTTCTTCCCAAACTCAACCGTCTTTGAAGCTGAGACCCGGAGATGCTGAGAGGTGTGGCTGGCTCCGCTGATTTGTATGTCATTCGGATGGGACAACCATAGCATTTCTGTGGACTTCTCCTGAGGTCCCTGGAATTTGTAGATCATTCAAAGTCCAATCAAAGTCACAAAACTTGAAGAAAAGAATACAGATATTTAAGCCACGAAATCCTAGTTCTTCTGATGTTGTGGTAATTGAGTAAGAGTAAGCTTCTAGTGAAATGTTATAAAATCAAGATCAGTCCTCTTTGACATGGTGATTTAAGGAAAATTAGAAAAAGTTTAACAAATTACTAAAAGTAGGTCTGAGTAGAGAAGGATGGAGTTTCACTCCAGGCAATAAAGAAGATTTTGAGCTCAAATGAAATAAGAAAAGAATGGTCTGTCCCCAGAGAAAAAGTGTAGACAGAACAGCACTCAGCCTGAGAAAACACTCTTCTAAAAAAACTTGTGAGTTCCTGACTTTTAAGTTGGGTGCTTTCCAGAAGGAAAAAAATCTTGACTGGCAGTAAAAAGGACCAATTACTTTTTAGAGCGGGATACTAGAATGGACTCTTGTCTAATCAGGAAGAGTTTCTTTGTCTGAAACTGACCAATAGGATGAAGGAGGTGTCACACAAACTAGACTAGTTGGTGATTGGCTGATGCAGATCAGCTGGCTTGCGTGAGCTTATCAAGGGAAAAAAATGATTAAACTGGAATTCACATTATATATACTGTGTATATATATATATATATATATATATATATATATATATATACAGTATATATATATATTTTTTTTTTTTTCTTTTTTTTTGTTACTTATTTGTACCCGTAGGTAGACTTGGTTTGCAGTCTGGTGATAAGCCACCGCTGCTGGTCGCTGCGTGCGCGAGCGCCCTAAACCTACATGTTTTTGGTATGCGGGAGGAAACCAGAGAAATCCCGGAGTAAACCCGCGCAACACGGGGAGAACATGCAAACTCCACACAGCTCACTGTTGGTCGGGGGCTGGGATCGAACCCACGATCTCATGATCCCCGCGGTCCCCCGGCCGAGGGTAAAACTGTGCTGCCACAGTGCTAAACCACTGCGCCACCGTGCAGCCACGGTGGCGCAGCCATATATATATATACAGTATATATATATATATATAAGCTAAACTAAACTTCAGTGATTCATGACTATTTTTCATCATTACTACAGTAAGCATGCATTTCTATATTAACATGCATTGAATAAAGTTTCGTTTAACACTTTCAACATACAATTCATTCAAATCAATGATTAATGAAACATTTCAAACCAGAATTGTACGTCGGAGTTCACTCTTGATTTTCCAGGGTGTACTGAGAAGTATCTTCTGAAAAATGAGAGTCTTTAGAGTCGCTGGAGTCCCAAAGTTGTAGAAATGGCTTTATAACCTTTCCCAGACTGATAGATCTCAATTACTTTGTTTCTCATTTGTTCCTGAATTTCTCTGGATTGCAGCAGATGTCTAGCTTTTGAGAATCGTTTGGTTTACTTCACTTTGTCAGGCAGGCCCTATTTAAGTGATTGAGAACAGGAGTGGAAATAACCGGGCCTAGGTGTGGCTAGAGAAATTGAACTCAGCTTTCCAAAGATGTGATAAACCACAGTTAATTTATGTTTTAATGGGGGAGGGGGTGTCACTTTTTCACACAGGGCCCAGGGCCATGTAGGTTTGGATTTTTTTTTACCCTTAATAACAAACACCTTCATTTAAAAACTGCATTTTGTGTTTACTTGTGTTAGTGTTGTCTAATATTTAAATTTGTTTGATGAGCTGGAACATTTAAGTGTGAAATCAGGAAGAGGGCAAACACTTTTCCACACCACTGTATATTGTAAGTAGAATCCATAAAATGGATGTTTCATCTGTCAAAAATTCATTAAGGCTCCCAATTTTGATACAAACACTGCACGGTGGCACAGTGGTTGGCACTGTGTCAGCACAGTAAGAGGGTCACAGGATCGATTCCACCCCTGACCATCATGGGTTCAATCCCACCCTCAGACCATCGGTGACCCTTCTGTGTGGAGTCTGCATGTTCTCCCCGTGTCTGCGTGGGTTTTCTCTAGTTTCCTCTCACAGGCCAAAGACATGCAGGTTAGGTTAATTGGCATCAACTGGGGATTTTAAATCATCCTTAGGTATGAATGTGAAAGTGAATGGTTGTCTGTGTCTCTGTGTTGGTCCTGCGATGGACTGGCGATCTGTCCAGGGTGTACCCTGCCTCTCGCCCAAAGATGCTGGGATAGGCTCCAGCCCCCAAGCGACCCGAAAAGGATTAAATGGTAGAGGATGGATAGATGGACATTTTACCTGCCAAAAAAATTACTTGATTTGGTTGAATTGTGAAGATTATAACATAACATGTTCTGTCTAACTTGTAAAACTCTGTTTTCTGAAATTTATTTTCAAATGTTTCCATAAATCAGCGCCTGAGCCACTTGCTGGTTTCATCCAAAGACAGGACAGCAGCAGAGCCACCAGGAGTTCTGTAAACAATAACTGTAAAATATTCCACCGCAGAACCACATTTGGACTAACAGCTTTCTCTATAAAGGGCAGTCACATCTGGAACACAATGCCAAATGAAATTAAAATAATAACGGACTTTAAAACATTCACTATAAAGGTTAAAAACTGGCTGAAAAATAAACAAGAATGTACCCATGTATGAAATGATTGTCTGCAGGGTGAGAGTGAATGAAAGGAAGGAATGAATGTGTTTGTTTATAGTGAGTGACAAAGGGAGGGAGGCCTGAAATAGGCAAATGTGAGTCAGGTTGTTATATTGTGTATTTATAATATTTATAATCTTTATAATATTTATAATTGTGTATTTATAATGTATTTATAATCTTTTTTGCATTGATGTATGTGGTTATTGTTTATTCTGTTTTCATTTTTTCTTTTCCTTATCTTTTTTTCTTTTTACTTGTTTCTCCTTTCTAAAGCCCATCCAGGGACAAGAGTTGCAAATTAGCTAATAGCTATACACTCTTTGTGCAACACATCAGATTGACTGTCATTTGATTAATTGTCTATGTTTATTGCACTGTCCCTGTCAAATAAACAAATAATCTAAAAATATGTTATTTCACCTGTCAAAAAAATTAAGGGTCTTAATCCGGATTGAAACTCCAGAAATCTGGATTGAAACTCCAGAAATCCAATCATAACCAGTTTATTCATGTGCACTAATAAACCGGTTATGACAGGATTTCTGCAGTTATCTGATTATTCAGGTGGCCATGTAAACAGAATAACTCAAAGGCCATGGAACTGGGGTCATTAACTGAAGTGGTTTACCCTCCAGTAATCTGTTTATTCAGTGTATGTAAACATGAGAAAACTAATTATTGGCATTATCAGTTTATTGCCAGTAATCAATTTATTGTGACCATGTGACCGGGGTCACTGTTCAAAATACAAACAAGTTCCAAGACTGAACAGTAGATGGCAGCAGTACGATATCTGGTTCCTTAAATGGCCTTTGGTTTTTTTTTTTTTTATCATGATTAAGATATTGTTCATCAGCATCTTCAGTTCAAAACAGCAGAAAAGAAAAAAAATTCAGGTTGTTCATGTTTTGTAAAAGATCAATGGTTCAATAAATGCAAACATTTCATAATGTACTTGTGCTTCTTTCTACTAAATTTGGAGTTACCATTAGGTTGTTTTGCTATTATTTTACTGGTCCGACCCCCTTGACTTTAAATCCAGTGGTATGTGGCCCCGAGTTAAAATGAGTTTGACACCCTTGAGTTAGACGCTGACAGAGGGATACTCCCACCACCTTGTAGGTGTGTACTTCCCAGAAAATATGATTAATTAGTTAATCAGAAACTGGACATCATAGTTGCAAATCTCATTTTAAAAAGTCTGTGTGGCATGAGTACATGAGACTTTGATAAAATGAGTTCAGCAGAATTCCTCGAGAATATTGTAACGTCGGGGCTGTATTGGGGGGAGCAGGGATTTCCCAGCATGCTTTGCAACAGTGGACATTATTTTGTGTGTTTGTTTAAATGTTATTACTGAGTTATTATACTGCTGTGTCATTATAACTGCGTTATAATGACACAGCAGTGTTTTAATGGCAGGATTAGGGCAAGATGTATCATGTGTTGGATAACCATGATTGAAATGGAAGTTTGTGCTCAGTGTGTGTGTGTGTGTGTGTGTGTGTGTGTGTGTGTGTGTGTGTGTGAATAAAGCCTGTTCGTCACATCCATCTGTTCCTCTTCTTTGTGTGAACTTTGCCTACGTCACACTGGTGTCAGGAGTGAGATGGAACAGGTGGAAGCCAGGATCAGAATGGAGATCCAGCAGCTGGAGCGACTCATCGCTCAGCTGGCGAGGAACGACGGGGCCGAGACACCAACCCCCGGAGCCGCTCGCCGGGACGAACGAAGCAGCGGACCTGACAGGGCCAGCGCACCCCACCCCACCCCACCCCCTGCCTTTTTCAAGGCAGAGCGAGCGGATCAGAGCAAACCAGCCCCGCTTCCTGCCCTTTTCAGGGTAGGACGGGCTGGCGATTCCAGGGCGATCAGGAGCGGCGATCGACCGGGAGGCGATCGCCCCATCTGTCAGACAGCGGGCCAAGATTCCCCGCTTCAACGGTGAGACCCCGTTGGATGACTACCTGATCCAGGTTGAGCTGGCCGCCGCGCTGAACGGCTGGCCACCAGAGGAAACCACCGTGCAGGTCGCGCTGGCCGTGGAAGGGAGGTCTCTCTGCACGCTCTCTGATCTCTGGCCTGAGGAGCGCTGCAGCTGGCCAGCGCTACAAGGAGCGCTCCGGAGATGATTTGGGAGAACGGCAGACGCTGAGCACGCCCAGGAACAGCTGACCCACCGCCGTCGAAGCAGCCAGGAAAGCCTAGGAGCCTACGCAGTGGACATACGACTGCTAACACGGTGCAGCTACCCGGATTTCGCACCGGAGGTGGTAGAGAAGCTCGCCCTCCGGAACTTCATCCAAGGTCTCCCCCCCGGCCCAGCTCCAGAGCCACGTACGGATCCACGCCGGGAGCAACTGGGAGACTGCGGTGGCAGAAGCAGAGCGGGTGGAGCCGCTGATGAATCGCACAATTGAAGCGTCGACGCCGAGACAAAGAACCTTCCAGGCCACGGCTGAGAGCGAGGGGGAGAAGGAGGAGTTACGATAGACCACAGCAGTGCGTCCACGGAGAAGACAGCCGCGGCGGTGCGTGTAAGGGTGCCCCCGCTGCGGGGAGCCAGGACACATCGCACGGTACTGCCCTGCACCCACCCCATGTCAAACTGATGAGCTGTCATCGTGCGTGGGCCGAATTTGACACTCGCCAGGGATGTATCTACAGTGCAGCCTGGAGAAGACGTCGATCCGGGCCCTGATTGACACCGGCTCTACAATCTCCTTGGTCTGACCCGGTGTGCTGCCGGGCACAAACGAGATGGCCCCACAGGGGTGGGAACCCACTGAGCGCCGCGTCACCACAGCTACCGGTGAGCACGCCAGATTGGGGGGGCAGAGAGTTCTCGTGGTGGGGGTGGCTGGTCAGAACATAAAACACCCGTTCTGGCTGGCTGAAATCCAAGACCCCTGTATTATTGGACTAGACCTGCTCACAGCCTGGAACGCCAAGATCGACACCGCCGGACCGTCCCTCCAGCTGGGAAACCGGACCATCACGCTCCACAGCAGAACCCAGAGAAGGAACACGGAGGCCTGCGCAATCGAGGGACCACCAGGACGGACCGGACCAGGCGGGCCACCGCGAGGACCGGACACGATGACGCCACCAGCGCGGGCAGAGAAAGCACGAGCACACACAAGGACAGCAAGGGGAGGGGTCAACGTGTCAGCAGAGACGCAGCAGGCGGTCGAGGAATTATTTCAGCGGAGCTGCAGCAGGCTGGACCCGGAACAGAGACGCCAGCTGCGGGAACTATTGGACTGTTATATGGGTGTCTTCGCCGCGAAGGATGAGGGATGCAGCCAGACCGTTTTGGTGCAGCACGAGATCGACACCGGTGAGACCAGGCCGATTCGACTCTGCCCACGCCGGCTGCCCTTTTCAAGGCGGGCAGCAGCAGAACAAAAGGTGCGAGAGATGCTGGGGGCAGACGTCATTGAGCCCTCCAGCAGCCCCTGGGCAGCACCGGTGGTGCTGGTCAAGAAGAAGGACGGGTTGTGGCAGTTCTGTGTGGATTACCGGCGCCTGAATGACGTCACCCGGAAGGATTCCTACCCCCCTGCCCCACATTGATGACGCGCTGGACCACATCGCCGACTCCAGCTGGTTCAGCTTGCTGGATCTACGCAGCGGCGATTGGCAGGTGGAGCTGTCACCTGAGGCCCGCCAGAAAACAGCCTTCTCCATTGGGCAGGGACTGTATCAGTTTAAAGTGATGCCGTTTGGACTTTGCAACGCCCCGGCCACCTTTGAGCGCTTGATGGAGCGAGTGCTGGCTCACGTGCCCCGGAGTCGCTGTGTTGTTTACTTGGACGACCTACTGGTGCATGCAGCTGATTTTGACAGCACCCTGTCAAATCTCCGAGAGGTGCTGGACGCCATCCGACAGGCTGGGCTACGGTTACACCCTAGAAAATGCCACCTATTCCGGCGGGATACCACTTTCCTGGGCCACGTCGTCAGCGCAGCGGGAGTCGCCACCGACCCAGAAAAAGTGGCGGCGGTGAGAGACTGGCCAGTGCCGCGGAACGTGAGAGAGCTGAGGAGTTTTCTCGGATTGGCCTCCTATTACAGAAGGTTTGTGAAAAACTTCACCACCATCGCCAGCCCGCTGCATCAGCTGATGCAGAAAAGACACACGTTTCAGTGGAGTGAGAACTGTGCTGCTGCTTTCTCCCAGCTCCGCGCGGCGCTCATCAGAGCCCCCATCCTGCAGTATCCGGACCTGAACCGCCCTTTCATCGTGGACACGGATGCCAGCAACCAGGGCATCGGGGCGGTGCTATCGCAGGAGGGAGAACACGGAGAGCAGGCAGTTGCTTTTTTCAGCCGCACTCTCAGCAGAGCCGAAAGGAATTACTGTGTTACTTGCAGAGAGCTGTTGGCTGTCATTCAAGGACTGCGTCATTTCCGCCCGTATGTGTACGGGGGGAGGTTCCAGCTCAGGACGGATCACGCTTCCATGACCTGGTTATTGAATTTTAAAGAGCCGGATAGACAGTTGGCGAGGTGACTGGAGGCACAGCAGGATTATAATTTCCAGATTGTGCATCGGGCAGGCCGCCTCCATGCCAACGCTGATGCGCTGTCTCGGCGCCCCTGTGCGACAGAGGAGTGTCGTCACTGCCAGCGGGCTGAAGATCAAGACCAAGCTGTCCCACGGGCTGCTGCTCTCCGGACCGCTGCGGGCAGAAATAACACAGCGACACATGGCTTGTCCTCGGATGATCAGGCAGCCTCCCCCAGCGATGACATCACAGAGGTCCTTGACACGCAGCAGCTGCAGAGCGAGCAGGATAGAGACCCGGTCATTTCTCGGGTTCGGCAGTGGCTGGACGCAGGACAGCGGCCCGCCTGGGAGGTTGTGTCAGCACTGGACCCAGAGACTAAGGCCCTACACTCCCAGTGGACCAATCTCCGCTGCCACGAGGGCGTGGTGTATCGACAGTGGCAGACTCCAGCTGGGCAGCGGCATGTCTGGCAGCTGCTGATTCCTCGTCGACTCCGGCCCAAGGTACTCCAGCTGGTTCATGGGGCGGTAGGAGCGGGCCACTTCAGGGTGACAAAGACGCTGCAGCGCCTTCGAGCCCGGTTCTACTGGCCCGGCTGTCATCAGGACGTGGAGCTCCACGTTCATCGCTGCGACACCTGCACAGGGCCAACTCAGCAATCCCACGCTCCCCTGCAGCAGTACCGGGTGGGAGCACCGATGGAGTGGGTGGGAGTGGACATTCTGGGCCCTTTCCCAACCACGGACCGGGGAAACCGCTACTTGTTGGTTGCAATGGATTATTTCACTAAGTGGCCAGAGGCGTACGCGGTCCCGGACCAGAGCGCCACTACGACGGCATCAAAGCTGGTGGACGAAATGTTCTCTCGGTTTGGCGCACCGGAGGAGCTGCACAGCGATCAGGGTTGGAACTTCGAGGCGGAGGTCTTTGGAGAGGTCTGCAAGCGGCTGGGTATCTGGAAGACCCGGACCACCCCGTTGCATCCACAGAGCGACGGCCTGGTCGAACGATTCAACCGGACCCTCACCACCCAGCTCGCTATCCTAGTGGACCAGCGACAGCGAGACTGGGACCTGCATCTGCCTTTTGTTTTTTGGGCGTACCAGACGGCAGCTCAGGAATCTACTCGTTGCACCCCTGCTGCACTCATGTTTGGACGCGAGCTGCGCACACCGGTGGATTTGGTATTCGGTCCCCCCCCTGAGCCGGAGGTGGATGGAAAACCCGGGTTGGATTATTGTTTTTGTTTGAAAGAACGTCTCCACACGGTGCACGAACTGGCTCGAGAGGCCCTGGCAGCGGCAGGGGGTCGGCAGAAGCGAGCGTATGACTCCCGCTGCCAGGGGAGGGACTTTGCACCGGGAGATCGACTCTGGGTTTTCTACCCTGAGAGAAAAAGAGGACTATCACCGAAGCTGGCGAGCCATTGGTCGGGACCGTGTGTGGTTCTGCAGAGACTGTTGGATGTGGTGTACAGGGTGAGGCTTAGGAAAAGGGACCGGGTCGTGGTACTTCACCGTGACCGTCTCACCCCGTATCAGCCATCCGCCCCATTGGTGGACGAACCGGAGCCTTCATCCTGACCAGAAACCCCGATCGAGACTCAGATGGACACAAGGAGGCCTGTACGTGCTGGTCGTCGGCATCGAAGGCCGTCCCGACACCTGGACGAGTTCGTATTGGACTTTTGAATTGGACTTTAATTTTTCTGGGGACAGAAACCAGTCCGGGGGGGGGGGGGGCGCAGTGTAACATCAGGGCTGTATTGGGGGGGGGGGGATTTCCCCAGCATGCTTTGCAACAGTGGACGTTATTTTGTGTGTTTGTTTAAATGTTATTACTGAGTTATTATACTGCTGTGTCATTATAACTGCGTTATAATGACACAGCAGTGTTTTATAGGCAGGATTAGGGCAAGATGTATCATGTGTTGGATAACCATGATTGAAACGGAGGTCTGGTAGAATGACCTCCCCTCCTGTCTGTGCTCTGTGTGTCTGTGTGTGTGTGTGTGTGTGTGTGTGTGTGTGTGTGTGTGTGTGTGTGAATAAAGCCTGTTCGTCACATCCATCTGTTCCTCTTCTTTGTGTGAACTTCACCTACGTCACAATATGTACGCCTCATTTTTTTAACCTTTGTACACGTTTAAGATAATTTATCCTTGTAACATTGTAAATAAGTGAGAAAAACATGGAAAAGCATGCCCCTGTCCCTTTAACACATTTAAATGTTCGTGTAGGAGCCACATACTCTGGACAGCATCAACTAGTGCAGAAGAGTTACTTTAGTAACAGAGTACTATAACAGATTACTTTTTAATGACAGTAATTTTCTAATGCAACAGGTTTTTAATACTTTAACACATGCAGATACTGAGAATAACACTGAGCTCATCTTTACTCTTTCCTATCCACAGGTATGGCCGGTCTGTCTGGGACAGCCACTGCTGCTGTGGCCGGTACTGGAGGAACTGTGAGATTTTTGGCATCTCTCATCTGAGCCCAGGATGGAGGTCATGAAGAAAAAAATAAAATGAAAGATAACTGGAAAGTGTTGTGAGTAATATGAGCTTAATGCTTCAGTAAGGCAAAACTGAAATGTGAAGGCTGGTCATGCTGTGGTGGTTTTTTTTTTGTGTGGTTTTTTTTGTAATAAAAACATTCATTGTCATATTGTGCAACTTTCAAAAGAGAATAAAACAAATACCTGAATGCAATGAAAACATTTTGGCTGTTTTGTATGATGTTTGATGGTCTTACATTTTGTTAAAAAACATTAATAAGAAAGGCTAATTCTCTGATGCTTAATGAACTTTCAATACCTTAGCAACACATTTGTTTTAATTATGAGAGGTATCTTTCCACCTCACATATGGGACACCACAGATTGAGTAAAAACTGGTCTGTGTCATCATATGCAATAGGTGTTATCATATTATAATGCAAGAAATCTCTCTGTGTGTGTATATGTGTCTGTTCCGCGCGTATCTCCCAAACCATTCGTCAGACTGGCCTCAGATTTGATACGTGCTGTGCTGAGGTTGCGAGGGTGTGGATCCCTGAATTTCTGCCTCCCTGGATATGTGGAAGTTTAGAATGGGAAATCTTTAATGAACGTTCATACGGGAGCTATGGGCATCCATAGCTATTACATCATAGACACAGATATTGCCATGGTTACTGTTGCCAGGCAGACACATCATCAAAGATCAAAGGCAGGCATCACTGAATGAGTAGTGACATGAAAGATTAGAGGCAGGTTTCACCATGGTTACTGTTTCCATGGTAATAGTAACTTTCTAGGGGCACGCAGAATACTTGCTTATATTTGGTTTCTACAGGCATGCACGGGTATGCACTAGTTTTCCTAATATGCAAATTTTCTCATTTTAAGATTTTTTTATATTGTAATCTACATTTGTAACTAGTTGCACATTAGCAACTTTTCTTATTAACTTATTCCTTTGTAGCAAATACTATGCAACTTTTTCTAGTGAATAAAAATATACTGGAATTTGAAGCTGTTTTAATAAATTTATTTTATTAAATTATAAATTTACATGACGATATGACGTTTTTGTGCATCTACCTCTCCCCCTTTAACATTTTTTTTAATTAATTCTTTTCCCCCCTTAAATTTGCACCTTTTCTCCTAAATTTGGTCTTCTGTAAATGCTTTCTCATTAAGTTTACATTTACTTTTCTCCTAAATATAACCCCCCCTCAAAAAAAAAAACCAAAAAAACCCCCAGCCTGGTTATGCATGAAAGATTTGCATATAGAGCCATAGGCTGCAGACTCCTGTCAGAGCTCATCATCTCTCCAGCTTCACATGGCTCCACCTAGTGTCCATTCAGCATAAATGCACCCATATGTTTTCATTTTACCAAAAACGAAACCTAATAGCGTCTCTATATACCTCAACATTAACAGGACTAGTCTCTCTGCCGGAGCATCAAGAAACATGGAGCTATGTGAGTTTCTTTCAGCCTGCATGCATTGCGCACATATTATATGACTAACAGTGATAACACTGACTTGGGTGTAGTTAAGAGATAAATTTTAGGGTTTATTGTTCTTTTTTTTTTCAGTTGCTGCTGCTGTTGGAGCTGGTAAGAACTGTAGAGCTAATGATGATTCGTATTCCTTTACCTTTCAGTGTGAATTTATACATTTTGCTCTTTTTTCATTTAATACCTCTCTTTTTTTAATATGGCATGATGTTTTTTTTTCACATTTTTTTTTTTTTTCTTGCCTTCTGATTGTTGCTCTGAGTGTTGCTATCCCTGTGCTGTTGCAATCCTGGAATTTCCCCGTTGTGGGACTAATAAAGGCTTATCTTATCTTATCTTATCTTATGTCTGCTCTACTCATGTGCAGTGGGAGCCGTGGTCGCTGCCCCTGTGGTTCTGGGGGCTGCAGGTTTCACCTCAGCTGGGATTGCAGCAGGGTCCCTGGCTGCAGGCATGATGTCCTCTGCTGCTATTGCTAATGGAGGAGGGGTGGCTGCAGGGGGCTTGGTGGCTCTTTTTCAGTCTGCAGGTATGGTTTTCACTGCTGGAGATATATTTAATGGCTGTCCTAAATGCTGCACGTTCAACGTAAAACACTAGAAAAAGTTAAAAAAAAAAAAAACTGGTGGAGGAAGTTTCCCAACCAGAAAATAATAAACTAGTAAAATTAGCCAAAATAGCATCTAAGATGGAGATACATGGTCAAGTGTTGGTAGGTCATTAGGATGGGATCATGGATGTTGGATAGGGTGGTTGGGTGATGTTAATGAGAATCTCAGTCATTATCTAAGCTAGGCTAACTTCAGAATCAAAATCAGAATAAGATTTATTGCCATTGTTCATGTAGTACACAAACTAGGAATTTGTCTCGGTGCAATGCTGCAACATTAAACAGGAGTAGCACTAAAGATAAAAATAAAAAACTATGCATGCACTAAAATGTAGAATATGAGTAATACTAATCTATGCAATTTTAAATATATTAACAAGCAGCAGATATTGTGGAGTTCCACATATGCCTGTTTTCCACTAGCCCAGCACACCTCGGTACGGCTCGGTTCACTTCAGTACGGCTCGGAATGCTTCTGTCTCCATTGGTGTTGTGCTTGTGCCGTGATGGTTTGTTAGGAGGTTTTAGAAGCGGGGCAGCAGCAGATTCTGAGCGAGGCGGGGCCACACTCCCGTGACGTTACGCACCCACTGAGTCCTTATTTACACGAGACAAAAAAGGATTCAAGGATTATTGCCTTGCTCGCTCTGTGGATTTATCTCACAATTAATTTTATCTCATAATTAAGCTGCAACAACACAAGTCACTTTTGTTTTGAATTAACTGCCAAATGACCTAGAAATAAAGAGCTGAAACTTGTTTTTATTCGTATTAAATAATGAGACTGTGGCACACTGGCCTACACCAAATAATTTTTTTTTACATCCTAGGGCATTTTGGATGTACTGAATTAAAAAAAATTCATGTTTTTCACCTTCAGGTCAACGTTTGGAACAACAGTATTATTATTTTCCGTTTAGATGATGCTACACTCCTTCTAAAGTATTGTAATTCTCTGAATTTGGAATGCCGATAGAACATTCAATTTACATATACTTACTTTTTTACATTGACTTGTAAGCTTGATCAGTCTCTCCTGCTGCATTTTAAAGTCCAACTGTGCAACTTCTTATAAGTTAACATAAAAAATGTACCCAAAGTTTAGAACTGGATCATGTGGGGCTAATTTTTTATGATATTTCAATAAAAAGAACAGAAAGCTTACAAAAACATTTGTTTTTTGGTCTAGTTAAAAATTACATTACCTTTACAATGGTTGACCCTGACAGGAAGATCAGTATCATTTTGATCAGACTAGGCAATGGAATTTCTATGAAATTATACTGTTTTATAATTCAGTGTTATAACAGACAAACCACACTTTCCAAAACAATTCCATTTTATTATATACAAAATACTAAAAGAAAAAAAAAACTTTGCAACACAACATGAAGGTTAATCGACATTTTATACACGCCGACCACTGAGTGTCTACACCAGCTTCCCAAACTGGGTCACGACTCGGCTGAATGAAGGCGTCTCTGCCAGCTGTGGGTCAGGATGGCTCGGTTGAATAATCCGGACGGGCTGTCGCGGCGGACGCGTGGGATGATTCTACAAGGAAAATGCACACAATAAAATACAGCACAATAGTTTTTAACAAGAATACATAAGCTTATTTCAGCGTATTGTTCACATGAATAATTAAAATAAAAGCTTGAGTCCGCAGTGTGCTGCAATTAAGCAGCGATCATCATCCACAAATGAACAGCTTTTTTATTGCATAAATAAACTGAGCGTCTTACCGAATATATTTGCGAAAAAACGCACAATAAAAAAAAATTAAAACTCACCGTTAAAGGACTCCGATGTCGAGACCTCCCGGTATATTTTTTCATTCCGGGCAGCTCCGTCTAACTCGCGCTGCATACGTTCGTCTGACAAGGCAGTGAACAGACACTGCAGCTCCTTACTGGTCCATGGAACACCCTTATTACGCGAAGCCATTTTTGATAGAAAATAAATGAAAATAGCACAGCAATACACTGAAAGGAACCGCCAACAGTGGTTGCGTGCTGAGTAAAGGCGGTCATGAAGATTCTTTTTTTTTTTTTTTCAAAAACTTTATTGAGAAGGTCGTGAAGATTTGGTAGATGAGGAGGAGGAGAGGGGCGGTTCCAACCTGACCAATCAGCGCCGGTTACGACCTGACCAATCAGCGGCGACCAGTCTGTTAACGTCACAACACGGCACAGCTCAGCACTGCTGCACCCTGCCCTTCAGCGGGGCTGAGAATTGCGGCTGTTAAACCGTGTTGGGGCTTGTGGAAAAGCGTACAAAGCGTGCTGAGCCGTCCCGTGTCGCGCTAAAGCGTGCTAGTGGAAAAGGCCCTATAGTGCAGTCGGTAGTGCAAAAAGAAAACAGTGATAATTGTCATGAGACCGGTTGAGCTGCTGTACATAGTGCACGAGAGTCTAATAAGTCACTTAGTGTTCAGCAGTCTGATGGCAGAGGGGAAGAAGCTGTTCATGTAGCGGGAGGTTTTAGTCTGAATGGACCGAAGTCTTCTACCTGAGGGGAGGGGGGCAAACAGTATGTGTCAGGGTGTGAAGGGTCGGCTATGATCCGGCCTGCACGCCTTCGGGTCCTGGAGATGTACAGGTCCTGAAGGGATGGGAGCTTGCAGCCAATCACCTTCTCAGCAGCGCGCACGACGCGCTGCAGTCTTAGTCTGTCCCTGGCAGTGGCTCCTGCGTACCACACGGTTATGGAGGTGGTGAGGATGGACTCGATGATGGCCGTGTAGAACTGCACCAACATCTTGGTGGGTAGCTTGAGCTTCCTCAGCTGCTGCAGGAAGAACATCCTCTGCTGGGCCTTTTTGATGAGGGAGCTGATGGTCGGCTCCCACTTGAGGTCCCGGGTGATGGTGGTGCCCAGGAAGCGGAAGGAATCTGCAGTGGTGATGGGAGAGTCTGTGAGGGTAAGGGGGGGCAGAGGGGTGTGACTTTTCTGAAGTCCACGATCATCTCCACTGTCTTCAGAGCGTTCAGCTGCAGGTTGTTATGGCTGCACCAGGACGCCAGCTGGGCCACCTCTCTCCTGCAGACGGACTCGTCGCCGTTGGAGATGAGCCCGATGAGGGTGGTGTCATCCGTAAACTTGATCAGCTTGACAGACTGGTGGCTGGAGGTGCAGGAGTTGGTGTACAGGGAGAAGAGTAGGGGGGAAAGTACACAGCCCTGGGGTGATCCGGTGCTGATGCTAACAGAGTCTGAGACAGTCTTTCCCAGCCGCACATGCTGCCTCCGATCCGTCAGGAAGTCGGTGATCCACCTGCAGAGGGAGTCAGGCACGTTGAGCAGGGACAGCTTGTCCTGGAGCAGAGCGGGGCGGATGGTGTTGAATGCAGAGCTGAAGTCCACAAACAGGATCCTGGCGTAGGTTCCCGGGGAGTCCAGGTGCTGCAGGATGGAGTGGAGGGCCAGGTTGACTGCGTCGTCCACAAGTGTGTTTACCTGTGTCATAAACCAGGAATAATACCTGGAAGTGAGAAATGATTGAATGTGGATTAATTGGCCAGCTGTGAGTATGGATGTCCATCTGGTTCATCTTGCACTGATGATGTCATTTGCAGCCAAGTCTGTACAGTAGAGACCATGAAGCAGAGCCTCAATGTCGAGTTCCTGCTCATACAGCTGCCATTATCGTCTATGCAGCAGCTCATTAGCAGCTCCCTCAAGCATGACCAGGGCTGGACTGGCCATCCGGCGTACCGGGCATTTGCCCAGTAGGCCGACACCCAGTGTGGGCCGGTGCGATGTCATCAGTATAATTATGTAACCACGCCTTCAAGGACCGCTGCGCCCCAGCTTTTGAAATACTGACAGCAGTATTTCACTGATAGCAGCAGTTTACTTTCATTAATGACACTGGACTGCCCAATCAAATCTCTTAAGCTCCCCTAACCCCCCCCCCCCCTTCCTTCCCAGTGTGCACCGGCCCCTTTCAGAGCTGAGTTTACTGTGGAAGAAATTCTGTGGCTGCAGAAGTGTCGGATGAAAATGGACAAATAAATGCGTGAAAGTGGAGTTGAAAAGATTAGGGGAAAAAATTTAAAAAATGGAAATGGTTGCCACTAAATTTATTAAAATAAAGGACATATTAGTGAGTCACAAAAAAAACCTCCAGAAAAAGCCCTACAGTGGTGTGAAAAAGTGTTTGCCCCCTTCCTGATTTCTCTTTTTTTTTTTGTATGTTTGTCACACTTAAATGTTTCAGATCATCAAACAAATTTAAATATAGATAAATATTAGACAAAGATAACACAAGTAAACACAAAATGCAGTTTTTAAATGAAGGTGTTTATTATTAAGGGTAAAAAAAAAAATCCAAACCTACATGGCCCTGTGTGAGAAAGTGAACCCCCCATCCCCCGTTAAAACATAAATTAACTGGTTTATCACATCTTTGGAAAGCTGAGTTCAATTTCTCTAGCCACGCCCAGGCCTGATTACTACCACACCTGTTCTCAAACAAGAAATCACTTAAATAGGACCTGCCTGATAAAGTGAAGTAGACCAAAAGATTCTGAAAAGTTAGACATCATGCCGCGATCCAAAGAAGTTCAGGAACAAATGAGAAACAAAGTAATTGAGATCTATCAGTCTGGAAGAGGTTATAAAGCCATTTCTAAAGCTTTGGGACGCCAGTGAACCACAGTGAGAGCCATTATCCACAAATGGCAAAAACATAGAACTTTTTGGAAGGTGTGTGCCCCATTACATCTGGTGTAAAAGTAACAGTATTTCAGAAAAGGAACATCACACCAACAGTAAAATATGATGGTGGTAGTGTGATGGTCTGGGGCTGTTTTGCTGCTTCAGGACCACAGTGAGAGCCATTATCAACAAAAGACAAAAACATGGGACAGTGGCGAACCTTCCCAGGAGTGGCTGACTGACCAAAATTACCTCAAGAGCGCAGTGACGACTCATCCAAGAGGTCACAAAAGACCCCACAATAACAGCCAAAGAACTGCAGGGCTCACTTGCCTCAGTTAAGGTCAGTGTGCATGACTCCACCATAAGAAAGAGACTGAGCAAAAATGGTCTGCATGGCAGAGTTCCAAGACGAAAACCACTGTTGAGCAAAAAGAACATAAAGGCTCATCTCAGTTTTGCCAGAAAACATCTTGATGATCCCCAAGACTTTTGGGAAAATACTCTGTAGACTGATGAGACAAAAGTTGAACTTTTTGGAAGGTGTGTGTCCCATTACATCTGGTGCAAAAGTAACAGCATTTCAGAAAAGGAACATCATACCAAGAGTATGATGGTGGTGGTAGTGTGATGGTCTGGGGCTGTTTTGCTGCTTCAGGACCTGGAAGACTTGCTGTGGTAAATGGAACCATGAATTCTGCTGTCTACCAAAAAAATTATGAAGGAGAATGTCCGGCCATCTGTTTGTGACTTCAACCTGAAGCGTACTTGGGTTCTGCAGCAGGACAATGATCCAAAACACACCAGCAAGTCCACCTCTGAATGGCTTACGAAAAACACAGTGAAGACTTTGGAGTGGCCTAGTCAAAGTCCTGACCTGAATGCGATTGAGATGCTGTGGCATGACCTTAAAAAGGAGGTTCACGCTTGAAAACCCTCCATTGTGGCTGAAGTACAACAATTCTGCAAAGATGAGTGTGCCAAAATTCCTCCACAGCGCTGTAAAAGACCCACTGCCAGTTATCGCAAACGCTTGATTGCAGCTGTTGCTGCTAAGGGTGGCCAACCAGTTATTAGGTGTAGGGGGCAATCACTTTTTCCACACAGGGCCATGTAGGTTTGGATTTTTTTCCCCTTAATAATAAACACCTTCATTTAAAAACTGCATTTTGTGTTTACTTGTGTTATCTTTGTCTAACATTTAAATTTGTTTGATGATCTGAAACATTTAAGTGTGACAAACATACCGTATTTTTTGGACTATAAGGCGCACTTAAAATCCTTTAATTTTTCTCAAAAATCGACAGTGCGCTTTATAATCTGGTGCGCCTTATGTATTAATTCTGGTTGTGCTTACTGACCTCGAACCGATTTTATGTGGTACACGGCGCTCAAAAATCTGTCAAAAATGTTTTAGTACGACTTTGGTAAGCTACGAAGCCGAACCGCTTGATGAATTGTCGGAGCGTTACGGTAGTCAGGAGCCTCACGGAGTAATATGTGCTTCAGCATAATGGCCGGACGGCTTTTTCCACAAATCTCCATCCCTATTGATCTGCCACTCCATGCGCGCCCATCTCACCGATACTGTCAAAATCCAAGTGAAGCAAACTAATTCGGAGCTTGCCATCATTCTGGGTGGATTAACCAAAGAACTCCAACCGCTATATTGGTGTCAACAGGTTGTTCAAAGTTAAATTGCTAGCGAGTTACGCCACTATCTGCCAATGGATCGTGAATCGAAACTGCTCCTGTTTAGCTGTAATTAATATTCAAAAATGATATTTTCGGGACGAAAGAATTCAAGCGTCCCGGCATTTGTTTGCATTGTTTACTTCTTGGGGTTGCCGCCGGAGAGCGAGCCGTATCGAGTACCGAGCAAGTATCCTGGCCAATATGGCGATGTAAACAGCCACGGACGAAAAAAACGTACATTTGCTCGTGGAACAGGTCATTCACACTCGCAGACAATCACGCTATATGTGTCTATAATGACTATAGATAGGATTTTCTTTCCATGCACGCAAAAAAAAAAAAAAAAATTTCCCAGATCCGACTACCTCGCGAGGTAGTCGATACCCAAAAGCTGATGATGTACAGAACAAATATTAGGATTTGTATGTGAAATTTCGGCATCGAAACTGCTCCCGTTTAGCTGTAATTAAATATTCAAAAATGATATTTTTGGGACGAAAGAATTCAAGCGTCCCGGCATATGTTTACTTATCAGGGCCGCCGCCAGAGAGCGAGCCGTATCAAGTACCAAGCGAGTATCCTGGCCAATATGGCGATGAACAGCCACGGACTAAAAACGTTCCACCTGCTCGTGGAACAGGTCATTCACACTCGCAGACAATCGCGCTATATGTGTCTATAATGACTATAGATAGGATTTTCTTTCCATGCACGCAAAAAAAATTTTTTTCCCGGCTCCGACTACCTCGCTTTAATGCGCCTTATAATCCGGTGCGCCTTATGTATGAAAATAGACCATCAAATAGACCGTTCATTGATATTGCACCTTATAATCCGGTGCGCCTTATAGTCCCAAAAATACAGTACAAAAAAAAAAGAGAAATAAGGAAGGGGGCAAACAGTTTTCACACCACTGTATGTGTCAAACTTTGTTTCACCCCACTAATTCCAACATAAAGTCAAACTTCTGAGTGTATTTGAACGCAACTTCAGGGCCCTCCCTATCCCAACAGTGGGAAAGATGAGCGGACAGGAGGCTCCTTCAGCTCTTCTACAGGTAGTTTAGTTTGTTTTTCATTAAAATGACTTTGTATAAATATGCCAAATCATTAAAACAAATGGAAAACACAAAAAAAGTGAAAGCTTTGCTGACACAAAATGTGTTGGCAAATTCTCCCACAATTTGAACCACACCTACTCACTCATCTCTACTGTGTTTCACATCTCATAATGATGACTTACGACACCAGCCTCATCCTGAATATTCTGCAAAGCTGTGCATAGTTTTTGGGTGTGCCTGAATTTATTCAGTAAGAGTATGATGTGTATCTGCAAACAGCTCAAGTAGGTTCATTTTATCTTCTTTTAATTATTTACCTTTTGTTCTTATTAAAGACAAAAATAGAAAGGATTTGTTTTTAGCCTTCTTTACATGTTTCGACTGTTCACTGCAGCCTTCGTCAGAAGTGTCAGCTGATTGCTGCCAGGTGTCATTTTATCAGCTGACTTTCATAGGCAGGGCCAGCCCAGCAGACCTGTCAGATCCACCGAGCCGGCCCCGCTTTCCGCCGTCCGATGGTCTCTGGAGAATGTGGTCCCAGGTGTGGGAAAGCATAAAAAAAAACAAAAAAAACCCCCAGCAAAATCAGCTATATCAGATCACTGCAAAAGAAATAATCACATCATGGACTGGGACAACGCAAAAATTATTGGATCAGAGAGCAACAGACAAACGCTGGATCAAGGAGGCCATAGAAATCAGGAAGTGGGGAAAAGATAGCATGAACCGGGATGAAGGGGCCTTTATGCTTTCATACACCTGGGACCACATTCTCCAGAGAACATTGGACAGTAGAAAGCGGGGCCGGCTCGGTAGATCTGGCAGGTCTGCTGGGCTGGCCCCGCCTACGAAAGTCAGCTGATAAAATGACACCTGGCAGCAATCAGCTGACACTTCTGACGAAGGCTGCAGTGAACAGTCGAAACATGTAAAGGTAAAAACATCTATTTTTGTCTTTAATGAGAACAAAAGGTAAATTAAAAACGTATCTGCAAACATTTAGGTTTCAGAGTATGTGAGGTTTTTACCAGATGTTGGGGGGTAGAAAATGGGCAATTAGGCTATAAATAGCACCTATAACAGAAAATGCTGCATCTTTGCTCATTTTATTTTTGATTTTTAATTTATAAGGAAAAACCTCACAAATTCATGAGAGTAAAGTCTTAAATGTACAAGAATAAAAAGCCCTAAATTAGCACTAAACAAATTATGAGCGATGGCTAAAATTTTTGATAAAAATTACATAATTTCATGGAGCAACTCCAAACTCGGGATGCACACCCTTGTAATCTCAGCAAAAGCTGAGGCCAGTCTGACGAACAGTTTGGGAGATATCTGAGGAACACACACACATATACACACAAACAGTGATTTCCTGCATTTATAGATGTAATGCCAATGTCAGCCTCTTATTTTTGTGTTTTAGGTGCGGCCGGTCTGTCAGCGACTGCGACTGCAGTGGTGGCTGGAGCAGGAGCAGCAGTGGGAGCAGCAGCAGAATGTGTGGTCAACTGTGTCTGAACACGCCCATCATGTTACTTTAATAACAAATTTTTCTTTCCTTTTAATCCTAAGAACGCGCTCGTGAAGTTTGGTTCTGGGCAGTTAATTGGTAATCTATGAATAATCAATAATTACTCGTTCATATATGCTTAGTTACTCATTTCACTTTTAGGATGATAAAAATGCTTTAATAAAGAACCTTTTTAAGTTGGATCTGTTGTCTTAAATTAACGTTCTGATATTACATGTTTGAAAGTAACAGCACGTGCACACACAATTAGTAAAACCAAGGAAATGATGACGTCACACCAAAGCTGTTAATTGCTTTTTTAAAAAAGGTTAAGGGGGAACATGGGGTCCTATTAGGACAATCATTCGTGAACCTTTCTGCCATATGCCAATGTTTTTGTTAGTTTCTGTCAGCGCATTGTCTGTTTTTACGCTTTGCGTCACTCCATCAAAATACCAGTAGATATACTGTCCAAATGCTAATTGGTGAACTTTTTCCACGAGAGTATCACAGGTGTTTCCTTGGAATTGTAACTCTGACACTGTCATGATTAGCTGACAGCTCAAGTGCACGATGCTAGCACAAGACGGAACCACACAAGGGGCATACGGTCAATGATTTATTAAATAGAGGAAACGGCGCCTCGTTAAGGAAACAGCCACTCGCCAGAAGATTCAATCCGCCTGTGGAGAGAAAAGCGAGAGCCGTCAGCAGAGAAGCAGAGAAGGGAAACGGGCGAGCCAAATGACCACTTACTCGGGACTCCGGGAGAGGACCGGCAGAACTCCAGCGGGGAATAGACGAACCAGTAGGGGAGGGGGATGAGCTTGGAGTGCCTGACCGGGCGAAGTTCCGTTGCTGGGAGAGGTGATGAGGCGGCAGGAGCGCGCACGCAGTCCAGAGACACACTCGCACGTTGGCAGCAACCGGAAATAGAAAAATAGAGACCTGTTAGACGTGTCTACACTAGCTCCAAAACGACCTGCTTGTCTGAAATAGGGCAGTATTCCCAGACGAGCCGGCGTTGACTGCGCGGAGGAAGCCTCCTTCAGTACGCTGGCTGATGAGCGGGCGCAGGTGTGTCCTCTGCCTCAGGTGCGGTGATGATGAACGTGCGGCAGGAGGGGAGGGGCGCGCTCTCGCTGCCCGTGACAGACGCCATTCATTCAATTCTGCTGTCATATCTTTAACACATTCTGACTCTTTTAAAGTGACAGGTTTGCCTTCTCTCAACTGATTCTCAGTGTCCTCTTGCAGACTACTATCTTTTAGTAATATCTCAGAAAGTCTGATGCAGTGCCATATTTCTTTTAGGCTATTACAGAGACATGTGCAATGTTTACTCTGAACACTGACAGCTCCAGAGTGTTGTTGGTGATGCACAGTCAGATGTTTTCCAGCCCATTCATAACTTTGTTCAAAATGAGACATGGCTGTCCTGTTCCTGAGTTCATTGATGTGAATGTCCATTTCTTTGCATTCTTTCATGGCCAAGATGATATGCTTGCACAAATTACCTCACAAGGACACTGCGCATTGGCACTGCATTGTAATGACATCGACGTTGTAGTTTTTTCCTTCATCTGCTTCAGAGGGAACTGAACAGCAGCCTCATTTAGAATGACTTTATTAAGAAACCCTTTACTCATCATCCTGGATGAAGCAGCTCTTAAATTACAGAATTTAATATTTTTTAAAAGTTATTTGCAAACTGTAAATATAAAAATGCTATCTTTTTTCTCACATTAGTGTGGGCAGCACAGTGGTGCAGTGGTTAGCACTGTTGCCTTACAGCTAGAAGGTTCCTGGTTCGAATCCCCAGGTTGGCAGGGGTTGGAACCTTTCTGTGTGGAGTTTGCATGTTCTCCCTGTGCTGCGTGGGTTTACTCCGGGGGCTCCGGTTTCCTCCCACAATCCAAAGACATGCATGTTAGGTTAATTGGCTGTTCTAAATTGTCCCTAGATGTCTGTTTCCTATAGGCCCTTAGAATAGAGGGTTAGTACTAGTGAAAGCGCTTTGAGTGGTCTTTGTGACTAGAAAAGCGCTATATAAGTGCAGGTTAGTTAGTTAGTACATAAAAGCATTTAATCTGCAAAAAAAATAGCTGTGGAATACTGAACGGGAGTCATGTTCTGCTGATAGCAATAGTTTACTCATATCGATTAACAGGCTAAATTTGAAACTTTTCACTTTATGTCGTTAAAATGATTTTAACTGTGGGGCTGTTTGGAGTAGTCCTAGCCACTTACTTGTGAGTAGCCAGAGCATTACAATGTGATCGCATGCTTAGAGACAGTGATCCATACTTTTAGAACCTCATGGCATGACTATTGTAATGTGCTGTATGTCGGGATCAGTCAGGCTTCCGATGGAAAAGGCTGCCACTAGATTTTTAACTGGTACACGTAAGCAAGAGCATGTCACTCCAATTTTAGCTTCTCTTCACTGGCTCCCTGTACGCTTTCTTTCTTTGTTTTAAAATCCTTATATTTGTTTGAAGTGTTTGATGAGTCAGCCCCTCTAAACCTGGCAAACCCGCTCCATCCTTACACCCTGTCACGTGCACTCAGGTCTGCTGACCCGTTATACCAAAGACAAGAGCAAGCTCAGAGGTGATTGTGCCTTTTCAGCTGTGGCTACAAAACTGTGGAATGAATTGCCATTAACCATTAAACTGACTCCTTCATTTGCTATTTTTACATCTCATTTAAAAATGCACTTTTACTTCCTGGCTTTTGACCCAAGAAGAGATGTTGACTTTTATTCAATTTATGTTTTTCTTTTTCTTACTTACTGTAATTCTTTTAGCTCATTTTATTCCTATGTATTTTTATTTTGTTTTGTGTACAGCTATTTGGTCAGCTTGTTGTTTTTAAAGTGTTTTATGAATAAAATTGGGTTGGATTGGATAGTCCCAGTCTCACCTGCAAAATACAGTAAAGAGCAAGTTCTCAGTTTTGACTTGGTGACTGAAGTGGGTGAATCAAGGTGGTACTCAAAAAGGGCTGTCAGTTAAAAAACTCACTGCCACAGTTTAGCTTACAATACCAAATACATTTCTAAATTTGCAGCTGCCGTGAGCATTTGCAGCTCATTTCTCAAAGCAGTAAATAAATATACAGTACATATGTACACAGTTACTGTATATACACAGTGCAGGAGCATTGCAGGTAGATGGTATCAACAGCATTACAGTTAATTAAATTACCCGGCAAAATATAAATATAGTCCCAGACTGACCAGACATTTGCAGGTGTTTTCTTAACTTGCAACACCTTTGAGCTCTTGGGGCCAGTTTTGCGTTGCACCTGTACAGTGCATCACCAGTCAGCGATTGCCTGTACAGACAGTGTTCAAAACCATTCCAACTGGTTATTTTAGATGGTAAAAATTCCCTCCTCAGTTGACCCTGTTTTGAGTAGCTCCTCACTTCATTCACCTTTTAGTCACCTACCTTTCCTCTCCAAAATGGGAACATGCTTACTACCCTCCACTGCAGGTGAGACTGAATATTCATATGTACTTTGCACAGGAAGTGTGAAGTACTTACAGTAAGTACTGGCTAAATAATAAAAGCACGATAATTTAATTTTAGTTTATTACTTACCACACTTTGTTCCATTTTAGTCAAGTTAAAAAAGTATATAATCAAATGTGCTACAAATGGGGATGAGTATCGATACTCAAGTATCAATTCTTCAATACAAGCTGATCGATACTTTGGAGTTGATACATTTTTAAATATCGCAATACCACCGTGTTAATACAAAATGTGCAATTTGTTTTCACTTCTGAGAGTTTTAGGCATTAAATTTATGTGTGAAAACTGGTGAAAAACCAGCCCAGGCATGTTTTAGAGATGGTCTGCTATGTCACATGATTATGGCAGCCCATCGGATGTCAAAGCCGAAGACTCACTACTCACTGGTAGCCTCCAGTCAAGCAGTCACTACTGACTCCAGTGCAGAGCAGAGTGAGCTCAGCAGTGTCGTAAGCAGAAGAAGTATTATTTCTGAAATGTTACACCATTCATCCAAATTCTATGGTGATACCAAGCAGCAAAATTTTGAAAAATAAACAAAATAAGCATTATTTAAGTTTGTAAAAATAATAGTATAAAAATAAAACAAAAAAAATAAAATAAAATAAAAAAAACATTGCATTGTTACCGCCGCCAAGGAGGTTATGTTTTCATCAGCATTGGTTTGTCTGTCTGTTTGTTTGTTTGTTTGTTAGCAAGATAACTCAAAAAGTTATGGACGGATTTTCACGAAATTTTCAGAGATTGTCAGAAATGGGGTATCCTACAGATGATTAGATTTTGGTGGTGATCCGGATCACCGTCTGGAAAAAAAAACAAAACAAAACTAGCATCACAGTATAGCTAATATATGCCACTTGCGAATGGCATTTTTTTCATGGTCAAGGAATCTATAAAGTTAGACAAAATAAATGTAGGATTAATATTGATGATGTTAAACACTGTATGGGGGGAACTGTGGCGCTTGGCGGAGATCTGCGCTCTCCGAGTGCTTTTCTAGTTCATGTATGGGATCTTGTGCTTTACCTGAAGAACATGGAACCAACATAAAGTGTTTTTGCATATGGAAACACACTGCGTATTGCTTTGATCTCCTTCATGTCACGATCAACCATCACACACCTGTAAAGAGAAACAAGTGAGGGTTTGAAATGAATATTGCTGTCATTTTTCATCCAAAAAGCAAAAATGCATCCTTTTTGTGTTCAGGGTTATTGCAGCCTTCACTGAACAAGGATTCAGTGTACGCCGCCTGGTATGGGGTTACCGGGGCCCCACCCTGGAGCCAGGCCTGGGGGAGGGGCTGGATGGCTAGCGTCTGGTGGCTGGGTTTCTGCCCATGGGACCCGGCTGGGGTCAGCCTGAAGGAGTTACATGGGTCCGCCCTCCAGTGGGCTCACCACCTGGGGGTCCGGAGCTATGTGGATAGGTGGCGGTCAAAGGCAGAGACCTTGGCGGTCTGATCCCAGACTTCCTAAACTGGCTTTTGGGACGTGGAATGTTACCTCTCTGGTGGGGAAGGAGCCTGATCTGGTGCATGAGGTTGAGAGATACCGGCTAGATATAGTCGGCCTCACCTCAACACACAGCTCCGGTTCTGGAACCAGTCTCCTGGAGAGGGGCTGGAGCTTGACCTACTCTGGAGTTGCCCTGGGCGAGAGGCAACGAGCAGGGGTGGGTATTCTTGTATCCCTCCACCTTGCTGCCTCTATATTGGAGTTTTCCCCGGTGGACGAAAGGGTTGTTTCCCTGCACCTTCGGGCTGGGAAACGGGTCCTGACCATCATTTGTGCCTATGCACCAAATGATGGTTCAGAGTGACCGGCCAGCTGGTCGACGCCGCCAAGGACACAGTCCAGGGACGGATAATTTTTTCACACTTAAGGAGTTGTTCAGAACTCCTTATAAGAACTCCTTATACAAAGATATAGAGTGATGATAATCAAGTCAGTGGCGGTAATGCACCTGTAAGCTGGCTGTCAACCGTCAATCAAATCTGAAAGAAGAAGAAGAAGAAGAAGTACCCCCCCCCCCCCCTTTTGGGAGTCTCTGACTAAGGTGCTGGAGAGTGCTCCTCTCAGAGACGCCATTGTCCTACTGGGGGACTTCAATGCGCACGTGGGCAACGACAGTGAAACCTGAAGAGGGGTGATTGGGAGGAATAGCCTGCCTGATCTGAACCCGAGTGGTGTTCAGTTATTGGACTTCTGTGCTAACCACAGTTTGTCCATAACAAACACCATGTTCAAGCATAAGGGTGTCCTTATGTGTACCTGGCACCAGGACATCCTAGGTTGCAGGTCGAGGATTGATTTTGTTATCGTGTCATCAGACCTACGATCGTATGTCTTGGACACTCGGGTAAAGAGAGGTGCAGAGCTGTCAACTGATCACCATCTGGTGGTGAGTTGGATCCGATGACAGGGGAGGATGCCATTCAGACTTGGTAGACCCAAACGTATGGTGAGGGTGTGCTGGGAACGTCTGGCTGAGGCCCCTGTCCGGGAGGTCTTCAACTCCCACCTCCGGAAGAACTTCAACCACATTCTGAGGGAGTCTGGAGACATGGAGTCTGAATGGGCCATGTTCTACACCTCCATTGTTGAAGTGGCTGCCCAGAGCTGCGGCCGCAAGGTTGTCGGGGCATCTCGTGGTGGCAACCCCCGAACCAAGTGGTAGACACCTGAGGGGGGCCAATAAGCTGAAGAAGGAGTCCTATCAAGCTTCATTGGCTTGTGGGGCTCCCGAAGCAGTTGAGGTGTAACAGCAGGCCAAGCAGAGTGCGGCTCGGGTGTCTGTAGTGTACTGCATTACTGCAGTCAGCAGCAGCAGCAGTATCCTCTCCAACTACAACTCACTACAGGCATCTATGTGAGACTCTTGCACTATAAAGAACCACTGGCACTTGAAGTAGGCAGAAATGTTTAAAATGAAAAAACGCAAAAACTAATCAGCATTTTGTTGAAGCAAAAACTTTGGTATGGGAGGAGTTCGGTGAGGCCACAGAACAAGACTTTTGGTCGGCCTCAAAGAGATTCTGGCAAACTCTTCGGCGGCTCGGGGGGGGGGGGGGCAGCTTCCTTTCCACACTGTGTATGGTGCAGATGGGGCGGTGCTGATTTTGACTGGGGATATCATTGGGTGGTGTAAGGAATACTTCGAGGATCTCTTCAATCCCACTAACATGCCTTCCACAGAGGAAGCAGGGCTTGTGGACGAGGGGGATGACTCGCCTATCACAGGGGCTGAGGTTGCCAAGGTGGTTAAAAATCTCTTTGGTGGCCAGGCCCTGGGGGTGGACGAGATTCACCCTGAGTACCTCAAGGCCCTGGATGTTGTAGGGCTGTCATGGTTGACACGCCTCTGCAACATTGCGTGGAGGTCGGGGGCAGTGTCTTTGGCATGGCAAATCGGAGTGGTAGTTTCTCTCTTCAAAAAAGGGGACCGGAGGGTGTGCTCCAACTTTAGAGGGATCACACTCCTCAGCCTTCCTGGGAAGGTCTATGCCAAGGTACTGGAGAGGAGAGTCCGGCTGTTGGTTGAACCTGGGATTCAGGAGGAGCAATGTGGTTTTCGTCCTGGCCGTGGCACATCGGACCAGCTCTTTACCCTCTTGAGAATCCTTGAGGGTTCGTGGGAGTTTGCCCATCCAGTTTACATGTGTTTTGTGGACTTGGAGAAGGCATTCAACCGTGTTCCTTGTGGTTTTTGTGGGGGGGTGCTTCGAGAGTATGGGGTATCGAGCTTGCTGTTACGAGCTATTCGGTCTCTGTACGACCATTGTGAGAGTTTGGTTCGCATTGCCAACACTCGGACTCATTCCCAGTGAGAGTTGGACTCCACCAGGGCTGCTCTTTGTCACCAATCCTGTTCATACTTTTTATGGACAGGATTTCTAGGCGCAGCCAGGGAACGGAGGGTGTCATGCACAAAATCTCATCTCTGTTGTTTGCAGATGATGTTGTCCTGCTGACTTCATCCAGCAGGTACCTACATTTCTTTACTGGGACAGTAAGCGGTATGGTGAAGCGGCTGGGATAATCAGTACCTTCAAGTCCGAGTCCATGGTCCTCAGCCGGAAAAAGGTGGATTGTCCTCTCCAGGTTGGGGACAGGCTCCTGCCCCAAGTGGAGGAATTTAAGTATCATGGGATCTTATTCACGAGTGAGGGGAGAATGGAGCGAGAGATTGACAGACGGATCGACGTAGCATCTGCAGTGATGCAGACGTTGTACCGGTCTTTTGTAGTGAAGAGGGAGCTAAGCTCTATGGCAAAGCAGTCAATTTGTCAATTTACCAGTCAATCTATGCTCCTACCCTCACCTATGGTCATGAGCTTTGGGTAATGACCAAAAGAACGAGATTGCGGATACAAGCGGCTGAAATGAGCTTTCTTCATAGGATTGCTGGACTCACCCTCAGAGATAGCGTGAGGAGCTCAGTCATCCGGGAGAGCCTCAGAGTAGAACCGCTGCTCCTCCGCATTAAAAGGAGCCAATTGAGGTGGTATGGGCATCTGATCAGGATGCCTCCTGGACGCCTCCCACTTGACTAACTAACTAACTACTAACTAACCTGCACTTATATAGCGCTTTTTTAGTCACAAAGACCACTCAAAGTGCTTTCACTAGTACTAACCCTCTATTCTAAGGGCCTATAGGAAACAGATATCTAGGGACAATTTAGAACAGCCAATTAACCTAACATGCATGTCTTTGGATTGTGGGAGGAAACCGGAGCCCCCGGAGTAAACCCATGCAGCACAGGGAGAACATGCAAACTCCACACAGAAAGGTTCCAACCCCTGCCAGCCTGGGGATTTGAACCAGGAACCTTCTAGCTGTAAGGCAACAGTGCTAACCACTGCACCACCATGGTGTTTCAGGCACGTCCCTCTGGGAGGAGACCCCAGGGCAGACCCAGGACTCGCTGGAGAGACTATGTCTCCCAACTGGTCTGGGAATGCCTTGGTATCCTCTCTGAAGAGCTGGAGCAGGTGGCTGGGGAGAGGGAAGTCTGGGCTTCTCTGCTTGAACTGCTGCCTCTGTGACCCGGACCTCCGGGAAAGTGGTAGAAGATGGATGGATGGAAACTAATTTAATATACAAATAATCATTTTTATATGACTACCGTCTGTCTCCACAGTACACAGCTTTATTTATTATAGTCTCTTCACAAACTTTAACATGCAAAGTAATAAACTCAGAAAAATAGACTTCATAGTGTAATATGGTCTAATGCTCTATTTCTCTGTGTGTCTGATAAAAAGAGCTTCATAATGTGGAAACTGAAGCCAGTTTGGACCACTTGTCCCAAATTGATGAGAACCAGTTCATGACCCCAACCATCACAGGTGAAATTCACTGTCTTAAATGTTAAAGTTTCAATCCAGGAAAGAGTCCATGCTGGGACCTAAAATCACTTGTGTTTCCAGAGGACAGCAGAGAAGATTCCTGGTCCTTCACTTCATTCTGTTCAGGATATTTCACACCAACCATCAGAGCAACCAGGAATCATCCTATCATCACCATCACCGTGTACTCTTCCCCGTTTTAATTGTTATAATAACATTTATCTGGACAGCAAAAAAAGAAAAAATGGTGGCGTGGTGGCGGAATGGTTAGCACTGCGGCAGCACAGCAACTCACCCTTGGCCGGGGGATCCTGGGTTCGATCCCAGCCCCCGACCAACAGTGTGTGGAGTTTGCATGTTCTCCCCGTGTCTACATGGGTTTACTCCGGGATTTCTCCGGTTTCCTCCCACATGCCAAAAACATGCAAGTTAGGTTAATTGGCATCAAACTGGGGATTCTAAACTGTCCTTAGGTATGACTGTGAGAGTGAATGGTTGTCTGTCTCTCTGTGTTGGCCCTGCGATGGACTGGCGGTCTGTCCAGGGTGTACCCTGCCTCTTGCCCAAAGATGCTGGGATAGGCTCCAGCCCCCCCCCCACCCCCACCCGCGACCCGAAAAGGATTAAGGGGAAAAAGAAGATGAATGGACAGCAAAATACATTTTCTTATTTATTTATTTTTTTAAATTTTCTACCTACATCTTTGTTTAAAACCAGAGGTGGGTAGAGAAGCCAGAAATTGTTCTCAAGTAGTATTACTGTTATTGGAATTGTTCAAGTATAAGAGTCGTCGCCAGAAAAGGTGAAGATGAAAGTATTGAATCAAAAAAGTTACTGGAGTAGTAATGATGGTTCTAAATTTGCAAACTTTTTCTCCTAAATTTGTGAGTCTTTTCATATAATTTGTCTTTTTTGAATATACTGTGGAAATGTGAAAATGACGAGGCAGAGTTTATCTCACGAGTCAGGTTTATTCACATCTTCCAACATCAGCAAAAACAGAAAGAGGAAAAACCCCAGCTATTCGTCCTTTATATATCAGGACCTTCAAAGCTCAAAGTCACATTGCATTTAATCCCAAGTAACAATGCTTCTTCTCTCATATCTTAACACCTCCACCCCCAGTCTCTGGCAGCCAGGAAAATCCCCCAAGGCCGTCTCTTTGCATACCAAAGACTAAACTTTCACATCCTCCTGCTATCTCCAAGGAGACTCAGTCCTTTGTTCAATCTGAGATGTGAAGCCTAAAGTGGTACACATATGAAGCATAAAGTGATATACATATGTGCATATGAGTCCCACATGACCCCCCCCCCCCCCAAAACGTCTAAGATGGAACAACGGAATAACAGTCTGCATGTCATGATAAAATCATTACACATCAGCCCACATGCTGCTTGGGCCTCAGTCTTCTCCCGTATCTGCTGTAAGCGGGCTTCACCACTTCCGCGGCACCATCCTGCTGGGGAGCTGCTGTCTGAGGGGGAGAACTGTTTGTCAGTCCCTGTGGGTGTTCTGGGGAATGTCCCCTAGGGGGTCTGCCGCGCCGCGGAGGCCTGGCCAACAGCACATCCTTGTCCGCCACCACAAAGGCGGGTTTGAGCCTGTTTATGCCAATCTTTTCTTTCCTGACCCCCAAATCTAGCAAAAAATGCTTATCTCCTGTTTCCAGCACTCTAAATGGTCCATCATAAGGTGGTCGCAGCAGTGGTCAATGGGCATCGTGTCTGACAAAAACAAACTCCGCGTTTTTTAAAGCCTTAGGCACAAAAACGTGCGGAAAACTGTGGCGAACGGGGCCAGGCAGCATGCCTGATTCCGTGCCACGCTGCAACCGCTGAGCCAGGGAGCTATCTGGTGCAGGATTATCTGGGAGAAATTCCCCGGGCAGCCGAAGTGGCTGAGCAAAAACTAGCTCAGCCGGGGAGGCTTCTAAATCCTCTTTAGGTGCGGAACGCAACGCCAGTAAAACCCACGGTAGCCTGTCTACCCAATTTGCATCCGTAAGCGACGCTCTGAGAGCCGCTTTCAATGACCTATGAAAACGTTCACATAACCCATTAGCCTGCGGATTGTACGCGGTTGTGCGGTGGATCGTTACCCCCAGGCTGCTGGCCATTGCTGACCAAAGTTCGGAAATAAATTGAGGGCCTCTGTCGGACGTAATGTCCGACGGGACTCCAAAGCGCGCTACCCATGCTGTTAAAAACGCGCGTGCCACCTCCTCGGCTGTGGTTGACGCCAGTGGGACCACTTCCGGCCAGCGCGTGGTGCGGTCTACCATTGTCAGAAGGTGTGTGCACCCCTGTGACGGCGGGAGGGGGACTACGAGGTCTATGTGAACATGATCAAACCTCTTAGCCGGGATGTGAAACGGCTCCAAGGGAGCTCTCGTGTGTCTGTGTACTTTGGCTCGCTGACAAGCCATGCAGGCTGCTGCCCACTCCCTAACTTGTTTGCGCAGGCTCGGCCATACAAATTTCTCTCCCACCATTTTGACCAACGCGCGCACTCCCAGGTGCGCCAGAGAATGAATCGAGTCAAAAACGCGGCGGCGCCACGCGGCCGGTACCACAGGACGCGGTCGCCCAGTGGAGACATCACAGGTTAGGGGGGCATACCGTCTTGCAGCACCCTGTTCTCCAGCCTTAACCCTGTTGGTCCAGACTGGAGCGCGCGCACGTCCACATCGCTACTCTGATCCGCGGCCATGGCTGCATAATCTATCCCTACGCAGACTGGGGCCGCCACGGCGCGCGAGAGACAGTCTGCCACTACATTCAGTTTACCCGCCACATGCTGAATATCGATAGTAAACTCTGAGATCGCGGCCAGCTGCCTCTGCTGCCGGCCTGACCACAGTTCTGAAACCTTGGCCATAGCAAATGTCAGCGGCTTGTGGTCAACGAACGTGGTGAAACAGCGTCCCTCCAGCCAGAACTGGAAGTGGCGAATGGCCAAGTGGAGAGCTAACAACTCCCTGTCGAATGCGCTGTATTTTCGTTCATTATCGCGCAAAGTCTTGCTGAAAAAGGCGAGTGGCTGCCAAGCCCCGGCTACATGCTGCTCCACGACCGCCCCTATGGCCACATCTGACGCGTCAGTAGTGAGCGCTATTCGGGCCGTTGGGTCTGGATGTGCTAACAACGCAGCGTTTGCCAGGGCTGTTTTGACCTCCGAGAATGCTCGCTCCCGCTCCGGAGACCATTCGATCCTATTTGTGGGTTTTTGTTTTTTTAGTGCGGCATACAATGGTTGCATGAGCTGCGCTGCGCGGGGGAGGAAACGGTTATAAAAATTCACCATTCCCAAAAACTCCTGCAACGCCCTCGTTTGTGGCTGGGGAAAATTTGTCACCGCGCGCACCTTGTCAGGAAGTGGAACCGCTCCTTCTGGGGAGACGCGATGCCCCAAAAAATCAATCTGCGTCACCCCGAACTGACACTTCGCTGGGTTGATTATTAACCCGTGCTCTCCCAACCTCCGGAAAACTGCCGTGAGGTGGTTTTCGTGTTCGTCTTCGGACGCGCTGGCTACTAAAATGTCGTCCAGGTAGACGAATACGAAGGGGAGATCGCGCAACACCGCGTCCATCATGCGTCGGAACGTCTGCGCAGCACCTTTAAGCCCAAACAGCATGCGCAAAAACTCGAATTGCGCATTCCTCAAATGTACGGCCGTACATTTGAGTGGACTTTTGTCATAGCTGCAGCGAATTTCAATATGTTGGGGGCCGATTTTCTGTGCTCACATGGTTTGTTGGTTGATCTTGCTAACAGGCGCCTGGTTAATGCACTTTCTTTTTATTCTATTCCCTGTACAGCCCGAGTGGCCCCGCCAACAGCACAAGCCAATGTCACAGCTGCAAGTGGTAAGTTCCACACACTGCTCACTCAGTTTCCAGCACTCACGGTTCCCACATTTTCGGCGGCTGTCGCTAAACACGGGGTGGAGCATTTTATTACTACCACCGGACCGCCCGTTTTTGCAAAAGCTCGGCGCTTGGATTCAGCTAAACTGACCATAGCGCGCTAGGAGTTCGCCAACCTGGAAAAGTTGGGCATCATCCGGCGTTCGAACAGCCCATGGGCTTCCCCGCTTCACATGGTCCCGAAAGCTGATGGCTCGTGGCGACCTTGCGGAGATTTCCGCAGGTTGAACAATGCCACAGCGCACGACCGCTACCCAATCCCGCATATCCAAGATTTTTCCGTTCATTTGGCGGGGGCACGCGTTTTTTCTAAGATAGACTTGGTCCGCGGTTACCACCAAGTCCCAGTGCGTGCTGAGGACATACCCAAAACAGTGGTAATAACTCCATTTAGTCAATTCGAGTTTTTGCGCATGCTGTTTGGGCTTAAAGGTGCTGCGCAGACGTTCCGACGCATGATGGACGCGGTGTTGCGCGATCTCCCCTTCGTATTCGTCTACCTGGACGACATTTTAGTAGCCAGCGCGTCCGAAGACGAACACGAAAACCACCTCACGGCAGTTTTCCGGAGGTTGGGAGAGCACGGGTTAATAATCAACCCAGCGAAGTGTCAGTTCGGGGTGACGCAGATTGATTTTTTGGGGCATCGCGTCTCCCCAGAAGGAGCGGTTCCACTTCCTGACAAGGTGCGCGCGGTGACAAATTTTCCCCAGCCACAAACGAGGGCGTTGCAGGAGTTTTTGGGAATGGTGAATTTTTATAACCGTTTCCTCCCCCGCGCAGCGCAGCTCATGCAACCATTGTATGCCGCACTAAAAAAACAAAAACCCACAAATAGGATCGAATGGTCTCCGGAGCGGGAGCGAGCATTCTCGGAGGTCAAAACAGCCCTGGCAAACGCTGCGTTGTTAGCACATCCAGACCCAACGGCCCGAATAGCGCTCACTACTGACGCGTCAGATGTGGCCATAGGGGCGGTCGTGGAGCAGCATGTAGCCGGGGCTTGGCAGCCACTCGCCTTTTTCAGCAAGACTTTGCGCGATAATGAACGAAAATACAGCGCATTCGACAGGGAGTTGTTAGCTCTCCACTTGGCCATTCGCCACTTCCAGTTCTGGCTGGAGGGACGCTGTTTCACCACGTTCGTTGACCACAAGCCGCTGACATTTGCTATGGCCAAGGTTTCAGAACTGTGGTCAGGCCGGCAGCAGAGGCAGCTGGCCGCGATCTCAGAGTTTACTATCGATATTCAGCATGTGGCGGGTAAACTGAATGTAGTGGCAGACTGTCTCTCGCGCGCCGTGGCGGCCCCAGTCTGCGTAGGGATAGATTATGCAGCCATGGCCGCGGATCAGAGTAGCGATGTGGACGTGCGCGCGCTCCAGTCTGGACCAACAGGGTTAAGGCTGGAGAACAGGGTGCTGCAAGACGGTATGCCCCCCTAACCTGTGATGTCTCCACTGGGCGACCGCGTCCTGTGGTACCGGCCGCGTGGCGCCGCCGCGTTTTTGACTCGATTCATTCTCTGGTGCACCTGGGAGTGCGCGCGTTGGTCAAAATGGTGGGAGAGAAATTTGTATGGCCGAGCCTGCGCAAACAAGTTAGGGAGTGGGCAGCAGCCTGCATGGCTTGTCAGCGAGCCAAAGTACACAGACACACGAGAGCTCCCTTGGAGCCGTTTCACATCCCGGCTAAGAGGTTTGATCATGTTCACATAGACCTCGTAGTCCCCCTCCCGCCGTCACAGGGGTGCACACACCTTCTGACAATGGTAGACCGCACCACGCGCTGGCCGGAAGTGGTCCCACTGGCGTCAACCACAGCCGAGGAGGTGGCACGCGCGTTTTTAACAGCATGGGTAGCGCGCTTTGGAGTCCCGTCGGACATTACGTCCGACAGAGGCCCTCAATTTATTTCCGAACTTTGGTCAGCAATGGCCAGCAGCCTGGGGGTAACGATCCACCGCACAACCGCGTACAATCCGCAGGCTAATGGGTTATGTGAACGTTTTCATAGGTCATTGAAAGCGGCTCTCAGAGCGTCGCTTACGGATGCAAATTGGGTAGACAGGCTACCGTGGGTTTTACTGGCGTTGCGTTCCGCACCTAAAGAGGATTTAGAAGCCTCCCCGGCTGAGCTAGTTTTTGCTCAGCCACTTCGGCTGCCCGGGGAATTTCTCCCAGATAATCCTGCACCAGATAGCTCCCTGGCTCAGCGGTTGCAGCGTGGCACGGAATCAGGCATGCTGCCTGGCCCCGTTCGCCACAGTTTTCCGCACGTTTTTGTGCCTAAGGCTTTAAAAAACGCGGAGTTTGTTTTTGTCAGACACGATGCCCATTGACCACTGCTGCGACCACCTTATGATGGACCATTTAGAGTGCTGGAAACAGGAGATAAGCATTTTTTGCTAGATTTGGGGGTCAGGAAAGAAAAGATTGGCATAAACAGGCTCAAACCCGCCTTTGTGGTGGCGGACAAGGATGTGCTGTTGGCCAGGCCTCCGCGGCGCGGCAGACCCCCTAGGGGACATTCCCCAGAACACCCACAGGGACTGACAAACAGTTCTCCCCCTCAGACAGCAGCTCCCCAGCAGGATGGTGCCGCGGAAGTGGTGAAGCCCGCTTACAGCAGATACGGGAGAAGACTGAGGCCCAAGCAGCATGTGGGCTGATGTGTAATGATTTTATCATGACATGCAGACTGTTATTCCGTTGTTCCATCTTAGACGTTTTGGGGGGGGGGGGGGTCATGTGGGACTCATATGCACATATGTATATCACTTTATGCTTCATATGTGTACCAGTTTAGGCTTCACATCTCAGATTGAACAAAGGACTGAGTCTCCTTGGAGATAGCAGGAGGATGTGAAAGTTTAGTCTTTGGTATGCAAAGAGACGGCCTTGGGGGATTTTCCTGGCTGCCAGAGACTGGGGGTGGAGGTGTTAAGATATGAGAGAAGAAGCATTGTTACTTGGGATTAAATGCAATGTGACTTTGAGCTTTGAAGGTCCTGATATATAAAGGACGAATAGCTGGGGTTTTTCCTCTTTCTGTTTTTGCTGATGTTGGAAGATGTGAATAAACCTGACTCGTGAGATAAACTCTGCCTCGTCATTTTCACATTTCCACAGTATATTCAAAAAAGACAAATTATATGAAAAGACTCACAAATTTAGGAGAAAAAGTTTGCAAATTTAGAACCATCATTACTACTCCAGTAACTTTTTTGATTCAATACTTTCATCTTCACCTTTTCTGGCGACGACTCTTATACTTGAACAATTCCAATAACAGTAATACTACTTGAGAACAATTTCTGGCTTCTCTACCCACCTCTGGTTTTAAACAAAGATGTAGGTAGAAAATTTAAAAAAATAAATAAATAAGAAAATGTATTTTGCTGTCCATTCATCTTCTTTTTCCCCTTAATCCTTTTCGGGTCGCGGGTGGGGGTGGGGGGGGGGGCTGGAGCCTATCCCAGCATCTTTGGGCAAGAGGCAGGGTACACCCTGGACAGACCGCCAGTCCATCGCAGGGCCAACACAGAGAGACAGACAACCATTCACTCTCACAGTCATACCTAAGGACAGTTTAGAATCCCCAGTTTGATGCCAATTAACCTAACTTGCATGTTTTTGGCATGTGGGAGGAAACCGGAGAAATCCCGGAGTAAACCCATGTAGACACGGGGAGAACATGCAAACTCCACACACTGTTGGTCGGGGGCTGGGATCGAACCCAGGATCCCCCGGCCAAGGGTGAGTTGCTGTGCTGCCGCAGTGCTAACCATTCCGCCACCACGCCACCATTTTTTCTTTTTTTGCTGTCCAGATAAATGTTATTATAACAATTAAAACGGGGAAGAGTACACGGTGATGGTGATGATAGGAAGATTCCTGGTTGCT